>WEIU01015960.1:45441-89175 GCA_013389925.1 Aegithalos caudatus
AAAAAAAAACAAAAAAACAAAAAAAAAAAAAAAAAAACCAACCTAAAAAGCTCACCTCATTTTCTCAAAACATCTTTTCTTTTTTCATCTTCCCAGTAAAATGGACTATATTTTTTCTATACCTAAAATAAGCTATAGTCAACTGATACAAGTACATGGAGTTTTCTATTATACAATGAATCTGTTGAGATAATAAGTACCAGCTGGATGTATCCCCAACAGCAATAACAGAATGTAGAGCATGATTATAATGTAACAGATTGTGAAACAGAAGAGATGGTTTCACTTATTAAAAGGCCCTTATGTTAATACAGTAACAGAAGAGAATTCTCCTAGTACACAATGCTTCTAGCAAGGCCTTTATAGTAATACAGTAAATTATTTCAAAAATGAATTCTCAAAAAATATTGCCCATTTTTAGGGCAGTATTTTTTTTATTACACATGCACTTATGTGCAAATGTGGGCCTGCTGAATGAAGCGGAATCCCTGATGACAGAGGACATTGGAAAAGGCTGATGTACCAAATGCTGCCTTCAACTCAGCCTATTCTAGCAAGTCTGGCCTTCAGGACCCCCAGTTGCTGGAGATCACTGGGAAAATACGTAGCAAGGAAGCTGTATCCTTGGTAGATGATGAAGTCAGGAAATACTTGGGCAACCTGGATTTACAGAAGTCTATGGGCCCTGATGTCCTACAAGTCCATCACGATCTACAAGTAATGAGAAAGCAAGGAGATGTCATCACAAGGCCACCTTTGATAATCTTTGGTCATGGCAATTGGGAGAAGCACTCAAATACTGAAGAAAAGCAAATATCCCTCCTGTCTCGAAGGACAAGAACTCCAGGAATTACAGTCCAGTCAGCGTCACCTCAGTCCCTGGCAATGTGATGGAGTAACAATTCCCAGAAACTATTTCCAGGCATATCAAAGACAAGAGCGTTAAAGGGGTTGTCGACATCACTTCATTCAAGGTAAGTAATGCATGACACCAAGGAGATAAACTTCTGCAATAAAATGACTGCTCTGATAGATGGAAGGAGAGCAGTGGATACTATTTACCTGGACAACAATAAAGTTTTTGACATTGTCTTATATAAGAACCTTATAGAGAAGCTGAACAAGCAATGAGATTGACTGAAAACTCATTGAACATCCTGTCCCAGTGGATGGGAATTAATGGAAATCTAGCTGAAGAGCAATAATAAGCAGTGTATCCTTAGGGTCAACATTCCCCTATGTTTTCAATAATGGTTTGGACGATGGGGCAGCGTGTACCCCCAGCAGGTTTGCTGTGACACTGAACTAGGAGGAGTGGATGATATGATGGAGGGTTGTGCTGCCATCCAGAGGGACAGTGACAGTCTGGAGAAATGGGCTTCCAGGAACCTCATGAAGTTCAGTAAGGGTAAGTGCAAAGTCCTTTGTCTGGGGAGGAACAACTCTGTGTATGCTGATGGCCACTCAAGTGGGAAGCAGCTTTGAGGAAAAGGACCTGGTGTTCCCGTGGACATCAAGTTCACCATGAACCAGCAATGTACACTTGCAGTAAAGAAGGATAGTGGGGTCCTGGACTGCATTAGGAGCATTGACAGAAGCTGGAGGGAGTTCGTTCTTCCGCTCTTCTCAGCATTTGTGAGGTAATGCTTGGAGTTCTGGCATCCCCAGTGGAAGAGAGACATGGACATATCAGAAACTCCAGTGATGGATCACTAAGATAATTAAGGGAATGGGACATTTTTCCTATTAGGAAGGGTTGAGAGTCACTGTTTTTTCTATGATTGTTTGGCCTGGAGAAGTTCCAAGGTGAATCACGTATATGTGTACATATCTGGAGGGAGGGTGTAAAGATGACAGAGCCAGGCTCTTTTCAGTGATGCCCAGTGAGAGGACCAGAGACAATGGGCACAAACTGGAATGAAAGAGACTCTCTGAACAAAAGGAAATTGTTTTTTACAGTGAAGGTAACTGAGCACCAGCAGAGGTTGCCCAGAGAGGTGTAGTCTCCCCTTTGGAGACATTCAAAAGCCATCTGAATGTGGCCCTGGGCAACTGGCTGTGGATGATGATGCTTGAGCATTTGAGTTTAACCAGATGACCTCCAGAAGTCCCTTCCAACCTCAGCCATTCTGTGATTCTGTGAAAACTTACACATGGTGTGCCTTGTAAATATTACATGCTTTTAGCAGGCAAGAACATGTACACAGGCAAAGCTAAACATCATGCACGAGGAGCTGGC
Source organism: Aegithalos caudatus (assembly GCA_013389925.1). Classification (NCBI taxonomy): domain Eukaryota; kingdom Metazoa; phylum Chordata; class Aves; order Passeriformes; family Aegithalidae; genus Aegithalos; species Aegithalos caudatus. The sequence goes on from WEIU01015960.1 coordinate 47,681, forward strand.
AAGCAGAGACAGAGAAAAACATTCCATGTCAAGTAGCTTAAAGGCAGATGGGTGTTCAACAATGAGTAAAAATGTAAACAGTTTAAATTATTTGACAAGGAAAATTTTTGTTTAAATCTCTCATGAACTGAGTTTGTTTCTTCTTTAGGCTTTCCAAAACCCATTCCGCTGTGCAGCATTTACCCTTGATTTCGAGATCTTTAGAGCTATTCTAGTTTTTTGACAGATTCTGAAGTTGTGTGTTTAGCCATAGCCCTTGTTACCTTCCAGAGCAAATATTTTTTTGTCTTCCTATGGGCAACTCCTAATACATCACTCCTTCTATGTGTCTTCCACTACTAAAATATATTTGCAGATTTATGTTTTTTTCATCTCAAGGCAATGACCAAGTAGTCAAGTGGAATATCACCTTGGAAGCAAAGTTAGTGGGAATAATTGGCCTGTTTGCCAAGTATCTGCATATCAGTCCCCATCTAAGATGGCCTGCTGACCACCAAGAAAATTCAGTCACACACTTGTTGCTGATAGTTCAAGTTGTAAAGAGCCACCCACTGTTAGCTTGCATTATATTGTTTTTCTAAACAAGGCTCACAGCATTTGGTGCATGTTTTTTCCAAGAAACTCCAGTGCCCAGATTTTTGTTTCCCAGTACTGATATTATAATAAAGCAGCTTGAAACAGGCTTCTTAATAGCATGTTTTGCAGAAGGTCACTGTTCTGCCAAGGATTTAGTAATTTCTGAAGAAAAGCCATAAGTTTTGATAATTTTAAGTTGTGTTTAAGACATTAATGTCCATTCCTGAATAAACAAAATTTTCTATGCTATATTGTACTCATATACAACTCTCATCTCTTTAAAATGTGAAAGCACACCTGGGATGTATAGTCAATATTCTGATGGTGCATAGAAAATTGCATGGAAAAAAATTATTTGGCTTGATATATCAGAAAATCCATGCAGGAAATAAGATTTTATTTTTTTTTTAAATTAAATCAAGTATTTTCTTTCTCATTCTGTAGTTCTTGTCTCATTTTTAGGTTGTCTTTTGATACTGGTGCAGTAACAACACCTGACATAGACACCTACTGTAACCAAAAAGTTCTAACATTCAAACAACCAGAAGTGGCACATCCATGAACCTATAATGGAAAGTTAATATAATTGAAGTAAGTTTACAAATATTTCATTCCAGAAAAGAAACCTCAGTTCTATAGATTACTTACTGGCTAGTGACCATGTCTTCCTGTGATAAAAGTACATTTTTGATGCAATAAGGTTTGGACACATACACAGAGGTTCCTATAAGTCCTGAAAAGAACAATTTCATTCACTCACCTGACATTATAGGTTTCATCTTCAGAGTAATAATCTCCAAATGTAAACAGGATACATGTGCTCCTAGAATTGGGCTTGAAGGCAGACTAATCAAAATGCAATAATAAAGACATTGAAGTTGTATTATGTGTAATAGTTTAAGTAGGATTAGACAGGTCAGAACAATACATTCTCAACTCTTCCATTCTCCTTGGACATGCTAACCATTGCCAGGAACTCAGGGCTGCTTCACAATCAAAGAGGTAAAAAAAGAGAGACAAAAAGTTCTCCTGCCATTTCAGCATATCTAAAATTATAGTAAACATAACTCTTTAATACACAAGTAGTTACCATGTGTGGATGCCATACATTTTCTAAAATTCTGCTTTTTTTTTTTTTTAGTCTTGTTCCTACCTTAGGAGAAGATTCTCTTTTTAATTTTCTTTACAAAACTATTACTTCAAAATTGAAGGATTTTGCAGCACTATCTTAAAGCAAAATACCTTCTCCACTAAAACTAAGTAAACATGTCAGAACTTTTTAGGCAGAGACATGCAGCACTTTAGCAAACATAGAAACCGAAACAAGCTTTTCAGACCTTCTCCGAAGTGCAGTTCTGCAGAGCCAGCACAGGAGGTCTCCAGCACACCCTGACATTCATCCCTCAGCCTTTCCTCACACATAAAGAGAAATACGTAATGCCTATATACAGAATGCTCATAAAGCATTTCCAGGTTAGCTTACCTCTCCCTGAAACAGCTCGGCCCACATATGCAAGGTGCCAAGCACCTAAGTTGCAAATCTTGCAGAAAAGACAAAACAGACATTGCTGCCCATCAGCTGTAGGCACACAGGCACGTCCTCAGAGCAGTCCAGTTCTCTTAATTTCTCTAACCGGTGGAGTTCCAGCAATTACAGTCCTTCAGCTGCCTTCCTCTTCATCCTGTCTTTCCCTTCCCTAATTTCCACTCTGACTATATGCAATTATACCATCTATCTGAAATATTCACATGTTCCTGTTAGAGCATATTGTAATGCTCAGGCACAAACTGGTATCAGGAATATTAGGAATACAGCCTTGATTTCCCCATTTCTCTCTGCTTTTTTAAACACAATATCTCAATTCCTTGTTATCCCATCCATATTATTCTCCAGATTTTCTCTAGGTGTCTTTAAAAGGTAGCAGATGTTTTGGATACAGGCAAGAACCTGGTATTTTGTCAACATGTAGATTATCACAGGTCAGTTTGAGTTCAAAGGGACCTTTAAAGGTCTCCTAGTCCAACCCCCTTGCAGTGAGCAGGGACATCTTCAATCAGATCAGGTTGCTCAGAGCCCAGTCCAACCTGACCTTGAATGCTTCCACAGATGGGGCATCTACCACCTCTCTGGGCAGGACTTAGATGTCCCAGTGTTCCACCACTCATTGTAAGACATTTCTTCCTTATATCTAGTCTGAATCTATCCTTTTTTAGTTTAACATCATTACTCCTTCAGTCCTATCACTACAAGTCCTGTTAAAAAGTTTCAGCACTGAAAGGCCACAGTAAGGTCCGCCTGGAGTCTTCTCCAGGTTGAACAACCCGAATTCCCTCAGTCTTCCATCATAGCACAGGTGTTCCCTCATTGTTTTTGTGGCCCTCTCTGGACCTGCTCCAATATGTCCATGTATTTCCTGTGCTGAGGGCTCCAAAACTGAAGCCAGGTGAGCACTAGAGTGGAGTAGAAGAACAGAATCATTTGATCCGGCGACTAGGAGGGTCACACAAGACTTACCCTTGGTGAAGCCATGGTGGGTGTCCCAAATCACTTCCTTGTCCTCTACGTGCCTTAACATAGCTTGTAGGAGCATCTGTTCCGTGATCTTGTTGAGTAAATCAGCCTTCTTCTTGTCCCGTGTTACCCATTTGCCAGCTTTGCTCATCATGGGGAGGACACACTCTTTGATCTTCCTTTTCTGGCTGACCACCTATATATGGCTCATCTCTGCAAAGCTTCAAGTGCTTCAGTGTAGCCAGCAGACCTCAGAGTAACAGGCTGAGGGCTCTCACCTGCATCCTGCCTCTCTAACCTTGGCGTGTTATCCCACAGCTTGTCACATGCAATCCTGGCATTATCCCCCTCCCCTTTAAAGCCTAATTAAAGCTCTGTCACTGAGCCCCACTAGCTCATGAGGAAAGACCTCTCTTTCCCCTTTGAAAAATGTGAATCCCACCTGACACCAAGATGTCTGCTTCTGTGTAGGTAATACCATTATTGAAAACCCCAAAACTGTTAGTAATACCAGTCATGGAGTCCTATTTTAGTGGTATGGGTCAGTCTGTTTCATCCCACGTAGCTGCCTGAAACTGGAAAGATACAGGAAAGAACCACCCATGCTCTGGATTCCATTACCAACCATGCCAAGGCTCTGAAGTCTCTTTTGATTGCCCTTGGACTACACATTGAAGCTCCATCACCACCCACATGGAACAGCAATATAGTTAGCAGTCCAAGTTTCCTGGTGATGTCCTTAACTTGGATCCCAGGGGAATAGGCCTTGGCAACAGCTGCACTGTACATTACAGTCAAAGGAGACCATAAACATGCCAAACATACTGTGCTTGCCTCAAGCTTTGTTTGCCCCTGCCCCCTACTCATCTGTAAATATGCGTAGAGAGATGACTTATGACTTAGTGCATCTTAGGTCAAAGGGAGACACAAAACCAGTTCAAAGTAATGATCAGCAGGCAGAATCAGCCTGTCAACTTAAACATGTAAGTTATCATTAGGAATACAGGTCATTTGGGTTTAAAGAACAAGATTCCAGAACTGTTTTCTTCAGGTATCAATTCTTATGATGTAATGATAACTAGTAATTTTCTCATATTATTTTTATGCCTTATTTTCTGATTTGTATTTTGTTCTTTGTATTAGTTTGAATTAAATTTATCACTCATTTATGACAAGAAATGAGACTTGCAAACTAAAAAAAAAAAAAAAAAANACTGCTGTTTCCAGCACCAATGGCTAGGGAAAGAATTGCTGTTACCCTGTCCTGCAAAACCAACTGCTTTCAAGACTCTATGTGTGTATATTACATGTTCTGCATGCTTGTTGTTTGGCTGGAATGTGAGCATACCTACAGATTACTGAGTGAAAGGTCAGATTAGCATGATGTCTATTCCATGGTTTGGAATACTGCTCTTCCTTGTATATTTTTCTCCTCTCCAATGAAATATGCCATTTTGTAACAAAAAGCTGGAAGTGCTAAGGTCATTTCTTTGTGCTGGGCAAAAGTTGAGGATTGAAGCAAGCATTCAATTTGTTCAAATTCTCCAGACCATTATACCAATATCAGTCTTAGTCAATTTATCACTATTTTTCTTTCTTAAGTATGTATGAAGAGGTCAATAACTTTAACTGAACTCTCATCTTTGAAAAATCCAATTTATTCTAATAAGAATAAATGCTATGTCATCAACATGCAGTATTCTGTAAGTATATATATTTTAGGAGATTCGTTAAAGGTATTGATTGGGTACATCTGGCCAATTCCATGTTTCTAAAATTCCAGCACATTTCATTTATAAAATAATATTTCAGAAAAAAGGTGACCTTCACAGAGCAAGCAGTATTTTTTTTAACTATTTAAGTGTGCATCTATAATTTTAAGAAATCTGCAGAGAACTGGGTTTGTTTGTTTCTTTGTAACCTTGGCAATGCAGAGCATGCTTTGAGAAAGAAAAACTCCAAGCATCATACACTAATATTAATTTATAAACACATACTGCCTGCCTTTCTCACAGAGTCTCCAGTCTAAATGAAGCATACAAATTGGATGCAGCAAATGAAGGTAAATAGTGAGGAGGGACTGAAATGAAGGACAGATAGTGTTGGTGCAGTGCAGTGAAAGATTATATGTGAAACAAATATTGGTATAGGCTAAATTGACAAAGTCTGCAAGATATATAGCTGAAGACAGAAGAAAAGCAGCAAAATAATGTATAAAACATTAACCTACAACCCTGAAACTCCAAACAGCAGCAACAGCAATTTACTTGACTATCCTAGGTGAATAATCAAAAGAACAGTACTGATGACTAGCTAAGTCAGCTTTATGCCCTTGTCTCCACAAGGACACAAGGCAGGCAGGGATCCAACAAGGCACTGGAAGTGGGACAGCCCGCAAGAGAGCCTTCAGCCCATCGTGCCACAGGAGCTTGAACTACTGTCAAGCAGCTCATTTGGATGAAGGGGGGACATGACCACTTTCAGCAGGTCAGCAATTTGCATCCTTCCCATTTATTTATGTGTGTCTTTTACTTATGCACACTTTCAGAGCATCAGAAATATGAAGAAGCTCCTGCTTCAACCACAATGCCTTTTTGGAGTGACCCACTCCAAATGGCAACTTTCATAAATGCCCATCAGGTCTGAGGGCAGGACCCTCTCAGCTCAGAGCTCCAGGCACACCAGAATGAACTGGGACTTCTGTGATGAAATTATATAGTAAATCATGAAACCACTGGGAGGGGTCACTAGAGGAAAATATGATACAGGTCTACATCATAATCAAACAGTGCTAGAACTAAAACACTGGATAATATAGTTGCAGTATCAGGGAGCAGGACCACAGAATTAAAGGTAGATTATCCTTATAAAAAGAAGTCTAACTTTTGCCTTTATAAAACTTGTTTTAAAACAGCATTATTGGTTTCCCACTGTTTAGAAATAAGCAAGTTTATTCACTTCACAATATAACGTGTTGAGAATGTCAACTACATACCTAGATAATTATGCACTGCTTACTTTATGTTTGCCAATTGGACTAAGGAAGGCCTATCACATATCTGCAGCAGAAACAGTTGCATATCTGGGCTACTCCCTATCCCAAACACAAAATCTATTCCTTTAGGAACATCTTATCAGGACAACTAGGACACAGTATGAAAGAATGTTTTAAGAAAATAATCAGCAAGTTAACATTGCAGTACAGGTTGCCATGAGAAAGCTCTTCAGGCACCCGTGAATTTTATGAAGAATTAGGAATTCTAACAGTACAAGCTAGAACAGGATCAACATTTTCTTTCATAGCCATCTGTCCAATACTGAAATGCATCCTCAAGAGAAAATGTCTCCCCGTTCCAAAGACACCAATTGCTGCAAATGAAACTATGACCAAGAAAAGTCCACCTTAAGTGTCAAGGGCAGCTTGTGCATACAGCATTAATGCACTTCAACACAAGGAAAAGAAATTGCTTTTGACACTCAGACTAGCAGAAGATGCAAGGATGAATAGCATCAGCACACCAGGAGGCAGCAAATAAATTCAGCTGCAAAGATTTCTTTAGTAGTATACAGAAGTTGAAAGTAAAATTTCAGCCAAAGCTATTAAAATTATGAGGATACAATCACCAGGAAAACACTGAAACCAAGGACAAGCTTACAAGTATGAAAGGCTGACACTGCCTGCACTACATAAACATCACTGAATTCCTGATTTCGGTTAAAACGCAAATTCAGAAACCTCAATGACCCTAAACCTGAAATTAAAAATTCAAACAATACTTCAGTGAATAAAAAAAATAAACCAAAAAAAAGTACTAAGAGCAAACGATGCAGTATGACATCCCAGAAGCTTAGAGGTCAGCAAAGATTTTAAAAAGATGCAGAGCATGCCACACCTCACCTACTTCAGGGAGAACTCATTGCACTCAAAAACAAATCCTGCAAAACAAAGGCTGAAATTAGGAACTTAAATCAAAGACTCATAGTTTCAAAGAAACCAAAATAATGTCTGCATCGGATCCAGGTGACTAAAACAACATTTAATCAACTCATACTCTTAGTGATAGTTATAGAAAGGACACTTGACTGTATAGAGTAACTTGCTCTCTGCAAGTGGACCAACATTCTGAAATTAATATTTGTGCACAGTGACTCCAACCAGATATTCAAATAGGCCCTTAAGGGACCTTTGCCCACAAGTGACAATGTTTTTATGTCCCTAGGGCAAAGATAACACAAAGGAAGGTATAACCATAACCTTCAAATACCTGCCAGAAATAACTGGAGAGGTGTAATTAAAATTGGCAATAGTACCTACAGGACACTCACAGACCTCTGCAATCCTTAGTCCAATCCCTTACTGGAAAAGTGTGATACTAAATGTCTAAAGACATTATTCCATCTACTCAGAAATTCAGAATTTGCAAACTGCTGCATTCTAGCTGAAATGCCAATGTTACATCCCACTTACATGCGACACGAAAAGAAACAGGATGTATCCAACTGACTCCTTAACCAAGACAGCTCTACAGTATAAGCAAACAAGAACTGGACACAGTCTTCAGTGAATTACTGAAGACCCATGAGATTTCAAAGACATTAAATGTATGACATGCCAGTTTTCATAAAAAAGTACTAAAAGAGCAAAACACAAAGCTACCCCAAAAAAGCTACCCCAAAAAAGAATGCCTATGCACACCACTCTGGAAAGCCAACTGCTTGAAGAGCAAGTGCCAGAATGGAGACATCCCAACCAAACAAATATTGTAATCATGGAATATTCTGGACCATCAAAATTCAACTCCTTGCCCTGCAGAGGACAGCCCTCAGAGTCACACCATGTGCCTGAGAGAATTGCCCAAACACTTCTTGAACTCTGGCAGGCTTGGTGCTGTGCCCACTTTCCTGGGGAGCCCGTAATACACAACATGAAAGCAGTTCAGTCCTGTACAGGTCTTCAACAATACTTTGTAAAGCATGTAAGCATGTTTTTATAGAGAATGCATACTGGTTAAACATGAAAAGCAGCAAAAATGGGATTTACAAAAAAATAGAAGTTAGACCAGACCCTTTCAATTATACAACAGACCCCTCTGCCTTGTAAGATTACTGTTTGCATTTGGGAAGTCTGGACAGAACCACAGCTGCTCTCTCAGTTCCCCTCCTCCCCAACTCCCTTCGTCAATCCTGAGCCACACTCCATTTCTAGCTGACAAAGATTTCAGCACACAAAACCCCAAAACTTTGTATTCATCAGATCATAACAAAGTAAGAGTTATGCTATGAATATATTATAGGCACTACACAGAAACATGAACAATCCAGCTTTCAGGCAGCAATTGAGAAAAGGGCTATATACATGCACACAAAGAACTGGAGTCTGAATTTGTCCTGTCTGGGTACACTCCTTTCAAGCCTTCTGAGCACAAAAGTGCTGCCTCCTTCCATTGTTTCTGTGGACTACACACAAAGCACACTTTGAGAGGAAGGAAATGGGTGGTGCTGTGTTCTACAAAGGAGCAAAGAGAAGCTGTGTGAGAAAGCTACTAATATAAGCAACAGGAAGAGGTTAACAGGGAGGGAGAATTATGCATCTAAAGAACAACAAGGGAGGCATGAGAAAGAGGAAAAGCACGTATGTGCTGGGAAGAGGAGAAGCAGCAAAGTGCACCCTTTTGTAGTCAACAAAGCACTTAAAACATGAATAGTTGAATCATATTCAAGAGCAATAAATACATAAGCCATACAAACATGAATTTTGGTAAAATCTCTGTTAGGAGATTTCATAAATACAATGACTGACTTGCCAAATGGACTTCACATGGACAAAAGCATAGCATGCAAAATCTCAGGAAGCTCAGCGATTTTGCCAACATTAATTGAACATAAAACAAAATTCAATATTCCTTAGCAACTTTTATGTTTAGTCTTAATGACAGAAAGACTTCTATCAGTTTCTGGGTTGTTCAGCCTAAACATTGCACTGTGCTACTAACCCTCTCAGGGAGCTACAGAAAACAGGACCCCAGGATTCCTCGGAAGTTACATTTCACAGGTTTTCTTTTTCTCCTCTACTAAGAATGCACAGACTTTCTCAAAGCTCAGTACCAGAACCTGAATAAAATTCTTCAGCCAAGTTCTCTGCTAACATTAGAGTGACATATTCACTTATTTCAAAGGCTACTCAAAATACAAATGCTGTCCAGAATGTGTCATTGACAATGGTAAGAAATAAAACCAAACCAATTTTTTTGAATAACCAGGAAAACCTAGACTCTATCCTTTAACCCAAACCCAAATAAGCAAAGGAAAAAGATTGACAAATTAGTATACTGGAGGATGGAGAAGAAAAATCAAAATGGACAGAAGTCAATCTGAATTAGACTTTTTCATTTTTCATTGACACAAAACACCAAAGATTCTTCAACTGAATAAATACGTTGAAACCAAAATGAATCTTCAGTGCCACTATATGGCCAAGAAAGAACAGAGCTCAGGAATAATCCATCTATAGCTATGTACTACAGCTACTAGTTTTGAAAGAGCTAGTATTTGATACCACAGACTGAATAACAAGACCTGGTGAAGCTGTCACATGAGGAGCTACACCAGGGGACTGAAGCATTACAAACATATGAGAAATGTGGCAGGGACAAACAAATCATCAGTCTGACCTAATAAAACCTTGAGAACACATCTCAAATCAGAAAATTGTTTATAGATCCTGGAGAAAATACAGCAAGGAATAAAACTCACAGTAGAGGCGATATCGAGTAAAATAAACCACCTACCTGCACGGGAGGGAATAAACTATGTAAGACATGGAAGGATCAGTTTGGAGAGGGACTACTGCTGGAGTTCTTGATGACCAAATTATTACCTTAATAATGAACAATAAGCATCATAGCACAAATGGCTGAGAGTGCAGCGTTGGAAGAGATTGACAACAGATCAGAATATTGTACAAGGAGAATGTGATGACACAATAATCGCAGTGACAAAAGTAGAATAAAATTCAGATCAAGATGCAGATCATGCTTCATTTTAAGCAGCATTTTTAGACATCTACATTAAAAGAAAAAAAAAAAAAAAAGAAAAAAAAAAAAAAAAAAAAAAAAAAAAAACAAAAAAAAAAACCCAGAAACAAGCAAATAAACAACAAAAATCTACAAACAAGCTGCACAAGATGCAGAGTGCATACAGAAGTTTCCATTCTACCTGTCCCATTTAAGTTTGACTTATTCTGACAGGACAGACAGGAAGAAAATATGGCCACTGTAAGGCATAGATATAAGAAAGGTGAAGGGAAGACAGCTGCTCAGCCCAAAGAATGTTTAATGCAAAAATCAAATATAAACCTAAATCACATATAAACCAGCATATGGAGGCTCATTATCTTTTGAAACCAGATGAATGGATTGGTCTCCCAAGTAAGAAATCCAGCAACAGTGCTCTCTCTTCTTAAGAGCAAAATGTGTATCAAGGCCATATGAGGGTTCCCCAGGACTGTCAAACCAGAACAAATCCAGTTCTACACTGATGCTGGAAGTAGTGCCTCAACCTGGAAGGTTGCTTTTTATTAGGGCAATTTCCTGTGTTTTACTTGGACTCTGCCCAATGACACCAAGGCAGAAAAGCCATCCTGGGCCTCATGATATACCTTCTCTTAGAAAGCCACAGTTCTGAGCATCTTACTTGTTACAAAATACTCAATAAAACTAGTTAAAAACTACTCATATTTCTCTAGTTATGAGAAAAGCCTCTAAACACATTGAACACAGTACCTAGGCAATTTATCTCTGCCACACCTACTGGCACAAGTGGCAAATCTTTCCTGGAGTTGTATCACAAGACAGCAACTGCATGTCAAAACAGTTTGGTGGTTACTGAGAAAACATTTTAAATATCAACACTCCAGTGTTAAGTCTCATGAAAAAAATTACTATAATTAATGCTATACAGTCTTCTTTTCCAGTGAAGACATCCTAGCTAAAAAAGTGAATGCTGCAATAGTACACAATGGGTTTTTCCCTATACATACACACATATAAGATGGGGTTTTATATACATTACATTTTTATATAAATACACAAAGGAGTTCATTGCCAGCAAGGGCAACAGTGCTGCAAAGAAAATAATCCTCCTTTCAGACATTAGACTACCTAGTCTGAAACCACGCCTTCAGGGATCAACTGAATAAAGAAAGAAAATCCAAATTAATTCTCCAAACTCAAAGAGAAGACTGAGCATGTCAAGCCACCATGTAAAAAGCTGAGGGAGCTATGAGTCTACATTTAAGGAGAAACCAGCACTCCTACCTAACACAAACTTGAGTTTTCACACAGACAGCCAAGACCCATTTCTCTACAGAGAATGCTGTCTGTGCATAGGTGTATGGAGTGTCACTGTAAAAATTTAATCCCAGAAAAATCAAATTAGAATAGTTTAAGATAATGCTGCTGATGGTTGCTAGCAGTTGAATATCTTCAACTAATTCCTATGTGCTCACCACATATAAACATGAGAGAACTTTAAAGGTTTTCATATTCTAGTAAAAACTCTAAATTTTCATTTATCACATTTTCAGTGAAAAATAGAAAGTAATGGAGTCCACCTTACATCAGCAATAAACCTATTTTCACTCCCAGCCTTCTCTCAAAGCATGCCATTTTTAGAGACAAGACCATAAAGCTTACTCAAAGAACAATCTAGATTATAATAATCATCTCACTTGGCTGCTGTCTCCTGAGGGGGTCAATTTTCAGAGTAATTTTAACAATGTTCCTATCTTCTTCAATGGATCTCTGTTATTTAATTTATGTTAGAGAGGCTGTTGCTGCTATTTATTCACAGAAGTATTTTTACTGTTTCGTTCCACAGCAAGGAATACATAAATATTAATATTTGCAATTAAATCATTACTTGAAATCTCTAGAGTTGATTTTGTTTCAAGAAAGCAACAATCCATATGAGACAGCCTGGAAATTTATTGCATTTCCTACTGGTCTTGAAGAAAATAGAGGGCTTTTGGTTTTGTTTCTTTTTTAAAACCAAACCTGTTCCTCACCTTATGTTGACCAAGTGCTTGAGTTTCAAATTTACAGATGTAAAACATGCATGCTTCTCCAAATGACCAAGATGAATGCATTAAAGCAGTACCTTCAATTCTTCAGCTTTTACAGATTTATGCAGACTCCAATGTGCAATATACTGCATAAAAGAATAGCCTATGCCTCAGTAAGTTTCAGTTAAAAAAAAAAGCCATAAAAGAAAACAGATAACTGAATGACATTTCCTCAAACACACACACAAAAAATCCTTAGATTTCAGTGTTCCTTTCCATTTTGGTGAATGTAACACCAAATCCCAGCAATTAGTATTTACTTGTCTGCATCTTGCTGTATCCACTCAGTAAGTACAAAATTCATATTACACATACTACCACTACCAAACCTGTTTCAAATGTCTCACCAAGGTCTTTACTTGTATTGAATCAGTTGCTGTGTAATGTGCTATTTATCACCCACTCCATAATGAATTAAGCTTTCTGTACTGGATGCTATGTTATGTCTCTACATAATGTGCTCTAAAGATACTGATTACAGTAAGGAGGCATAAACAGGAGGATAAGGAGTGCTGCCTATTTCAATAATATATCAAGCATAGAGAAAAAACTGACAAGTATGCAAACACCTCAAAAGTTGGTAAGAGGAATTTTTTCCTTATCACTGTGCCTTTAGTACTACTGGAGGATAACTTTGCAGGTAAAATATATAAAAATGTGTGTTCATTCTACTAATGTAAAAACAAATTTTAATCTTTAGCTTGTTGAAATGCACCCAAGTATCAGCCACAGATTCACAGAGTAGTACCACTCACACCACACAAATCTAAATCTCCATAATTTCTTTCATTACAGTGCTAGAGATTACAGCAATAAGAACACAATCTTTACAAGTCCTATATTTTCAGTGATTTTTAGCTTTCTTAATAATTCTAAGTGTGGATCATTTCTAGAGCTATGTTAGGAGGACTTAAATCTAGACAGCATTTTGTTGCTTCTCTTTGCATTGAACTAATTTTAGACTTGGAAATGCCACCTGCCAGGCATTTCAAAGCTAAACAGGATACAGCTGTTCATGGCTTTAGCAGTACCATTTTAAACCAGTCTTCTGCAAACCATTGGAAATAAAGAATCTAGCCTCTGGGGAAAAAAAAAAAACCCTACAGATTTAACATTGAATTAACACCAGCTTTTATTACTGGGGATGCTATTGTGTGATACTTTTTATTTGAAATACCTTGTTCAGTAAAAATTCAAATGGATCACCTTCCATAATTTTCCCTACCTGTATGTTAAAACATATATGCTTTACTTTCACACTATTCAGAGTATAAAATCAATATATCTTACCTTATAAACTGTTTACATTCTATATACACCTAAGCCCATACCTTTTTTGGCATCTCAAACGTTTCTGCTGGGGATGGTCACAGTATCACTCATTCTCATTCAGCAGTACACACACCAAAGTTTTCAAAAATTAGCAGCAACACAACTTTATATTAAGAAAAACTCCACACCTGTGGTTTGCCCACATCACTTGGCAATGTCCCTTTAATATTAATACACAGAGAAGTAAAATTTTTTCATAAATTTGTTCAAGTATGTGGAACATGTAAAATGCATAAGAATCAATATGGACTTCATTAATGTTATATTTATTTATTTTCCAGCTTCATACAAACTGGATGTAGAAGCATAAACATAGTACATTTCTACCATTTTCAACAAAAATATAACCAATATGTACAATTATTGTATTAAAAATACAAAAGGATACAGACTCCACCAATGTCTTTCTAAAAGACATACAGGTACAAGTAGTATCAAAAGTATGAGGAAATCACCAGTTAATTGTACATTCTGCACTTGACATCACAGAGCGAACTGAGATTAGCAGTCCTATGGTCTACAATTACTTAATGCTTATATAACATTTGTGCAACTTGTGATAGAGCTAGGATTTTGTATTTCTATATGCACATGAGGTCCATACCCTTGAGAATAAAACTGGCAAATAATGCATATTACATGTAAAATTACAAATGCATAATTGACAATGTGATATATAAGCAAATAGACAAAAGCTATGATTACTGGAGAGAGAATTAAATAAAGCACTGACATTTGTTTGATACAGTGAAAAAACACTGCAATTTGATCTTTAAAAGTTGAAGCTATTTACGTTTATCTACTGATCAATATGATCAGCTGAGTTTAATGGAAAAAAAAAAAATCCAAGACNAAAAAAAATCCAAGACCAGCAGTTCCTCACATTTGAGTACTACTCGGATTGGCAGCCTTCACTTCTCCGGAGTCTGTGCAAAAACAACACAAAAATAGAGGGGAGGGTCATTTCAGTCATTATAGGGTTTATAGCAGCTGTGAGCAGGTGGTTGCTACACATTGGCCTTCTCTACACATGCAGTGTTCCATGAAGCCATTAACAGTTGTGACTATTTCTGCATTGCAAAGGCTGGCAAATCTAACTGTGTTATTCCTTTTTTTTTTTTTACTTAAAGGCTCAATTATCCCCTAATGTCGAAGTCAATAGATGGAGGTTTATTAGATCAGTGTTAACAGCTGACATGAGCTGTGACATCCCAATTTGCCTTCACTGCAGTGTTATCCAGTTAATTTTTATTTTAATATAACTACTATATAGGTTTTTTTTAAAAAAGTATATAACTTAGCTGTGGGGTTGCCATCTGTCTTATTGCAACAGGACACTTTTTTTAGCATGCCACCCTGTATTGCACAAGGTACAGGTATGAGGCACACACCGTGTCCTCTTCCATCACTGACCAGTTGCGAGCACTGTGTTTCTGCATTTACACCAGACCCGGATGAGGATGCCATTAACACTAACATTTACAAACTCGTGAAGATTCCAGGGTGGGGCACATTAAGAGCAAAGCCAGGTATTCAAGGAAAGGCTGCATCCTGCAACCTCTGCCTTCCCTTCTGCCCTGCTCAGCCATGTGATAGCAATATTCTTCCAGGAGCTCAGGCTGGCAACCCTACTTACAGGTGTGAAATAATACTGTAATTACTATTCAGATGCACTATTTGATCTCCCAAACGCAAACATACAAAATTGTAACAAAGGCATTGTAAACAAGCAAATAAGCACTGCCTCCTTGAAGGATCTCAAAGCAATTTTCTCTTTGTAGGTTAAAGGCCAAATGTAATTTGACAACTAACTTATCTCATTATCCCAATGAGACTAAGTGCTAGGATTGTGATTAAAATCTAAAAGGAAGATTTTAAAAAATCCTTCCAGGCATTGGGAAGTGCAGCCAGAGTTAGTCATCCTGATGTGATGATCTTGGAATTTGGAATGATACTGTGTGATGTGGCAGACAGCGACAGTGGTAGCTTGGAGATTGCTGCACTGTGCATTTCAAGCAACACAGTTTGAAAAGTGCCAGGGCGATTTCTTCACAGTATTTCACATGCAAGGGGAGAGGGGACAGAAGGGGGAGGGGCAGAGGAAGAAGCCCCATGCTGCTTTAAGGCAGGGAAGGAGGCAAATAGGTCCACCATCCTTTAATCATAGTTCCAAGGCTCCTATTCTAGGGACGTCTTCTTGTGCTCTCCTTTAAGGTGGCTCACTCTGGATCCAGAAAAGCCCAAGTCTTAGACAGCAGAGACTTGTTCATCTTCTGCAAACATAATAGGATAAGGGAAAATAGAATTTAGTTCATAAAGAACAAGACTGATACTGAATGAAACAAGCTGTGCATACAATAACAACTGTGTGTATTGTGCTCATGTGTTCTCCATTTCATTGTATAAGTATATATAATCTAAAACAATCTAAATTTCAGTACATTTCAGGTCTCATGAGACATATTCCTTTGGAATTTTGATCTTGAAGAAAATAAGACAATTTCTTTAACTGAGCTAGATGCAAGTTATTCAACCTGAAGAGCACAACAGATACTCCTAGATATCTAATAGCTTCAGAAAGGCATCTGACATTTCACTCTCTATATAGCTTCAATTTAGTCATCATTAGTAGAAACAATTAAAATTCTCTGTCATGATAACTCTCAAAGTTTGAGGCAATTCAGTTAAGGTAGGCTACATTTTTTCCCATCGTGTTCAATTGCGAAGTTCATCCTGCACCCAAAACCTTAATAACTAAGCAGTTAGAGGGAGAAGGGGAATGTCAGTCTACCATTAAGCAACAAAAAGCATTCAAGTGAGTGATTTCAGCACCACCCTGCCTAAATTTTGAGGACCTAAAGCCGCAATCCATCTACACTTGCTCTCCATGGAAAAACATCACAGTTGAGCTAAAGCACAAAGATGCAGACACATTTGGACCAGCAAGGTAGCAAGACAGCAGTGGGCTCATCACGTGAAAACAGCTGGAGTGGAAGACTCAGTGTCCACAGCGTAAAGAGTTTCAGGCAGAATGTGAGCGACTTTCCAAACAAACCTGAGCAATAGATGCAGGTGCCCTACAGGGTGGATGGGCAACTATTCTCTAAACCAGGACACTTTTTTATCATTAAATACATGGTTAATATGGAAAATCATGGCAGGCAGGGCTGTACAAGGTGAACAGGCAACTTCAGAGAAGCCGCCTAAGCCAACTGCTTGGTTGTTCAAGATTCAGGGGGACCTGCGTTCCAAATTTTAAATTTATTTAGGAGGAACTGAATTCCTTCCCTTTCAAAAAGTTAACAAACAGCAAGTTTTTAAATTAAATAGAGTTGAAATTATGGCAAGATCTGTGCAACTTTCTTTATGTCTGCGAAAGCACTGACCCGTTTTGCATGCGGCACACTCAAAATCTAACAACTAGAAATTTACCATCTTCCTCTGTGGAAAACCCTTGAGATGGATAGTGAGCAAGACGTGGATCTGACTCATTTGGTTTATGCCACTGAGGTTTGTTCACGGGCCTGCCAGTTGAGTGGCTGTGTGACTGCTGCTGTGGAGCTGCTGTCCCATGAGTCTCACATGTCCGTGCCACCATCCTAGACCTCTGAAGTGCTACGTTGTAGTCTGGAGGCTTCCTGGTTGGATGGGAGCCACCTTCTGCAAACTCAGCAATAGGTATTCCTACGTAACCGGGAGGAGTTGGAGGTGGTTCCCGATATCGACCCTCTTTTCTTGCTGCAGGAAAAACAACATATGGTTGTTAGAGGCAGGATGAGGAACACTGCTCAAAGGAAAATAGACAGTTAAAAGCGAAATAATTATCAACCAACTCAACAGCCCAGGAACAGAAAATCTGAATGACAAAGGTTAACTATCATATGCTAGACAAAGAGCTTGCAAAAAGAAAAACTAATCAAGAAAGTACAGAATATATAACATACACAGGATGTAGCTATTCTTCCAGCAGTGAAGCATTAGTCTAACAAAGCTCATCAGATTTCATGGGGAATTTTTTCAAACTTCACAAATGAAGCCATTCCATCAATTGTACAGAATAAAATATACAGTGATCAAAGTAACATGGAAGACTCAAGAGTCTAAAGAAGTAGTAAATATCGGGAATTTTGGCATCTCCCCAAATGCATTATTATCTTAATTCTGAAGATGGACTTCACATCCAAGAGTTCATCTCTTGTTTTTATCATCTGATGCACTGTTTTTGTCCTACAAATCTTACTACTTAAAATGAGGCATAAGCTACAACTCCAAGAGGTCAGGAAGAGAAGTGGGCATCACCATTATACTATTTGCATGCACTACAACTTGCAGCCCCTATGGTTGTATTCTCTGCAAAATCAGAATTGAAAGTCTTTCTGTGAGAACAATGACTGAATATGATTTTACACAGGAGATGGAAAGACCGCCACCTAGCTTGTAGATCTCACTGAGATGTAACTGTTTACCTGAACAAGGCTTAACTCAGGGAATACTGAGAAGCTCTCTCAGAGAGAACTTTAAGGGAAGAAAAAACCCAATTAAGAATCCTAAGCATCTGCATGGACACACAACACATAGGCAGGAGTCTCTGTTTCAGAGTTAAGTACTTAGAGAAATCAGCTGGGACTTTGATACTGAACACTTATTGTGGGCCCAGACCTTTAACACATGACCACTTTAATGTCAAACCTTACAAATACAGCAGGCAAAACCACTGACAATTTACTTTCCACAGCTTGTCATACTCTGTATATTCTTGCATGAATGGTGATGACAACACCAACCCTGCATTAGGCAGCATGATTTCACTCAAAGGGCAGTACAAGCTTCAAATGGACTGGTGCTAGTTGGATGCAAGTCTTTATAGACTAAAAGTAAATCCCTGGTATTACAACAAAACCAAACATTATCCAATAGAGTCTAAGTATTTTTCTTGGACAAACTGTTTTAACTGAGCAAAGCAGCATGAAGTAGTTTCTGAGAAACTTTAGTCAAAGATTTCTGAAAATCAGAAGTTCTATAGAAAAATTCTATTGTGGAAAAATTCTACTGAAATACTGCAAGAAAATGAATGTCTATTAAGTGCAAAAGAACTATGTAAACCAGCAGGTTCTGTTGGATAGTGATACACAGTTACATTTGCAGGACAGTTAGTTAATAGTAGTGAAGGGCATGGAATTGTGTTGGTCTGAATTTTCAGGTCTCTTTCATGTTCTTTCAAGTCTCTAAAAATGTAGTGGCAATCACTGCCTTCAGAGGCAAGTTTGGGAGCACACTTGTTACACATTCTGGAGGAAACCAAGGGTATCAAAGTGTAAAATTAGAGATTGGCATGAATCTGTACATCTTCCTCTTAATAGTCCAGGGATTTAGACCTGCACCCAAGCTTTGAGGCAAAAGGCCACTGCTAAGCAATATACTTGGGTAGAAAATGGAAAAACAGTTTATCACAGTGGTCTCAGCATGACCTCAATCTGGCAGACATTCAGCTGTGTCAGCAAAAAAAAAGGGCTTTTAGATAGCTCTTCATGTTAACCCAACAAAAGGCATAGTGAGAGGGAATGAAAGGAAGAGGCAAAAATGCAGAGGTATTGGATGGCCCATGGATTGGGATGGATAGAAGGAACAATATGATAAAAATGTTAAGCTCTGCCAAAGACACCTTCATACTAATTTATATATTATCTGATCTTTCCATTATTGAATGCATAGAAATGTATTTCAGCTCTAACATCTTTGAAACCTGTTCAGTTTCAGCAGTCCAAAGAAACATTTCAGTTGGTATTTAAGCACAAAGGGATCCCATTTTCAGAAGTAAGGAATATTCACAATTATCAGACAAGTCATACAAAGATATAAAGTAAAACACTTCTATAAAAATCAGGCCACATTTACTAAGATTTCTAAATATAGCCTATGGAGCCTTACTGTGATGAGAAATTCAAATTTCAGAACAGACATCTAAATACATCAAGCTCTTAAAATACTGTCCAGCAGATGAACTAGTTTTTTGATGCATGGCAGGCTCTCTTGAACACAAAGGCACTGCCAGAGCAGAGAATCAACAATAAATTATATTTTCCATAGCAATAAATGCACAGTTAAAGGGAAAAATTGAAGAGAGACTACAAAATGTTCCGTTTTGCTTTAAAAACGAAAAAGAAAAAAAAGAAAAAAAGAAAATCAAACCAGGCAAAAGAAATCCAGAACAATATGAGAAAACTTTAGCAAATGAATTCAAATACTTCAAGGTAAACGAAACTTAACTTACCAACAAGCCCCTTTGTACTGCTTGATGCTGCTGCTGTGTGAGTGGGGACGGGAGCTGGCTTTGTCTCCTCTGCTGGTACAGATGTTATGCTACTGGTTTCAGCTTCAATGGACACATCCTTCCCACCCCTCCGCTTTATGGTACCTGTATCACCCTCGGAGTCCTCTCCCCAGTATCCTGTGGAAGATGCCCAGCTTGCTCTGGACTGTGCTTGATCAAGGCCCTCCCTGCCTTGACTTTGCCTGCCATACTTTGTGCCATGGTCAGGGAACATCAGCTGGTCCATATGGCCACCTGAGGCCCACAGTCCTGCCCCATCACCTGAACTATCAAAATGAGCATGTCCAAAAGGCAGAGTCTCCCAGCTCCTCTGGTGCTGTATTGTCTGGATGTTGTCATGAGAACCACTCGAACAAGAAGTCCAGCTACCGCGGCCACTGTCAGCTGCGTCGAGCGAAGCTCGGTCCCCCTGGTCCTGTGACAGCTCTTCTGTACTAGGAGAAGAAAGTACAGTTGCTCCAGCATACAGGCCTCTGGTCTCTGACAGCGGTGCATATGAGCTGGATACACATTGATGAGGGGGACAAAAAATCCAGTGTTGGAATTGGAAATCATGAACAAGACACACAAAGAAGCAACCAAAGAAAAACAAAACACACTGCGGGTTGGACTAGGTAACCTTTGTGACATTTTAATGGTCCCTTTCCACCCAAACCATTCTACGATTCTATGGTTGAAGATTTGGATGCACTTTATAGTATTTACTGTTTGCATGAATGGCTAATTCAATTTTGAGAATATGGCTTTTTTTTAATAAAATAAAAACACAAACAAACAAAAATGGATAGATAACTTGCTGAAGCCTTACACTTCAGCGGTGTAATTTCAAAAGGTAAAATCTTAACTTCACAACAGCCCTTTAAGACAGGCAAACCACACAGACACACATACAGGGAAACAGACAGGGTTATTCTACTGCTTTTCCAGCCATGCTGAGCAAATGGTTCAAAAGCCAGAAACAGAATTTAGCAGGAGCTGGCTGATTTTCAGGTTTAGATTTCAGATTTTCTTCCTCCTTAGGAAACTGTGAAAGCTAACTTTTCAACATTTTCTGTAAATGGAAATGTATTTTAACCTTATTTTTGGAAACACATGCTACTTCATAGAGCAAGTACATTTTCTATAGCCTTTCAATGATTAAATGAGCCTGGCATGATCCCTTACACAGCAGCAGAGAAAACCAACAAAGTGTCGCTTTTGCTTAGCAGATATCAAGACTCCTGAGACTTGTTTTCCAGGGCACCTTCCTGTGCAGACTGGAACAGTCTTCTTCCAAATATTTAAGATATCTAATTAGAGTTTGCATAGCCTGAGATTCCCAAAGCGGAAGTACAGCAGTTTTGGAACAGGTCTGCCATTCACAGACCCTGCAGGATTAAAACCCCAGAAACCATTCAGAGGACTGAAGCATCCAAATAACAGCTAAAAAAAAAAAAAAAAAAAAAAAAAAAAAAAAAAAAAAAAGTAAGTGGAGACTAAACAGGAGCCAGAGCTCAGAGCTCCAATTATTTTCACACCAAGGCTCGCTGCTAGAGATTTAGAAAACTCCTCACAGCACTAGCTTCCCCACCATTACAGAAGTTAATTACGTAGAAAATTACTAGACAACCAGCAGTGCAATGTGAATTTTAGCTTCCAATTATTGTTGACTAGAAGAGATATTTGGAGTAAAATATTTTGGAGTTAGACAAATATGCACTTTTCCATGAAGCAGACTGGAAAATTGCTAGCTATTTCTGTTCTCAGTTTGATCACTGAATAATTGTATGAATATCTCATCTAATTCAGTTAATTTCCCCTGGAGAAAGGCTAGGGTACTAGTCTACCACAAGATGGATCATCTATGGCACCACTGAAATGCTCAGATGGTAACAACTACTGAGGTGAAGTCTTACTGCTGTAGACCACATCACCCACTCCGGAGTGCAAAACCTTTTCTTGGCAGGAATGGAGCATTATCACAAAATGAAGCATTGAAGTAGTCGTTTTTTAAAAGCAGAGAAGAAAAAATATTTGAGAGATACAGGTAAAGTTACATGGACAAATATATATGTCACATGCACACTATGTGAAAGTATAAGTAAGCACAAATAAAATTCTTACCCTAAGCTGTATTGATCTGGTTCAATCATGATTCTTCTGTCAATCCTTCCCACACCAAGATTTGTCTCCACGATGCTGACAGAATGCCTCTGTCTCCTCTCATCATGCAGGGAGACTGGCATAGAGTCAAAAGAAGAATTGCTGACAATACTAGATCTGGAAGAAATTTCACTGTGACCAGAATCAGAGAAGTTATCCACGGTGCTGCTGGGAGCCAAAGTGTAGCCTGCAAAGGGAACATCACATTAATCAGACTCTCCAAGATGCCTGCTCAGTACTTGTCAGGCCACTGACAATGCTACAGTAAAACTGGCACTAAAACAAAGCTACCATTACATTTACGCAGCACTACAAAAAATAAAGATACACAGCAAAACTGTGTGAGGATTGTGGGAACATATACTACTCATTTAAAAACCAACTGCTCCCCTTCCCTCTTCTCTGCCCTCCTCTCCTAAATTCTTTTCAAATTCATCACCATAGTTGTACCCTCACATTACGAAATACTACTTCGCAAAATCTGCCTGTGCATAAACACTGTCTCCAATACTGGAAGGAAAGAGATGCTCGGGTTGAGATTACTGCTTAAAGTAATCCCAGAGACTCTCTCATACAGTGTTTATTCTGAAAACCTACACTTCAGAGATGAACAGACACATGAAGCCCAGATGTCTGGGCTGACTGCTTATTACATATCTTAGCTGAGAGACAGGCAGGTTTCCAAGTTTTCTTTGTGATACTTGGCTCACTAATTAATTCCAAATTCCCTATTACTGGAATTATGGTGAAATTTGGAGGTAGATAGCACTGACACAGCCTGACTGAGATAAAATCTGCAAACCATGTCATAGAAGCAAACTCAGCTTTTCTTTCGGTATTAAACAAATTGTGCTGAATATTCTTGCCAGCTAAGTTAAAGATCGTTAAACACATCCACAAGTCACAGCAGTTTTCATTTTTTGCTTTCACTCTACTCATAAGTGTCAAAATTACTTCAACTGATCTACACCAATTCATTTGCTGAGAACTAATGCTGAGAATTAACGCTGTCATTTTTATCTGGAAGAACATATCATTAGCTTCATGTTAACATCAAACCAAGGATTCTTTTAAAATCATGTTTATGATTTGCTTTTTGCAAAAATAAAGTGCTGTTCATACTGCTAGTGAAGTACAGAACTGCAATTCCTTTTTCAAAAAATGCATAGGCCTGACCATGTTTATATAAGTTCACTCTTAGCTAATGTAGTATTTGGGAGAAATAATGATGATGGCTTATAAGGACTCAGGATGATATATCCTCTACATTATCCTCCTCCATCTGACCTTAGTAAATAATACTTCAATAGAAATCACTCATTATGTAACTGTTAAACTGAACTTTTATGCTATTCTGAAAAGAGAATAACTTAGAAGTTATATGTAATACATCTAAGGTATCATACTTCCAAAGTGTATTTTTTTTTTTTTTGTTTAAACTATAGGACAATGCCTCCATATTCTATTTTGTCCATTCATAGCCAGAACTACCATGAAAACAAACAAACAAACAGGTTTTGTTAAAAAATCCCTTTAAATCCTAAATTAACTTTAAAAAATAACTCTGTGAAACTACTTAAAAAGATCTTGGTCAAGACAGCTCCAATCTATAAATCACAACATTAAATATTCTGATTTGAGTTCCAAATACTTTAAGCCTTTCTGTCATACGTAGGTCACATCCCATTCAGATGCATGACACAGCACATAATTCCTCTAATAGATCAGTGTGGTCAATGCTGTACAAAGATTTTAAGTTTCAATCTGCACATCCTTCCACTGAAAGCAGGAAACACTGATCATAGGGATATTTTTTGTCAGAAGCAGCTGCAGCCAGAGTGACCTACTGCATCAAATCCTGTATCATACCAGGCTATCTTTTCTGGCTTTTGATCAGCAGAGGGCTTTCATGTACCCTTGAAATCAGGTCCACAGCTACCTTTTCATGTATCCCACTCTGCACTACATTTTCTCCCCTCTTGCTGACCATATGTGACAAAAATAGGAGCAGCAGTATTGAGTGTCCAAATGCTCTCTCAGAAGCTTCCAAAGTCCATGAGCTTCAAGAAACAGGATAAGAAATACTGAACATCTACTACCTTTCCTTGGAGAGCTCTGTGGTGAAGTAGGAGGAGAAGACAGCTGAGAAGATGCACTTGAGACAGTGTCTTCAGATTGTTTCTTGTGACGATCCAAACTTCCTTC
Organism: Aegithalos caudatus; assembly: GCA_013389925.1. Lineage (NCBI taxonomy): Eukaryota > Metazoa > Chordata > Aves > Passeriformes > Aegithalidae > Aegithalos > Aegithalos caudatus. The sequence continues at coordinate 71,900 of WEIU01015960.1, forward strand.
TTCTGATAACGAAAGGATTTTCTTTAAAGCTTGTGGGGAGTTAATGCCTTTAGGTAAGAATTAAAGTAGGCAGATGTAAAGTTCAGCATAAATACATCCTTATACTTCACAATGTATTTATAGAGCAGACACCCTACAGGAAGAAAAAGCTACATTTTTTTCTGTATATTTCTGAGTTTCTGACATTAGCTTAAATGAAGCAAAATGTTAAAACTTATTACTGTTTATAATATAGTGCTTTAATTCTGCATATTAGTGCAGATGATCTTTCATTCTGGCCACTTAAGACACTTTGCCATAGAAAATATGAAGATTTCTGTTGCAGAATACTGCCTATACAATATATAATTGAGGATACACATGGGAGTGGTTACTGAGAAATTTGAACTAAAATTAGCTTAAATACAGATATACATGCATCTCACTGGGTAGTGAAGATTTAAATAGTAAGAATTCAAACTGCTCTCCTGTTTCTTTTCTATTCAGAGTAGCCTAGAAGGTCAAAGGAAGCTGGAAAGAAAATTAATAAGGATTAGGCTTATGAAACAAGGCCATCCTGCAGCTGTCTTACTCTTTCATTTTTGAGAACTATCTCTGCACCAGCTTATTTTGGGAAACTACAGAGTAAAAACATCCTGAAGATGATGTATGATGTAAAGATCTAGGGCATCAGGAATTGCTTTTCCCAGACCACATTTATCCATCCTTCCCTTCCCTCAAAAATCCACTCTGGGACAGCCTTATAAGTGAAGATAGAGTTTCTCTGACAGTTTTGCAAAGGTTTGTGGTAGAGGTTATTTCCAAGCATTCATGAACTTTTATCTTTGATCTGTTGGATCACCATCCTGCTATCAATAATTCACAGCTGCCTGATCAGCATAACCTAGTCAGTTTTCAGAAACTTTGCCACTATGAGCAAAAAAATGCAATCTATGGAGCTTCAAAGTCCTTTTAAGATTAAAATTTAATGATAAAATCAACCGGATCTAGATGAATATTGAATTGTTTCTTGTTCATTTTGCTGTTTCAAATGCTTTGCTGCAGCCTAAGCAATGCATGAGAAAAACCAATAAAGAGTGAAATCAGAATTAAGCTCTTGTGCAATACTTATCACGAAAAAGAAAGGGCCAGTTATGCTACATATACTTCCTAGGGATATTACCATATTTGTGATTTAATGAGTTTGTTAATACTGTATACATGTTTTGTACACATGTTGAGAAATGAGAAACACTTATTCTTTCCAGCTGCTAGTAATAGGTAAATACTTATACTGATTAAATTGACAGGATTCTTTCCCTACATTTCTTTCTTTCCATTTCTAGAGAAAAGAACTACACCTACACACTGCATGAACAGATACAACCTGCGTATCATACTACCAGAAACGGAAGTCTGAACCTTATTTGATTAAAAATGTCTTTCTGATATAAGCAAACAAAGTGCAGAGAACTAAACCATGCTCTTCCTTGTTCCACCTACCGAATGGTGGGAGGTCTTTGACTGGCACTTTCTTGCGAGAGGGGTAAAGTGACACAGCCGGGACCTGCAATGCTTGGTTTGCTTTATGCTGCTGCTGCTGCTGCTGCACTTTCTGCTGGATGCCTGCCCGGGGAGCCACTGGTGATGTTTCAGATTTCCCAGAGCGCTTGTCTCCTGTGTTCTTCGGCACTTTGCAAGAAAGGGGACAAAACACTGAATGACTACAAGCTAAGAACACAGTGGTTGTTTTAGTCTGAGCAGTGCAAAGCCCTCTGATTAACAATCTAAAGGTGCTCAAATACTCGTACAATTAATGCAGCATATCTTTAGACGTAAAAGATGAAAGAGGAAAAAACAAATGGAGATGTAACTCCATTTAAAAGATGTATGTTATCAATGAATGTTTTCTTTCTCAAAATAAAGCTCTGATAAATGACCACTGTTACAAAAAACATGACCAGAAGTTATAATGGGCTATCATAAGAACGATAACTGTTTCAGAACAGACATATAATTGCTAGTTTTTGCTACCCTGCAGGAAGGGAAGGGCACAAGATACAACATTTCCTAAAATCAAAACAAAATAGGTATCCAGGATAAGGTTACCCTCTGCTGTACCAGGTACAGCCCTCCAAGTATCTCTGAAACACCTGGACATAAGAAAATCCCCTACTCTCTCAGAATAACCATAATAACCTCAGTATATCAGAAATATAGAAGAACTTTTGACTCCTCCATACCTTTTGTACAAACAAATCTAAAAAGCCATTGTACACTTCATTGTGACATCATCTTAAAGCCTTATCACCTGCATAAATGCTATGTCTCTATCCTGTTAATCCACAAGATTATTTCCTTAGGATTCATAGATGTTTAGTATTTAAAAGCCACTAGACAAATAATTTTCTACTTCATTGTCTAGTTACTGTTCCCAATTGATTCACTGGACTAGAAACAGAGTTGTATTGAACAGTTTTCTTGAAATCCACAACAAATGACAATGCTCACATGTGTTTGTGGCTGGCTCACACTGCAGAGAGAGTGTCTGAAGGCTCTCTTCATCCATTTCCAGATCCAAGTTTGAGAGATACTGCTTTACTTTTCGTGCCATCTGAGCATCTTCATAGAGCTTTTTAGCATTAAGAAAGGAGCTGCGACGGACCCGCTTTTTATGCCCCCCTGCTTGTGCAACATCCAGCACGGCTGCATTGGCACTGCCCTGGCTGAGAGAGCTGGAGTGGAGGGGAGCAGGAGGGGGAGGAAAGAGAGCAAAGGTATGACTTAGTCCAACGTGGTATCACCCAATAAACATGAAACGTGCAACAGATTGCATGAATGTCAGTCTATGGTCAAAGCTTTCATGCCTCATTCCAGTAAGTCAAACAGCTATAACAGACAGAAAGATGAGGGCCAGGAAATCTTTTTTCTTGGTTACAGGCACTATTTTAATGGCACAGATATTTTAACCTATTTTGCTCACACTAGGCAATAACACTTCACACATCTAGAAAAGCATTCAAGGCAGCTCTCTCACATAAGCCATCTACTGAGGGGACTGGAGCATTAGGAAAAGCTCATGCAGTAAGGCAATGCTGACAGAAGACTATAGTTGAGGTTCAAATTCAAATACATATAAAGGAGGCATTTTGAAAGCCCTCTGTGTTTTAAATCAGACTGTATACAAAATGTACAGCTCAGTTTTACAGAATAGAACGTCTTCATAGTAAGACTGAAGAGAATTTTGTTAAACAAAATGATCAGCTAGTTCATGATGAAATAAATGTAAAGCACATTTAAATATATGTATATCTATATGGAAGCTATGCATTGGTTCTGAATTATTAAGGTAGAAATGATGGCTAATTGTAATATGAAAGTAAGTTAGTCAAGCAGATACTGTAAATTTCAAATTTTGAATTTGTGATAGTTGTTTAATAGGTAGAAGGAAATTAACAGCTATTTTCAACTGTTGCAACCTTGTCATTTTGTAATTTCTCTTTGACCGAAAGTCTCTTCCTTCAGCAATTTAAACTGGAGGTGGGAAAGAACACTTCTACCTATGACCATTTAAAAATAATTTACAATTCTGTGTTTTAATCTCAAATCAAAAGCACTCCTACATTAAAATGTATTGTGAGTAAAAAAGGGTTAACAAAAGAAAAAAATGTCAAAGCGTCAGAAAATTAAAGATAGCAAGTAGGAAAAAATGCAAATGGTAAAGGAAGAATGAATGTCTGTGTGTGTTGTCTCCAACCACTTACCCCAAACTCCTCCATTTCTTCTTCCTGCAAGTGAGAGCCAGGAAGAATAAAGCATGGGTTTAAGAAGAGACAGAGAAAGATCACAAGCTCAGAAAGAAAAAGACCAGACCTCAAGACAAGCAGTTCTGGAAGCCCACAAACATTAAAAAGAGCCTTGACTCGGGCATACAGTCAGGTATTACAAACTCTTCTAGCTCAAATTAAGAAAAAAGAGTATGCAATAAGCTTGTCAAATATGAAGCCAAAGATCATTCACTCCATGTTTTCTAACACTGGTAGCTGACACTGCTTCAGATACATTACCACTTCTACTAAATCAAAATGATAAGGCTGACACCCATCAATGTTTCAAATAGACTAATAGATACGTTTTCAAGACTGTTTCTCTCCCTCCCACTGATAGAATCTCATTTTTATGAAGTAACTGTCAACTATGGAATAGTAAATATTTTAGAATGTATCAGTAACCACAAAAGGTAATGGTTTCTCCAGTTTTAGACCACCACGTCATGCTGGTCAATTGCTAACATAAAAAATTGATACTGCTCCAGTAGAAGAAGCACATAAAAGTCCCTCTTGCTGACAGCTAGCCTTCTCCCAGCTGGGGAAAGCTCTGCCTGGTACAACACTTACCTTGTTCTAAACATGAGAGCAGGATCCATGTTCACGGACGCCATGCGACCGACATGGCGGATCTCCTTGGCAATCATCCGCAGCTTCTCAAAATTCACCAGGCCCTCCACTTTAGAATCATTTCCTACAATCAACAGCATCAGTGATTACGCAGGAAAGGTACTTTTCCTTAGCTAGTAAAAGATGATAAACTTCTGCCTTTACCTTCATGAAGGAATGTAAGATCTTTTTTGATGACAGGAAACAGGGGGATAATAGGGGGCTGTAGGTTTTGGCTGTTCAGGACATTACGGTATTTCGCCATATTTCTAGATGGATCAAACAAATCCTGCAGATCTTGAAAAAGTTTTTCATACTTGCTTGGAAGCTTTTCCCAAGTAGTTCGGAGCCTTGCAACTGGTGCCAAATTCAGGCCACTTGAAACAAAAGAAGTACAAGAAAGTTGAAGAACAAAAAAAAAGAAAAAAAAAATCCTAGAAAAGACCATGTTAAATTTTGGATGGTAGAAATACCGTATAGCTGGAGCACAACAGTGTCAATAAAGTAACAGAGAACTAGAAACTTCTTTTTGCCAGCATGTATTACAGAAGAATGAAGAACATTTATATAAAAGCCATAAAAACTGAAAATATCTACATGATGTAACCATAAGCAGATAAAAGTTACACAGATGAGTAATTAAACCCTACAGAGAGTATGTATTTCTTCCTATAGAAGAGCATCTGCATTTAATCATAGTATCATAATACAAGTACCTCAGGATCACCACTTACTTCCAGATTAACAAACTGTTGGAAAAAACATCCTCCACCTACAGGATAATGTTCACGTGGTGACAGTACACTGACCCAACTTCTTTCTGCAGTACTTTCTGATTTTGTTCTTCCTCTGAGGTTACTTTCAAGCCATAGCTGGTACAAACCCCCTTTTTCCCATTTAATGACACTGACTGTCTTGCTGTTAATTTCTACCTGTGGGAAAGTTTGGTACCTAGAATCTTTCCTTCATTCAAGTTTTTCCTAACAGAGAGGCTGCTTTTATTTCTCACTGAGATTGGCTGAAATAGCTGAACAAAATCTCAATACTTTGATGTCTCAGAGATGGTGACCGATCATCAGGATCAATCCTTGACTTTGGAACTTGCCCTATTTGCTGAATAGTATTCAAACCTACTCATCTTCAGGAAAAGTATCACATTCAATCTATTGACTGAATGTCAGGAAAATGATGACAAGAGTTTGTGTCAAAGACAGTGATTACACTGTCAGTTTACTGCAACTTAGTTGAGCTTTTTCATGAGAGACAATATAGGGGGATTGTTTGTTTTTGTTTGGGTTTTTAAAAATGTGTATAAATACAGGCATTAGAATTTTCTCTCTTCCTTCTCATTCCAAAACTAAAAAACGTTTTCTGAGGTTTTCAATACATTTTAAAATTCTTATTAAAAGATCTTTATTTACAGACTATATTATGGTCTGTTATTGATTATTTTCAGAGTTTCAAGAAAGAAACTGCTGATACAAAGAAAACCAAAGGCTACACATCATGGCTAAATGAATTTAAGACACTGGGCAGTATGGATAAAAATGACCTGCTTTGGGGAAATTAACCCAATCATTTGCAACAACTGTGCAGTTTTCCTGTATATACCTGTTATTTATTTTGCTCTCTGTTTTTAAATAAGTGCACTAGTTTCTCTACTGCCATGTTCACCTTCCTGCACTATCTGGAGCAGTAGCTACGTAACAGTGGCATTTCAAATAATACAGCAGCAAACATTTCAGATTACAGAAAACGCCCTCCTTAGCAGACTGCCAAGTGTTAATGTTAGCAGTATTAACTGGTTTACTCTATAAAGTAATTTTTAATTTTTTTTTTAAGACTAACATAAGTAAGATTTTGCTTTTTACTTAGAAGTAAAATTATTAGTGGGCAGTACCTAATGATGGCAAACATCGAGTTGAAGTTCTTGCATTCTCTGCAGTGTAGCGCTATCTTAATGAAATGCTTAATGATCTTCATCCTTTTCAGCTGGTTGGTTTCTCTTAGAATCTCAGAAGCCACCCAGAATGTTTCTTGATTTATCACCTCTTCAAACCTTTTTAAGTTAGTGCAACCTGTTTTTGATTTGAGTTTAAACAAGTCATCTATGTATTCCGTGGGTTCGATATTACGGAACAGCTCAAAGTTTCTCATGGAGAGCTGGGTAGCCACCTCAACAGTACTGAGCTGTAGTAGGGAAATCTGGCTTTCCCTCAGTAACTCTTGAGCATCTTCATCTGAACAGAGAGTCTCTGTTTCCATGTTGTTCTTCAGGTAATACCTGTAAAAACAAAATTCAGAAAAAGACACTAGATCCAATATACCAAATTAGTGCTGAGAGTTACAGCAATGATCCAGTTAGAATCTGAGAATAAAATTCACCAGCATGGGTATTAATGAGAAGTCGCATAAGCAGCAGCATGTCACAAAGAAACAGAACATTAAATAATTAACACGCCTTTATCGAGATTTTGACTTAATAAACTGGCATCATCAGCTTTATCTCAGTCTCCATCTTACCTGCCACTCAGCTGTATCCTGTCAGCAAGCTTGGACAGCTGATCAGGGAGCCTCCTTTGCTTGATGACACCCTCAGGTGTGACAGAGACTTCGCACAGTGAATACGCATCAGGGGTTGCGGTGAGAGCAAATTCCCTGATGGCCTGGATGACCACTTCCTTTGCTGTTGTGTCCTTGCTGATCATTATGTAGCGACTTTGCTGGTCCGCCTTGAAAACCCGCAGAACTTGGTCTGGTAGGTCTGGAAAAAATTAAAAGCAAGTTATGCAACTAAGTAAGAAAAGAGCTTAATGGTATAAGACTGAGCCAGTCACAATGAATAATAATTATTGTTACCAGTTTTCACTTCATTAAAAGCTGGTTCTACTAACATCCAGGAGAAGAAGTTAGACTATAAATGGGGCAAGCCATAAAAATATGTTCACATTTTCAAAGTTTGGACACACAAACCAATGAGAAGTCTTATTTTCACAAGAGTTGAGTCCTGAAAGATTATGTTTAAGTCTGAAAAAAATCTAGGACATTAAACTACACTATCCTATACAATGACACGTGAGAAGTTTAAGCAAATACTTGATTGGAGTGTCAATATCCTTAAGAATATTTCAAGGAAAATAGATCCATTTAGCTAACTCTGACATGCCACAAACAAAGGGAAGGCACATAATTTAAGTGTCCAGGAAGATGCTTGTATAATAGCCAGCATGCATGTATATACAATGTGTAGTAGTATTGATACATCCAAGTACTCAATCATCAGAAATACTCTGTCATTGATGCATTTACATCATAGTAATAAATGACTCAGTAACAGACTGAAAACTTTACTCTTTATTTCTCTGTGCTGGTATTTTACTAATTAGGAACTAAGGCAGCAAGGGGTAAAAAAAATCCTTCATAAATATTCAAGTTCAATATATATATACCAGTTTGAAGTGACTGATGACACAAAAACTCTCAGTGAATTTGTTTTTAGGAAATCTGGAAAACTACCAGACTAACACTGGATTTGACACTTCCATAAGCTATATGGAGAGTCCAAATCCACACATATTTTCTTATTTCCATGCATGCAGTGAAATCCAGACCCATAGATCAACTGAATTTTGGTTGTTATTGCTGTACTATTAGGAAAAAACCCCAATTATACAGCTATTCACCACTGGGTTTTGTAACATCAGATATTTTTAACTGACAAGTATTTCAATTAATTTAATTTCTTCCCTCTGTTACAAATAAGCGTTTCTAGTTTTGTGAGGCATGACATCTAGTCATTTTTCTTTAATGTGTTTCTTCTTAAAAATATTTTTTAAATCAAAGCTATTATACAAGCAACAAAATATATTATAATTGAAAGCCTTCTAAATTAAGGTTTCTGATATGACTATCATACAAAAATACTGAAAAAACAGTTGCCAAATGAAAATATTCACTTTGGTACTACTAGAGTTTTGGTTTTCCACAAGACCTGAATGTGCATAACATATACAAGTTATTACAGAAAGACCTGTTCAGCAGCAGAAATTTTGTGGCAAAACAACTAAACATCTCCCCGTTGCTCTTGCATGTATCCAAAATAATAATTTGGAAAGCATTAAGATAAATCTCTCTGACATGAGTTCATTTACATGCCTCAAAGGCTTTTTAGGCTTAAATACATTATTTTACAAATTTCATGCAACTAAGCCTGTAACTTTTAAGCTCACAGTAGTTTTTTGCATCTTGAGAAGTACTAATACCAGAACACACTAGAGCTGTGTGATTACACCATCAGTTACACATAAAGGATGTCAGTTTTTAGCCCTTCCTAAGCATTTGAGTCAAATGTACAAATGCTTCATAACAAGCAAGCCAGTTTTGCCTTTTGTCACCAACTCTACACTGACCCATCTTCCTTCAGTACTTAGTTGAAGAGGGATACAGAAGTATATTTTCTGAAATACCTTCTACATCTTTTGACATCTGCAGGAAGGCAAATGCCAAAGACACAGCCTTTTGGAGAATTAAAAACCAGAACCCTTCTCCAGATCTTGCTGCCTCTTGCTGTTATGGAAATATTTGCCAAAGAAATGCTGTGAAATTGAGAAGCTACTGTAAACAACACCAAGGTGAGAAATTCTTTAATGGTCCCTAGAAATAAAGTGTTTTTTACAACAAGAAAACAACCTGCTCTGCTGGGTCACTGAAGTCAATATGAAGAAATATAGAGCAAATAGAGGAGTCCCATCTTTGCACTGCATTTTACCACCCAATTTCTCAGGCTGCCTACCTATCAGAGCTGGGAGCAAAAGAATCTACAAAGAATACACAGATGTCTGCCAGCAAGTGAAATGATTGCCTCTATAGCAATGGTAGCAAGTAATTCAGCCCAATAATTTTTAAATAAAGCACTTGAAGAGAATCATAATCACCCCCCTTCACTGGTTTTCAAAAAGGGAAACTGGAGTGGCAAGCTGAAGAATGCAATGCTGTATGGTAGGAATCTATTCCCTTAGAAAGATTGTGAGGGGAAAGAAAAAATACCAGTGACTGGCAGTTCATCATTACTCTATTATTTTGACTTCCAATCAAATAGCAAGGGCAGCACAAGAAAAGAGAAATCAAAGTGCTATTGAACATTTAAAAATAAACCTTTAAAAGTGTATTTGAGACAGCCTGAGCCAATCAGAAGAGAAACTAAAATGACTCCTTGCAGATTTCAAGCTGTTCACACTTTCTCCTCAAAGACCACTCTTTGAGCGGCAAGTTGTTTTATTTTCTATCCCAAGGGATATTTCTCAAAGCCTCAAAGGACAGCAGCTCTACCAATTTCTCTTTCTCCTCCAGTGCATTCAATTTCTTGCAAGCTGCCTCCATTTCCATCTTTAATTTAGACCAAGGTAGTAAAAGGAATTAAAACGGCAGGCTTTAATTTTTTTCAAGTCTTGAAATATATCGATATAGTTCAACTCTTCTATATGCAATGCAGCCATCTCTAAAGCACTTAAGGGATATGTTTTTCATTTCAAGCCCCTTTTCCTTCCTTTCCATACAGGAAAAAAATTTTGCCTGAGAATTACTTTAAAAATATTCCGTGTGTGGACATTCAAGCAAATTTTAAGCAAAAGAAAAAAACCAACTTTCTTTTAATGAGGAAGAAATACATTTTCTACAAAGACACAGGAATACTATTAAAACATTGTAGTGATTGCATTACATCATATTGATCTCCTTTCCTCAAAGCAAAATGCAAACAGTTGAACCTTACTCATTTATTAAGCTTCCCTGAACTCCATCTGTAACTGAAAGCTCTTTAGGCCTGCAATGGCTCTCCTTCTCATGGAAGTTTGTTCGAGCTGCAGGAGTCAGCAATGCCCACAGCTCTGGAAATTGGCCATTTGCTGCACTTGGCATTAGGGGCACTCTAATTACCTAGAACTATCTGGTCTAGGTAAGCAGCAAGCTAGAGAATGGAATTTTCACCCATTTATAGAAAAACTCCTGATGAAAAGCTAGGCTCTTGCTGATAAAGAATAGCTTCAAGGTGTTGGACACCAATCATTAGATAAAATACAAAAAATTCTAAGTCTCTAAGGATCAGTCTTAGACACTGGAGCAAAAATCACAAACCACATCCTTGCAAACTCCTCTAGCCCTGAAACACCTGAGATGAAGTAACATTCAGTATCACAGTTTCAAGTACAGTGATTGCACCAACTTGGCCAGTGTGTAGGCTGATATTTTAGCACCATCCCTGTAGCTAATCCTTTAGGTAATGTTTGAAATCCCTCAGTCTTAGGAGGGTACTGAATTTTCAGTTCTACCTTTGAGTAATTCTTTAAAGATTAGGCTAAAATAACCAAGTGTCTGCAGAGCTACCATCAGCATATCCTGCTCCAGAAGCTGTATTTTAATAGCAAAGATTTGGATACTTAACTCAGGAAAGGTTTCCCACTAAGAACCTTCCTGCAGCCAGATAAGAGCCCAAATCCCAACCCTACCAGGAGTTCCAGCTAAACCGTTCTTATAAGATAAGGCTCTCAAGTTTCTCATATTCTTCCCCTATTTCTCCCTCACTCACCCCTGTGCTTTGATCCTCTCTAAATGTGTTCATTTTTTATCTCTTTCAGAAAGGGATTTTATATTCAAAGAACTTGGCATACAGCTGTAGGGCAGGGTGACTAACAAGAAACTTTAAAACTCTGTCCCTTACAAATGTAGTACAAATTATGTAAGTCTGTTCAGAAGAAGACTGAAATAAATGTCTTGTGTCCCAGTCCAACATCCTTTCCCTTTACTATAAGCTAATGATCTGCTACGCTATTTGAATATATTGTAGCCTTGTAAACAATTATCCATCAAGGCAAATTATAAAATAGCAAGCAAAACAGGTTTTTACTGACCAAGAATATTCATTCAGTAAGAAGCACTCTATATACAGCATACATGAAAAACAGACATCTATTATATGTGAGTAAAGTATATTGTAGCAGATGTAATAAATCCTAACTCATGAATATGTCAACTCTTTTGTGTGTTACAGCAAACAGTTAATAAAAACTCACATGCCTCTTCATATTCTACAAATCCACACAAAAAACCTGAAATTAAAAGGTCAAGAAAAACAATTTAAAAAAAGAAGATTCTTACCTGGAGTAGTATTAAAGTCTAAGATGCGGTGATGAGACTGCAGCAGGTCGGGATTACTGGATGACAGGGTTCCACTGACAGGTAAAGCAGGAGGGATGTGCTTTGTTTGCCTCAGTCCCACAATGCTGTCATCCTGAGACTGGCCAATTCCAATGTCACTGCATCCAGAAAGAAAGAAAATCAAGGACTGACACACATTCAAAGCTTGGTTACACTAGAGGGATTCGGTGATGTCTCTATTGCTACATTTTCATACTTTCAATTGTTTCTACAGCAATTGCTATTTAGAAGTAAAGGTTACTCCAGACAACAGGTCTTGCTTTGTCAACAGTGCACTCAGAGTGACTCGATTTGCCTGCTCACACTGCCAGAAGATCCTCACCACTAAGGTCTGAGGAGTTGCTAAGCTGATTTTTCAATGATTTTGACCAATATGTTCATTCAAAAGGTGGTACACACCTCATCATTCTTGCACCATCTCATCACCCAAACTTTGAGTAATACTGCTGATCCCTCAGTTCAGGCTGTTTTCAAGTCTGAACTTCTTAGATTTTTTGACCCCATCACAGACAGGATTTGCAACTGTATTTGTGACATATAGTAGCCATACTATATAAGATCTTTCAGCAGACAGATAAGAGAGGATCATTTGAGATCATTTGGTTTTCCCACCCTGTACCACACCTGAGTTTCTCTTCACTCAGTGTGACTTATGTGATGCCAGGGAAGGCTAAGCTAAAGAGCCACACTTGGGTGCTATCAGTATCCTCTCCAAAGTACCTGACCGCTGTAAGTAAAATATTTTGTGACAAAGGTGAAGGGTTTTGTCCATTAAATTGTGTAAGGCAGGGTCCCACAGGAGGTCAGCAGTGTTAGATGGATCAGAGAGAGAGCTATCATATTATGGTAGGCACTGATTTGCTTATTGTTTTTGAGTTCATAATAAAGTGAAGCAGAACACCAGCCACAGACATAGAGCTGGAGACAGCCATTGAACTTTTCTCTATATATACAGATCAAAATCCTTAATAAAATACTCAAAGGGTGAAAAATGTTGAATAGTAGTCATTATAGAAAGTGAAAAGCATTAAAAATGTAGCATGAACAGGCAAGGCCTTTAATAAAACCAAGCACGTCTAAATCTGTATCTACACATTTAAGTAAAACATAAACCAGAATTCAGACTTCATTGTGAACATTACAACTAAGTCAGTCTAGTAAATTAAATGATGCAACACAAATGACCACTTGTACTCTAATGTTAGGCACTTAAGCCTTTGTCATAGTGCTCTATCCATCCTCAGAAAACCTAAACAGAAGTAATAAAAGGCTAAATAATTACCCTGATAGCTGTTAGAGCACCAATATCCTTTTGTGCTTACTGATGAATAACTATACACAGTACACTCTTGTACCACTTCTCTAAGTGCTATGAATTGAACAGCAGTCTGTAAGCTAGAACAGTATCTGAGTACTAAAGACACATTCTTAATGACATGGACACAACTGCTTTTGAGAAGGCAATGTATGGTATGTCTCTATGTTGTGCTTGGGTTTTCTCATTGTATTGCTTTTAAAAAACAAGATAACTCTGTATTACCAGAATAATTTACACATGAAGCATAAACCTCAAGCCACGAGAGTGACAAAAACACTCAAAATGAAAAAAGTTACAGGATTCTCTCTTAATCAGAACTTAAGGTGAATATGAAGATTTGTATTTTTGTACTTCCACATCAAGCACAAAATACTGTGATAAGCAGTGATGACCTACTCAGCACACAGCACCTTCAGGCTAAGCCACAATCAAATAAGTCTTTCACTACAACCAAAAGAACTGCCAGCAATCAGCATCATGTCTTCCAAGTAAGAACCACTCCACATTGAAAAGAAAGAAAGCAAACAAAAAACCCTGCAGCTCTTGTACCTTGAAATGCTTTCTGGTCGCTCTAAACAACTATATACCAGATTTCCTAAGTGTGCCAACAACAGTATTTTCTCTAAATTCAAATCAAATTAAGACAGTGTGAATCTTACATTAATAGTTTCACTTGCATTATGCATTCCTTTTGCAGTTTGCCAGTTTTATATAATCTGATACCTATCCTGTGCGTCATGGCTGAAGCAGCTTCAGTAAAGTGGATCAACTTTGAAAATGTTAGGTTTAAAGCAATAAAAGTATCTAAAATTGTGCCGGAGTTTAAGTATTCATATAAGAAACTAGAAATCATTTACTTTACACTCAGTCTATTTTTAAAACTTAAATTAGAATCTGAGTAAGTTCTGGCTTATGCAAACAAGTAATGAACCCCAGAAACATCAGATAAAAAGAACAACACTAAAAAAGATCCAGGTCCCATGAAAATCTATTGTTAGGTAAAACGTTTAATGAAACGTAAAATGCCAATGAAAGGAGATTGTGGTTTTAAGGAAACAGCATTTCTATTGCTTTCTGTATGCACCTGCCATGCAAGGAGATAGCACATGAACTAAGAAATAACTTTCCTGCAGAATGACAAACATTGTAGAAGGGATAATGAAATGACAGAAGTATCTGAATGCTTCTTCCCTCAGAACACAAAATCCCCTGCATCCCAGTGCACGGCTGCAGAGGGGAGAGCCAGGGACTGCTGCTTTGACTGGGATGATGCATTATGGACCAGGCAGAACCTTATTAGAGAGGGAGGTGGGTTTTGTGTTTAATCCCTTTTTGGATGAACTGAGCCTACAGACCATAAAACCACCATGTGTCAGAAAAGCAAAGAGCTCCAGTTGTATCCTGGAGGAGTTGGACCTGGAATCCTTCAAGAGATGTCTTACTGACAGTGAAGAAAAGATTACCCTGTAGGTGCAGAGGAAATGCTGCTGTTTGTTCAGTTTGGGAACTCATCTAACCTTATTGGACTAAACAGCAAGGCTGAAGGAAGGCATTATCTCCTGTTCAAACTGATTCATCTTTGACACTGATTTAATGTCTCATGAAGCAGACAAGCTCCCTCTAAGAGCGACCTCATTCTAGTTTAAAGATTGGTTTTGTCTGGGTACATCCTCGAGGCATTGGAGCTCTCTGCAGTCTTCACACTCAAAAAATAGTGAACAGTTTCACCTCATAAGCCAGTTGAGTCATGAAGTCTTTAAATGCCTACTTTAACTAAAGAGTAAATCAGCTTTTTCACCACTTTTGATTTTCTTATATGCAAAAACGTGAGACTAGGTAAAGTTCTTTAATATATGCAACACTAGTAATTAAAAGGAAGGCTAAGATTGATGCCTCTACACAATAGGGGAAAGAAAAAGCACAAACACAAAAATCTATAGGTACAGATCTCTAAGCAGAAACTGTGCAGACAAAAACAACTGAATGTCAACAGGCTCTGCAGACAAACTGCTATACATAACACATAAAGTCAAGCTAGCAAAAAGAAAATAAAATAGGTCAAGTTTTTCTAAATCTTACCCAAAGAGGTCCCTGCAAAGAAAAAGTGTAAAATGGAAAGAAAAAAAAAGAAAAAAAAAAAAGAAAAAAAAAAAAAAAAGAAAATTTTATGCAAATAATATGAACCATAGTGACCAATAAAGAAAAACAGACCTAACTATGCACAGCTCATCAGAGAAACAAACATGCAAGACCAGTTAAATAAAGGAAAACATGCTAAAGACAAACAACATAAAAAGAGGATTTTACAGATTCTCCTCTATTGAAAGGTACTGCCATCAATTTAAGAAACATCCATTATTTGGATATAATAATTTATATTAATTTAATCATTCTACTACTAAAATTATATATATAATGTTTCAGAAGAGTTTTCATTTAGTAGGCAATATCTAACATCAGGTAAGCAAACTTTTTTTAAGTAATGGCAGGGAAAAAAGCCCTGCATTATCAGCACAGATGTCTTTTTTTTTAAATTTACATGGAGTACTTTCTTCCTCAGTAGGACACAGGAAAGAAAAAATGCAACAGAACACTGATCAACTACCCTCTACAATTCATTTTCCCCCCATTAATACCATTTGCCTTGTCCAAGAACCAGGTTCCCATAATATCATACAAAATTCACTCTTCTATTTTTGCCAGCAATTTTCAGAACTACATTTCTAAATGTGTTCATAGAATAAAAGTTATCATATAGCATATTTAGCTTTCATTAAAAAAATAAACAGAACAAAACAAAACGCACAATTCTATCAAAGAATGCAAGTTAAATTTTTAACCTCACTCTCCCTTTACAGACATACATAAAAATTCTTATAGACCACTGGAATTGTGGATACATTAAAATCATGGCTCATACCAGCCCTTTGCAAGTAACCCACTTGCAGAATTATTCCAAATACAGTTAACAGTCCTCTTAAAAGAAAACGGGAAATGACATAAAGAAGTATTTGTGTCATTACTTTAGCTATGAGAAACAAAATAGATCTAAATTGATGTCAGCAGCTGCACTGTTAGCAGCCTATGCTTGTTCAAATATTCAGAATTTTTTTTCTGGTATTTTTTTCAGAAGTAAACACGATTTGTATTAATAAACAAAGTATAATCACAAACTATACGTTCAATAGGAATTCTTATCATTTAATGCAGAGGAAATATTTAGGAGGAAATAAACTCACTTGTATGGTTTCTGAGGCAGAATACTGATTCGAGTCTTGTCAAGTATCTTCTTTAACTTATTTCTTCCCCCAACTGTGTTGGCTTTACTTTTCTTATTTACTTTTTCTAATCCTATTACCTGCTCCACATCAACAGCAAGGTCAGGGATGGAATAACGACTCGCCTTTTTAATATCACCGATTTTAGGCAGGTGGGGAGCACCATTTCTTTTTTCCTCTGACAACCGTGTTAAGAGTTCTTTGAAAACTGCACAAGACAGGAAAAGGGAGGAAAGAACAAAAATGTAAAAGAAATCTCTGTGCACCAGGACCAGTTTAATATTAATCATAAAAAAAAAAAAAAAAATTAGGATATTCTGTCAATTCCAGCATTTAATTAATTTAGGTATAAGACTTTAAAAACATTTTTGCTTTTAAAAATGACATTCATTTTCTGTAGTGTGAATCAGAAAAAGTTAATTGGCCCAGGCTAGAAAAGAAATACACAGGTGCCCACATGGTTACACAGATTATACCAACAGAAGGAATTTGACTTTGCAGCCTAAGGACAAAGGCTTCTGCAGAATAGCAGCATGTATAAAAACAGCACATTAGACAAAAGTGAGACAGAAAAACACAAATGAGAAGGAAGGTTTAAACAGAGAGGCAGCAACAAAAGCTTTCAGACGGACAAGAAATTATTAGCAACAGGATCAAAAGGGAAACAGCACCAAAGTCATAAGGAAAATAAAGCAAGAGACTACTGAGACACCTTGGATGTTTGACAGGGCTCTGGTATCCATCTGCCAGAAATACCAGAAAACTACTCATTCTCCCTCAGTTCCCTAGCAAAGAGTCATCCCTGAGGCAGAAATTATCTGATAAATTTGTAAATTAGTTCTTCTACTGCAACTTTGAGCCTCAAAAAAGCCGCCAATATATTTAAATAAATCAAACAAAACTGAACTGGAGAGCAAGTCATGTATTCTGAACGTTAGAGGAACTCTCCATACAAAAATTGAAATATCCTCTGATGAGTTGATTTGGAATAATAAATGAAAAGTGATAATTAAAAATAAGGAATTGTAGAAAAACATAGGAACAAGGGCAACT
>WEIU01015960.1:97206-143924 GCA_013389925.1 Aegithalos caudatus
AAAAGCAAGTTTTAAAACAGCACTTGAACACTGAAATCAAGTCCCCAAATGAGCTCAAATGGGCAGAAAGCATTTTGTACAGTACAGAGAATGTTTTCTTTTGGTTTTATTCCTTAAGAAATGTTTGAGTGCTTAAACAAAAGGTTTCAGAAAATCCAGAACAAAAAGTGGCCTGATTTACCTGAATATTGCCTTTTTTTCCTTTCTTTCTTATTTTTAAGTAACAAAAGAGAACCTTAACCATGTGGAATCTGGGATGTTTGGTATAATAGGAGAGTCAAAAGCAACTTCTACTGACCTCTTCCCCATCATTTAGTACAATCGTTCCTGCTCTCTCCACAACTGCAAACACCATTACAGCACAGAGTTCTCTCCTCACTGACATTGTCATGTTGGCAAAAGCAGGCAATTGATGCATGAATTCCAGTAGTTGTTCTGAAGGAGAAAAAGCCCACTGAGTCGTGCATGTCAAAACAACAAAGCACAGTAAAGACAGTTTTTCAGCAAGATGCCTGAGGCTGCTTAAGCTAAAATGCTGCACAATCGTTTCTGTATACTAATAAATCATGTACAGTGGCCTGTTTTAATTACTGGGTATTTTGTAGACACAGACTGGCTGGTCATATCATCAATAGAAACCCAGCAAAGTAAAAGTCAGCATAATGCAAGAATTGTAATGTAACCAAGAGCTCTGAATACAACCAATGGTATTTTTAATACTCCAGTTAGGGCAATAATTTCATTGTTACTAGAACAGGACTATATAAAACACAGCAAGACAAATTTCACAAAACTGAGCAAGCTGTTTGGTAAAGCCATTCCCCGCCTAGGCCAGGCTTAACAGCAAATTGTACTTGATCGTTGCCTGGTGATTTCACAAAGTTGCTCTCAGATGACCAGACAGGATTACTGCCTTGAAGGGCACTACTGCTCCTCTGTCTTGTACATGCACTTGAGTTGTACTTGGACTCAACGGTGAATTTCCTGCATTTTCATTTTTTATACCGTTCATAACTACAGAACTCAATTTTAGCAGTGCTGCCAAGTGATTATAAGCACTAAAAATGTTTTTGCCTCCAGTTTGATCTAAAATGTCTACTCAAAGAGTTCAGTTGGACTCCATCTTTTTCCTAATTTTTTATTTACTCTGAATCACAGAGAGGTTGTGGTTAAAAGGGACTTCCAGAAGGCATCTGGTCAAACCTGCCTGCTCAAGCAGAGCCACCTACAGCCAGTTGCCCAGGAACATATCCAAATATCTTTTTAATATCTTCAAGGAGGAATACTAACATCTTTCTGGACAACCTGTCAGTGCTCAGTCACAGTTAAGAAAAAAGCATTTCCTAGTGCTCTGATGGAGCCTCCTGCATTTTAGTTTGTGCCCTTTGTCTTCTCACTGGCACCACTGAGAAGACTCTGGCTCCATCATCTTTACACTTCCACCCCAGGGTATTTGTACACATTTATGAGATCCCCTGAGTCTTCTCCAGGCTGAACAGTCCCAAGCTCTCTTAGACCTTCCTTGCATAGGAGATACTCTAGTCCCTTAATCATCTGGTAATCAACCTTAATCATCATTTACTCATACTTCAATGAAGGAAAAATATCTCACCCAGTGAAAGAGATTAGATTAAAATTTGGATTCTAGTTCTGCTTTGCTTTCAATGTATTTACTTGTATGTTAACATAGCAAATTAGTTTGATTAGCTGCACGTTTATGTTAAGGTTTTAAAGGCTCCAATGTTTGCAACAAATGTCAAGTCACAATGTCACAACTGACAATTAAAAATATACTGTGAGAAGCAGTGTTGACATTAATGTTGCCTTTGCCAAGGTTCTGTTTTCCAGTTTTCAACAATGTTTTCTTCACAAATCTGTTCTGATATCAATTAGAAGCTGAAGCCAGCAAGGGCCAGCAAGTAATAGGTTTCATCCATATTATATGCGTTTTCCTCTTCTTTGGCTGTACTTGGTCACATTACATATACACTTATATAAAAAACAGTAACAGTAAACACTAAATTTACCAACTACAAAGGTCAATTATTAAAATAAAACCGCAAGCTCAAACAGTAAATTTTTGGAGGCGAAGAACATGTTTGACAATATTCTACATCGCAATACTTACCAATGTCATCATCTGTCCTGTCTATTGGGTCTTTCTCCAAGCAGTCTCTAACAATATCCCTACTCATCAAAGGATCTGATGCCCTTTCAATGTCTTCTTCATCATCGTCATCTTCAGAATCCACTGCTGTCTCTGGCAATCCACTGAGATCCATATCACCAGCCTCACTTTCTGTAGCCTAATTAATGCATAAATTAAAAAACATTCAAATGTGATCTTTATTGCTGCAGTTTTTCTAGTTAAATGTACAGAGATGAATTCTATCATCTAGCACATCAAAGTTATTCAATATTTTTATATTGCTTTTTTCTTTAAATATCTTTTTAATACAATAAACAATTGATCAATCCAAACCCACTGTGTTTAAATAGGACCTCTAACATTTGTTTCAACCAGTCATCCATACAAAGAATTCAACAGACATTATTTAATCTGTAGGGGAGGATTGAAATTATTTAATTAAATTATTTAATTTTTTGGGGAGATTGAAGGCTGTTACATTTCAAGTAACAATATCTTGGACTGTTAGCTGAATAATTTTTTTTTTTCAATAAACAGTTCATTTGACAATTTCTGTGCCCATCCCAAATTTACATTTTCAGACACTTAGGAAAGCAATGTAATTTTAAACAGTTTGGGGAAATAAGAACAACATCAAAATGCTACAGGAATTTTGCCATCTCTCAGTCACCTAGGATTGTATTTCTCTTTTACAATTCCAGTTGAACATAGTTAAATATGGCTTTTGTTTGCTGATAAACTGCCTAAGAATTTACAGATGCAGAAAAAACGCAAAGTCATTGCTTAAAAACTACAGATGGACTACTCAGAATATCTGTCAAACTCAACCTCCTTTAAATTGTATTAAAATGAAGGAAAACATAGTCCAGACATAGCCTGAGGTCATTAGTATAGCACCTAAAGGTAAATATATTTTAATGATTCAGTTTGAAGA
This sequence comes from Aegithalos caudatus, assembly GCA_013389925.1. Classification (NCBI taxonomy): domain Eukaryota; kingdom Metazoa; phylum Chordata; class Aves; order Passeriformes; family Aegithalidae; genus Aegithalos; species Aegithalos caudatus. Next base: position 100,290 of record WEIU01015960.1, read on the forward strand.
CTGAACACTTTAATAAATCCCACAAACATTTGTCTGTCATGGCTGATACGGCTGCTTTTTCTCAGAACCTGATTTAATACCATGGCAGCTGCCAAGGCTCAGCAATGACAATTTTTAAGGAAATGCAAGCTCCTAATGAGCAAGATTTAAGCCACGGCTTGAGAAATCCAGTTTCACAGGCCTTAAAGGGATGGGGTTTTTTCTGAGACTCTGGAAGCACACAGTGCATTCACGTGTACTTTAAAAATAATACATGGGACAAACACACCTGCTAAAGCTTGTTTCATCCATCTAGCTCAGACTGGTAAAAAAGACAACCCACAAAACTAGGTCACTCTCTGAATACAGAGAAGGTAAGAGAAATTGCATTGGTAATTTTGTAGAATCATCTCCCCTATTCCTGCCTCCCTATCCCTGGCTGACATCTGTTACTTTAATGCCACTATACACAGCCACCTCATGAACAGCAGCATATGGCTGGTGATGGATCAGGGGGCAGCTAGTGAGAGTCTTAAATGCTTCTGTCCTACAGCACAACACAAGCTTTGTAACTGGGCCTTGTTAATATAAAAAGCATAACAGCATCTAAGCAATATTCAAATTATTCTCACTTTGTGGTTTTGGGTTAGGGTTTTTTTAGTTGTTGTTCCTTTTGGGGGTCTAGGGCTCTTTTGGTTTTGCTTTTGTCAAGAAAAAACACTGCTCATTTTTTAACCAGGATAAGGAAAGATGTTACTGGCATAGAAACAAATCCCAAAACATAGCATGGATAGCAGCATTTTTATTAGCAGTCTTAACTGTATTTAACATGCACATTCCCTGTGATACATTTGAAACAGCTGCCGTAACTACTCTTTCAAAATAGCCTTCATCAACAGTGACTGGTGGAAAAATTAGTGGTGATGAGTCAGTAGACACACAGCTTATGACACCAATCTGTCAGAATCTGAAGTTTCCAACAGTGACAATTCCAGTGACAGTGGGACTGATTCACAGTCAGTTTTGCAAACCTTCCCACCACTAACAAGTGCCCCTCCTACCTGCCCAGATTAAGCTCTCAAAAGCATGTTAGCAAAATGAATGCAGAACTCAATTTAGTCACACAATGCTAACATAGACGAGAAACTTCCACCTATTGTACATCTGATTGTTAAAAGGCAAGTTGTTTTAGTGTCTTAAAGCAATAAAATAAAACTGGAAAACTCCTGAAGCTCTATTATCAAGAAGAGTTGATGTTATTTAAAACAAATTCTCACACTGAATTAACTGTAACTTTGGACTCAGAAAACACTTTACAAATACTAATAAAGGCTACAAGATTTCTCAGAGGTGATCACTATTTACAATTGCTGTGGGTGGTTTTTTTTTGACAACTGAAGTTATTGGTGGGTGGAAAGCAACTATTTCTATCAAAAAATCAAACCATTGCAATAAAGAAGCTCAGCATTGAATCCAACAATCCACAAAGTAATAAGAAAGCCTGCTAATTTAGGACACCTTTAAAAACACCTTTGGAGGAAAAAGAAATGCATGTTTTCAAACAACTTTCTGAAATTGCTATGATCATGCAAAAGATGACAAAAAACAGACAAATGTAGCCTTTCTGCATGACAAAACAAAACAAAAAGCAAACCAATGCAACCCCCTCCCCTCAAAAAACTCCACAAACAAACAAACACCAAACCAACAAACCAAATCAGAAAACCAAGAAATCCTCAAGGGTTCCTTGTGTTTATACAGCACAAATAGCATTTTTAGCTTTAGTAGCAGCACATATGATATCGAGTATTCAAAGTCCTCTTGCTGAGGCATTAAACTTCATGACCCAACTACTCTGAGTGCTTTTGTACACCCTCCTGTGTGAGAAAAACCAAATATGTCTGCACAGGAACCCTTGGTTATTTAAGCAATAGCCTTGCATCTAAGACTAAAGGGACTCCATGAGTTCCTTTGGGCATAGGGGATTCCTTATGAACCTCAGTCACTGGAAACCCAAACACAAGATGAATATCCAACAGAATTTGTACTACAGTCAATCATGAGGCTTAGATCTTCTCAGGGCATGTAATCAAGGATGAAATACACCTCAAAATTGCCATTCCTGGGTGCATGTTGTACTTTGCTTCTTGGGCAATAAGAGAAATTAGTTTCACTTAAATAAATCTAAAAAGCATGCATGCAAGACAAATGTTGGTTGCAGCCTGAAGAACAAAACAACGTCTCTCCATAGTCTGAATACCAACTGTGATAGCAAATTTCTCGTGTCATCTTTACAACTGTGGAGAATATTTTTGAAGCCTCAAAGGAATCTCATAACAGTGACAGCCTAATATTTTATTTGTCACATCACGAACACACGAGTTAAGAGACTATGACAGATGTTTTCAAGCCTGAGTTGAAGGAGTATTTCATATTGGACACCTAAGGAGAATCTGACCAATTTAAGCAGTGGCTATAAAGGTTAATACTGCACCAATAAAAAACTAGTTGCTTCAATTGCTGAGGATCTTGAACTACAAACATACTTTCAGATTTGAGTGATAACAGCTCATTACTGTGAAATAACCAGGGAAAATATGTAAACTCAAAGAAGCCCTGTCTAAGTTCTTGGTTAGCCTTTGGTTCCTTGAAGACATGGGGAAGAAGGGAAGGATTAAGAAGAGGAGAATGGCATTCATTCTCCCTAGGTCAAGACTGGGGAAATGGTGGACCCTTCTGGTCACTTTAGACTGGCAGGAGAGGAAACTGGTTAATCCCAGCTCCACTGGTCTTTCATTTTTCAGAGGCACCATGAAGGTGAACATAATGAGAAAGGTGCTGCACTAATAAGCAGCTAAAGATGACTTCATTTACAGCATTCCTTCCTCCTGCTCCAATGAATTTTTGAGTTTCTTGAGAAAACAGATTAGAAGAGGTCACAGGCGACCTTTACACAATCAAGTAACTCTGACTCCAGTGGAACAACTGCTTAATCGCATACACCACACCCTTACTAAAGGAAAGAAAGTGGGAAAACTTAGAGAGCTGCTTTTAAGATGACTGGCTCTGTTTTAAGTGGCCTTCATGGTTTTCCTTCTATACTGGTTTGGGAAAAACTTCCAACTAATGATAACATAAAGAGAAAAAAATAGAAAACCTGTAAAAGTAACAACACTGATTTCTTAGTATTTTAAACAGACTATTTAAACCTTTCCTTTTTTAAAAAATTTATTTTAACTACTTTCTTTAGGAAACATTGTATCATTTTGAAGACTAAATTCCCCTTGTAACTATTGTTACCATCTAAATCAACAATTCAAAATCTCCAAACATGCAAGAGAAAAATACCAGCAACAAAGCAGAAAAGAAAAAAGCAAGAATAGAAGAAACTCCTTGAACAAACCATAAATATGTTCATTGTCTGGTGCAGTCCTTGAATTCCATGAAGCTAACAAAAAAAGAAGCCATGTTCAGCTCAAAAACACCATCTCCACATTATTTTCAACTACTGTCATTCAGGGCTAAAAAATAAACTAAAAAATGAAAGTAAGAATGTCTATTACCAAAGCTACTCACTTTTTACTTTCTGATTTTTAAGCTGATATGGATACAAAACACCAAGGTCACTGGCTCTACCTGTCTCATAAAATGATTTGTAAAAGTCACATTAGCTTGAAATATCCCCTCATGACATAGAGACACATTGGATTCAGTATCTCCATAGAGAGAAATCACGTCTGAGGTTTTGATTTAAATTAGCTTTCACATGACTGAGCAAAAGTTTACAATATCAATAAATTAAGATGAAATTCAATGCATGCAACCACAATACATATTTGTTTATTAAATAGCTACCATATGTACTACAATCAGGTATAATTATTACATGTACAGAAATCATACACAATCTAAGGTAGCGACATCATTTTTTCATACATTGACACGAGTGCAAATGTCCATGAAATACCTTAAAACTCCTTCAGTCCAAGATTTTCACAGTTCTCTCAGAGAATATATTTGTTCTTTCATTATCTACCTCAAAATTTACAACACAGCAGCCCACATGTGTCACAGAAGTCAGTCAGTCCAGTTTTCCTCACTAAAGATAGAAATGTGTAGCAATCCAGACAACACACACCAGGAACAGCATCCTCCCTTATTGCCAATCATTGCCTCTTTCTCAGAATGGAGAAACATCTGCCAAGATCACAGGCATACAGACATGGACTCTGGCAGTTACGGATTAGATTAAGAGGCCTTGAATTTACAGGAGCAATAAGGAACTGCATAGGGCTTTGTTGGAAATGCAGGGGGGGGCAGTTCACAGGACAATTTACCTGAGCTGTTCCAGGTCTTCTGGCATTAGCCAGAGACCTCCACTTCAGCAGCTGATACAGTCAAAGAGACTGGCTTTATCTTATAGTAAAACCTCTTTATTTTGCATACAGTGACTAAAGGGCTACATGGACTCTCTGGGCTGAAAGACAAAAGACAGGTCTCCCTCAGGAAGAGCTGCTGAAGAGTGGACCTTTTTTCTAGAAGCTACCATATCAGAATCATGAGAAAACAAAGCAGACGTCTTGAAAATTTCCAAGCAATACACACATCCTGGGAGGGTCTCAGAAAGGATGTTCCTGGTTTCCTGCATGGTCAGTGGTATCTGGGCAGGCACCAGAGGGCACGTCAGCATGGCAGGAAGCCACCGGTCTGAGACAGGATAAGGCAAAGAAAGGCTGGCAAAGAGCTGTGCCAACACAACAATACTTCCCAAAACAGGGAGGGGGAATCACACACGTTCATGAGTTTAGATCTCCTTGCTCTCCAATCATCTGGTAATATATTTAGCAGATATAGGGAGCATTTAGGAGCATATAGGAATAGGTATATGTGTTCATTTAAGAATCATTAACTAAGCCTAGGAATCAAGAGCAAGCAGCCATACATGAGAAGCAGCAGGAGCAAATTATTTGCCTTGCCAAGTCAAAAAAAGAGCAGAAGCAAGGAATTGTCCTTGGCAAATACAAGCCAACACACGATCAACTGACATTCACCATCCCCTTCCTCTCAAGTCACCCTACAGAGTTCATCACTTGAACTTATTTCCTAAAATAAAAACAACAGTATTTAAGGACCTTACTAATTGGCACCTGATATGTTTTTGAAACTTGGGTGGGGTAAACACAAAGGTTGACTTTATTTTGGTAAGTACTTCTTATCCTAAAAGAAGTTCTTTCATGTGCAATGTTTGACAAACAAATTTAGATACTGCATTAATATTTAAAAGGAAGTATTCTCAGTTCAATGCTGAAAGCATCTGAAGATTCAGCTTCATGATTTATTAAAAAAATCTTAAAAGGCCATGAACATATTTTCACTGGAAGCAGCTGCTCTTAAGGCTACAGAACTAAAACTTACAGATGCAAAACATGACATATTACCTCAGATTTCAACAGCAATTATCTAAATTACTGTATAATTTTTAAAACTTTTTTTCTATCAATTGCAAGACAAGATGATGATCTTTCTAAATCATTACTTTCTACTTAGCCATAATGAACAGAAGTCCACCCCACAGAAAAATGCCATTATATACAGAAAAGAAGAATCAAAAGAACAACGATCATGACCTTACCTAAGACTTATCAAATTTTAAGTAAAAAAAAACACATCTTGATGTCTTGGTTATAGTTTACTCTTTTTGAATAAACACTTGGGAGAGAATTACAGGGCAAACAATTGAGAAAGAATGAATGATTCACTCTCTTGGTTTAAAACAGTATTTCCCTTAAATCCTTAACTTGGCCCTAGAGGATCCAAATTACTGCCATTTTATTTTGGCATGGGGCTTTTTTTTTTGGCAGTACTTTAACCTAGCCTAAGACAGCTACCTTACATTCCTTTATCACTGAAACTGAGGCCAGAAATTAATGATTTACCACCATTTGGGAAATCAAGGCAAACAATATTTCATACCATTAAGTTAAATTCAAGAATTTAAGAATCTTATCAGTTTCCACACCTGAATTTACCATTTCATTAATAAACATTCCTTCAAGTATATGCATTAAGACAAAAACATGAGGTTACATTCTACAATATATGGTCATATTTCTGGATGTAGATATTATTATTCATACTTTGTGCAATTACACAGTTTTTGATACATCTGTGCCAAGGCACCTTTAAATGTGGTATTAATTGCAGATTATTTGAAGACACTAGATAATATTTTTAAGAATGGATTATTCATTACGTTTGTAAATTCAGTTTAAAATAGTACTTAAGAAGTAAATTTTCTCTGTATAAATACTTCAGTAAACCATTAACTCTCTCTAATCACCAACCATTATGTTGATTCCAACGCTGCAAATGAAACTAGTAGGAGTCATATACCAGGTTGGCAACTACATAGAGAAATATTTTTCTGAAGTTTCTTTAAGGGTTTTGTTTTTTTTTATGTTGTTTGGTTAGGGTTTTTTTTAACTGCACATAAATTCAATGATCTTTTTCACAGTTACAAATGTTTAACTGAAAGTCTTTGCAAAAAATTTACTTCCAACTTATCTCATGACTAACTGTATGACTGTAACTACGTGCCACCTACAGCTGTGTCTCTAGAGGTACTTGTCATTTTTCTGTCAGAGTAAAAAATCTTTGTAATGAAAGGAATGAAAAATCTATAGAAGACTAGAAGAACAAAACTGATTTTACATCTTCTTCACTCTCGCACTATAAACTTAAATCCTGTCTCAGATTAATCCTGAGTAATCCTGTCTTCAGAAGAAATTCTAACAGACATATTTGACTGACACATGCTATACCTGAAGTGTTCAGCTAATTTGATAATTCTGCAAATATAAACCTCTGTATTATTGTAATTACTGACTAAATTGAAATGTGACCCTTTTATTGTCTATCTTCTTTCACAAAAAGAAGCCTATAAGCTTATTCACCTGAAAGAGACTATATTCTACAGCTATGACCACAGCTGAACTTTTAGGCACTTGTAGATATGCTTTTCCTGTTTAAGTGACTACATTTGCAATTTCAGAAGCATCTCAAAAAACCATTATTCCTCTTCTAGTTGACAGTACTTCATGCTGAAGTGGTCTCACTACTTTATGATTATTTAGATAGAAATATATTTTAATTGGATTTGATTCCTTCTTCTCAGTGTAACAAACTGGTAACAACGGATTTGTAACAACACTTCCCTATCAGGACAGCTCCTCCTCCAACATTCCAAGAACCATAAACAACAAGTGAAAAAGGCATAATTCCTCATTTTATTTCACTTTAGACTTTTTTCCAATTTATATTCAAACTCTGGATCAGTTTCAGAGTCTCTCTAAACTAAAGCTGTTCCAAATGACTAGCACACAGCTTTGCAAGAAGAAGTCACCACAGAAATATAACTTGAAAAAGCATCACCAGTTCAACCCCTCCACCTTTCTGAGGATGGCCAGGAGAGGAAGCACTTCTAAAAGGTTGGCATCACCTTTCTACATGGTGGGGAAATAGAAATATGCCCCACAAGTCAGGCCAGCACAGGCTGCTCACTCCATATTTGTTTTTTCCCACTACTGAACAGGTTCAACATTATGAACCCAACATATCTAAAGCCTGAAATCATTATAATTCAAACAAGAAGTAGTTTTTTAAAGTCTATTGTGTACTTTTCAGATAAAAACTGACAAGAGGCAATAGTAAGAACATTCAGCTATTAAATGCAAAACTGCTGGCAATTGCACCTCCCATCAGCATCCCTTCCAGTCTTACCTGGTAGATATCAGAAAGGCTGCTGCTTCCTGAATCACTAGTGATGCTACATCCTGAGTGACTAGATGAAACGTGGGTCACCTGTGGGTGGAGACTGTCAGTAAGGTGCAGCTTTGTGAAATCTGCAGGAAGCTATAGGTGGAGCAGAAAAAGCATCATTACAATTTGAGGGAGATACACAGCAAAATTAATTCAAATCATGTATGTCACACTTTACTCTCTGCCAGTAACAACTATTTAAGAAAACCACTGGGGCTTGAGAATGCAGCATAAAAATTTTGAGTTATGCAGCTTTTTTAACTCATGCAGAGGTCAGCAAAGTACCACTAAATTACTGCAAATAGAAGAGATTTAAGAAAAACATGTATCTGAGGACAAACATTAGTGAAGCAATATGCCAAAACTATTCAGTAGCTTGCTATGGGGCTTGGATAGAATCAAAATGCAGACGAATATTGTGTACTTCCAAAATCAATGGTTTCCTGCAGGACAGGAATTAACAAGGGAGTAAAGTCAGATACTTCTTTTAAAAAATCAACAAGCACTGCTCTGGATTCAGTAAACTCTTGTTTCTCAAGTTGAAAAAGTACATTAGAGACAAGGAAAATCCAAGTCACTGAGCTATCCATTATACTTTGAGCCAAATAATATGACGGCAAATAGGAAATGTGGGAAGACTGATGCAATTACAAAGAGCTATAATCCTGAAATTAGTTTCCTCACATGCAGTGCTGAAGAATAAATTGAGACAGTATATTTGATCATCTAACAATCATTCACCAAGATTTGTGATGTATATTTCCACTACTGCTTTATGCCCACAGCTCTCATGAAAATCTTTAAGAACTGTAAACATTTCCAGACTGCAGAAAGTGAACTTTGACAAAGTAAAATATTTGCTGTCTGAAGAAATACTTAAATGCTATTTCAGGGGCAAATTACTCTTCTCCCCAACAAGCCTGCATGCCACAGCTAGTTAAAATATGTTAATGTATCAATTTTGGGGTGCAAAAAAATCTTCAATAATTAAAACAAAAAAATTCTGTTCATTAATTTTGTTTCAACTCAGACAAGGCAGATATTCTCATCTCTAAGGAGCTGTGTTTGTATGAAAAATGTCACATGCAGTGCGTCAATCCATGTCAATTTTGAAGGCTACCTTGGCACTCATTCTCCCTGGATGGAATGGAAATAAGGCTTCATACAGCATTAAGAGAGAATAAGCCGATCAGTATAAAAGGTTAGGGGGAAAAAAGTCAACTCCAAGTCACAAGAGAGCATGCTTGATAAAGTTATTAGCTCTACATAGCTAAGGATACTGAATGATTATACTGCTGTTTGCCTTGTTTAGTTCTGTTTATGGAACATGCCCTGAAAGAACCTTGGCTTTAGGATTTGCAGTGAAATTACAGACAACTGCAAACCTTAGTTTTATTTCGACTGACTGGCATTTCCTATTCTAATACATCTGAGAAGGATTTCTTCGTTATGACAGAATGACTGCATCAGTGATAGCAAAATTGGTTATATTTTAATTAATTCTTTCCTAGTATTTTACCAGAAAGAGGGGCTAAAGCCAGCAACCCAATACTAATTATCTGAAGAAGCTACAGTAAGCCCAGAGCTAGATTTGATCTTCATCAACAAAGAAAAGGCAATTAAGGAAAGCAATACTCTAATACACACAGCCATGAATGCTGCCTCCAGAAAAATCTAGTTATGCTCAATACTGTTAATGAAGTATCAAAAGGAGAAAATATGGCATTAGGGAGTGCATTATAGTATCTGTTGTCTTTGCTACTTTACTTTTCCATCTGTAAGTTTGAACTATCACACAACGGACCCATATATAGTGATATTCAGGCCACTATACATTTTTTAAATCATTTTTGAGACATTCTGCAAATAAGTACATATTCCATAGGTAGAATGCAAGTGAAATGAACTGCCACAGTTTTTGTAATGTGTTGCTGACTACTTCTCAAAGTAGAGTCTCTCATAATTGAAGGAGCCCACATTTATTTCAAAGTAGAAATCCCATGTATTATTTTAAGATACAATCACAAATCGTCTAAGATTTACACTTTTAATGACAACTTATAGAGATATATTTTGAGAGTTTTACCTTTTATAAAGTACTAACTATTGCAATCCCAAATAAATATTAACTCCATAGGGAACTGTATATGAACACAATGTGGCACCCAGCCAAACATGTTCAATTTTATAGTGCCCTGCAAATATCTCCATGTCATTAACAACAGCATTCATTTTTTATCAATGCATTAAAAAATTTAAGAACCTTTCATCAAAGCAAATCCAGTTAGTATGTTAAAAAGTGAAATCAATTTATGTTTAATACAATGATTGCACTCAGTATTTTAAACGAACAGCAAGGATTCATGTTTTGCTACTGCACAGGCAAAAGGTAGAGGCAGGGGATTCCACAATAACTGATGGAATACATTGCAAATAAAAGCAAGCCTTCTGAATCTTTTTGGCTGCAGACAATCAGCTGAATGCTTGGTGATTACTGGTTTCAGAGTAATTCCTCAAGTCAAAGCCATGCTGCATGAGCTGGACTTGCCAAGTGGTGACAGAAGATCACAAGCAGGCATTTTTCTTTAGGCAACCTAACTAGTCACTTTGATCCTAATCAAATAGGACTATTTACAAGCAGAAAGCACATGCTCACATCTTTGCAGAACACTACATCTCTGCGCTACATGCCCAAAAGCGGCATCCACTTCAACTGCCCTACCCCCCAAAGTTAAGGTGAGAGACTGCATGAAGGAAAAAATAAAATAAAATAATAATAAGCTGAAAAGCTAAAATAATTTAATAAGCTGAAACATCTAAACTGTAAACTCAATGAAAAATATGTGTGAGAAATACATGCATTTCTATTTCAGTCACAAACTGCTGTTTAAAATATTTAATATTTGCATTGTACACAATGGAGGAAAACAAAGTACTGATGACAATGAAAACCCACACCTGCTTAAGTCTTATATATGCAAGTGTGGGGGGCTTGACACCAGATGCCCACCAAAGCCACTCTGTCACTTTCCTCACCTGGAGAGGGGAGAGCAAATACTATGAAAGGCACATGGGTAAGGACAAAGAGAGATCATTTACCAGTTACTGTCATGGGCAAAACAGACCAAATTTGGGGACAAATTAATTGAATTTCTTATCATTAGGATAACGAGAAATAAACCGAATCTTAATGCTTTCCTCCCATCCTTCCCTTCTTCCTAGGCTCAATTTCACTCACAAATTCTCTACCTCCTCCCCTGCAGTGGTGTGGAGGGGCAGTGAATGGGGGCTATGGTCAGTTCACCTCACATTGCTTGTATTGCTCCTCCCTCCTCAGGTGGAGGACTCTCACACTCTTCTCATCCAAAGGAGACAGTTCTCCTTTATCATCTTCAAAGTGAGCCCTTCCCATGGGCTGCAGTTCTTCACAAATTGCACTGGCATGGGTCCCCTCTGGGGTGACAAGGGTGACAAGTCCTGCCAGTAAACCTGATCCAGTGTGAGCTCCTCTCTCCACAGGGTCACAGATCCCACCAGGAGCCTGCTCCAGCATGGGCTTTCCACAGGCACCCACCAGCTCTGGTGCGGGTGTCCTCCAAAGGTGGATTTCTACTTCCCTGTGGTTCAACACAGGCTGCAGAGGTACAGCTGCCTCACCATGACCTGCACCACAGGCTGGGTAAATCTCTGCTGGGGCACCCAGGGTGCCTCCTGCCCCCCCTTCTGCTCTGACCTTGCTGTCTTCAGGGCTGTTCCTGTCACATTCTCACTCCTCTCTTCTGTGGCTGCAATTGCACAGTTTTTGCTCCTCCCTCTCCACCCCCCTTCTTAACTCTGTTATCCCAGAGGTGCTACCATCCATCACTGATTAATTCAGCTTTGGCCAGTGGCAGGTCCNGCCAAACATGTTCAATTTTATAGTGCCCTGCAAATATCTCCATGTCATTAACAACAGCATTCATTTTTTATCAATGCATTAAAAAATTTAAGAACCTTTCATCAAAGCAAATCCAGTTAGTATGTTAAAAAGTGAAATCAATTTATGTTTAATACAATGATTGCACTCAGTATTTTAAACGAACAGCAAGGATTCATGTTTTGCTACTGCACAGGCAAAAGGTAGAGGCAGGGGATTCCACAATAACTGATGGAATACATTGCAAATAAAAGCAAGCCTTCTGAATCTTTTTGGCTGCAGACAATCAGCTGAATGCTTGGTGATTACTGGTTTCAGAGTAATTCCTCAAGTCAAAGCCATGCTGCATGAGCTGGACTTGCCAAGTGGTGACAGAAGATCACAAGCAGGCATTTTTCTTTAGGCAACCTAACTAGTCACTTTGATCCTAATCAAATAGGACTATTTACAAGCAGAAAGCACATGCTCACATCTTTGCAGAACACTACATCTCTGCGCTACATGCCCAAAAGCGGCATCCACTTCAACTGCCCTACCCCCCAAAGTTAAGGTGAGAGACTGCATGAAGGAAAAAATAAAATAAAATAATAATAAGCTGAAAAGCTAAAATAATTTAATAAGCTGAAACATCTAAACTGTAAACTCAATGAAAAATATGTGTGAGAAATACATGCATTTCTATTTCAGTCACAAACTGCTGTTTAAAATATTTAATATTTGCATTGTACACAATGGAGGAAAACAAAGTACTGATGACAATGAAAACCCACACCTGCTTAAGTCTTATATATGCAAGTGTGGGGGGCTTGACACCAGATGCCCACCAAAGCCACTCTGTCACTTTCCTCACCTGGAGAGGGGAGAGCAAATACTATGAAAGGCACATGGGTAAGGACAAAGAGAGATCATTTACCAGTTACTGTCATGGGCAAAACAGACCAAATTTGGGGACAAATTAATTGAATTTCTTATCATTAGGATAACGAGAAATAAACCGAATCTTAATGCTTTCCTCCCATCCTTCCCTTCTTCCTAGGCTCAATTTCACTCACAAATTCTCTACCTCCTCCCCTGCAGTGGTGTGGAGGGGCAGTGAATGGGGGCTATGGTCAGTTCACCTCACATTGCTTGTATTGCTCCTCCCTCCTCAGGTGGAGGACTCTCACACTCTTCTCATCCAAAGGAGACAGTTCTCCTTTATCATCTTCAAAGTGAGCCCTTCCCATGGGCTGCAGTTCTTCACAAATTGCACTGGCATGGGTCCCCTCTGGGGTGACAAGGGTGACAAGTCCTGCCAGTAAACCTGATCCAGTGTGAGCTCCTCTCTCCACAGGGTCACAGATCCCACCAGGAGCCTGCTCCAGCATGGGCTTTCCACAGGCACCCACCAGCTCTGGTGCGGGTGTCCTCCAAAGGTGGATTTCTACTTCCCTGTGGTTCAACACAGGCTGCAGAGGTACAGCTGCCTCACCATGACCTGCACCACAGGCTGGGTAAATCTCTGCTGGGGCACCCAGGGTGCCTCCTGCCCCCCCTTCTGCTCTGACCTTGCTGTCTTCAGGGCTGTTCCTGTCACATTCTCACTCCTCTCTTCTGTGGCTGCAATTGCACAGTTTTTGCTCCTCCCTCTCCACCCCCCTTCTTAACTCTGTTATCCCAGAGGTGCTACCATCCATCACTGATTAATTCAGCTTTGGCCAGTGGCAGGGCCATCCTGGCACCAAGATGATGCCTTCCCACCAAGATGGCTTTGGCTCCATTAGATATGGGGGGAGCATCTGGCAGCTTCTCAAAGAAGCCAACCCTGTGGCTCCACATTACCAAAATCCTGCTACACAAACCCAATACCAGCCAAACCTTTTATTCCTGGAGCACAACATTTGGTAAATGTTTTCCAGTTAAGCAGAAAAAGGACAAAATGCAACATTCAACAACCAGCAAAAAGCTGTCTACCCCAAACCAGCATATTTACATCCAATTTCTTACTTGCAGTGTAACATGATTAGAGAATAACATCATGAAACCATGCTATTATAAGTCAGTGAACAAGTTTGCTAGGAACCATCTCCAGGCAGTTCACATCACGACAATAGGTATGTTTGCTGTGCTAATGAGTGTCACTTTATTATTTAATTATTAAGCACTCAGTGCTTGTATTGAGCTATCATTCCATTCTACAGTTTAGTACTGACTTTAGTATTTAGTGTAAAAGTAAAATTAAAAGTTTTGAAGCTAGCTAGATCTAGCACATGCTTTATCCACCAGACCTAAGCAGAGAAAGCTGAGAAAGCCTAAGGACCCTGCCTCAGAAACACCACCTATCATAGACTGACACTAGCACAAAAGGCATCAGAACTGAATTCTCACTTTTATCTTGTTTTCCATTTCCATTAAATGACGGCTAGCTTTAAGAAGTCATTCAATGCAATAAGGATCAAAAGCAACTTGTGTATTTTATATAACAAGTACCACATTTAAGTACTGCTTTGCTGAAGCCAACACCTACTATTTCTTAACTTCATTATTGAACACTTTTAGTCACACCATCAGAAGGAACTGGCACACAGGGTAAAAATGTAGCAGGGTAATTTAGAAAAATTAATGCATGATTAGTTCTTAAGTAAACACAGTTTCAAAACACAGTATATTTACACTAGCTTAAAGAATTAATAATCATTAAAAGGGTCAGAAACTGTCCTGATAACCTAGTCTCAAGCACAACCTTTGTAAGTGACAAACTTTAAGGTGATATGTGCATAGCTCTAATCACGTGTAACAGGGACAAAAGTTTCTAGTACAAACGATGACCCAATAAAATAATTACCATCTAAATCCTAGTCTTAATTTGACAGAGGTGAAAACAGTATTTTATATTTACAATGTAGCTCTTAACATGCAAGTATACCTACATACAAATTTATACCGATTGCACACGTGCATAGAAACCAGAATTACAACAATACATCTAGGAACTCCCAATTTTTACTTCTTGAAAACCCTAAATCAAAAGAAACCTTAAACAATTATGTGAAACTATCTTAAGGACAAAGACATACATCCATTTAGAACTGTACAATACTGTAAACCCTATCACATCTCCCTATCTTAAAAGCATCATTTTATTACTTCCACCCTCAAACTGAGTCACCGTGTTATGCATGCAAAACTAACAATTACTTTGCTCTAATATGTTCCTCCTATTTTAAGAACACCATTATTTTCTCCTACCCTACAGCGTGCCTTTCATTATAACAAAAGGCGTCTTCTACTCAAGGAATCACTAGACTAATCTACGAATATATTAAAAAAATTAAATGAATTTTGGAAATATTTACTGGACAAGAAATTAAAATCCTTGGATACAGCATAAAAATGTATGAGAACAGATGATAAATAAGTGAAATTACACCAAAACACTTTCCTTCTTTAAATAGTTTGGGGGGGGTTTTTTGTTTTTTGTTTTTGGTGGGGTTTTTTTTAGGTTTTGTTGGGTTTTTCTTCATTTGGAGTTTTATATTTTTAAATGCAGTTATACGTGTAAAACATGTATAAATGCAACAATGTGAAAGACAAACACAAGAATATAATTTTAAATTACCAGACGAATTCTGGTTGGAAAGCTTCAATATACCACTCATATTAAGGCAAACATATCAGCAAGCTTTTTATAAACAAGGTCTTCTACTGAAGGTTGCACGTTATGAAAGATTTATAAAGCCTGCAAAGTGACTGAAGTACATCTGCAAAAAAGATGGGATTAAAGAGAGCAAAGGCATAACAGTCTCGTATGCAATTCCCATTGAATGACTTTATATGTAATTAAGCACCACTGAGACAGGCTAAGCAAGCAGACACAAAACAATACAAACTATCACCTTGATAGCCTCAATTTCCACTTCCTGAAATTAAAGAAACACAAGCAAGCACTGATTCCTCAATCTCCAAACACATGCATCTGAGCATTTACTCTTTAGCAGCTCTTTACTAATAAAGCAATAAAAGCTACTATACCATAAAAGACACCATAATAATTTTTTTTTCAGTTTTTTAATTCCTTTCATAGATGACACACTTAGTCACACAAATCTAAGTAAGTAAACTACAATGAACTTATTTTGGGATTCTCTTTTTTATTTGTGGTGAGAGAACAACAGCAGGCAAACAAAAGCAATACTGTGCCTTAGTCTTTCACATTAATTTTCCCCACCCAAAATAGAAATCCTGAAATTTTTACTGCACTACAAACATGTAGATCACAGAGGCAGTATCTTCAGTATCCTATAAAGTTATTAACATTTAATTTCAATATTTTGTACAAACATTTTTATGTTAAATGCTTGTACATCTGTTGTATTTTGGATTTTAAAGCTATGGCCCACATTTATGGTATTTATTAAGATAAGGAAGAAATATTTGTAATAATGCTGGGAATTCATCAACATGCTATTTCAACATAATTCTTTCACTAACCAAGAGAAACATCAAGGAAAACATTTTTATGGTTGAGTGATTTTAAACACAGCAGTCAATGTAAGTAATTACAGAATAATAAAGTATTCTCTATCAATTCTGTCCACAGACCTGATGCAGGCTGACATGTCCATGCAGAGTTAAATTTAAAAGTATAAACTATATACAATTAAAATTAGGATTCAATTCCCAGGGAAGCAGCATTTTCTTACACTTAGGGGTGGAAAAGATTGAGAAGCTTCTATATATTTTCTACGAAAACTTCTGCAAGACCAAATAAAAAGCTCCTGACTTGAATTGTCTTCTGTGTAATCATTCACTTTACACAACAGTACCTCCTGTATTTTCAATCTCCATAGTTTCCTCGAGTAGACATCCCTCTCTGAAACTGCATAGAGACCTACTCTTAAGAATGTTCTTCATCTTGAATCCAGCACATGACACAACCCATGTTCTGGAAACACTGCCTGTAGACACTGCTGCTGTTTTAAGCAGTTGCTTGTATACAAAGCCCACAGCAGAACACCTCTAACAAAAAACCACACCAAACGAAAAACAAAAAGAAGGAAAGAAAAATATTATAAGGACTCTTCATAGCAAGCTCGTAATTCTTTTATCTACTGATATTTTGCTATAGAGCTAGACTCCCCAAAAATCTATTCAGACGTTCAAGCTAATGCAATGTGAGCTGCTGGTCTCAGGGAGAGAGCGAGGAAGAGTGAATGCACAGGAACTTCATTTTGCTTCCATTACAAAACACACACTGACTGCCACTTACTGCACATCTCATAGCTCTCAGCAGCTAATCCTATGAGCACTTCATGCCTCGAATCCTTTACTTGAAGGATTATTGACTTCTGCAGAGAGACAGGGGTGGTAAAATTTAAATGGATGTCTGGGGAATGAAGAAAAATGTCTCAGAAGCAACTCTTTTTAAAGGAAAAGTAAGAAATGCATCACTTAAACCCATCCATTCTTATTTAATTTAACTACCTTCTCTGTTGTATGTCCAAATGTGTTAGCATTTGTTCTTCCTTTTGGAAGTATTTGAATCTAAGATTCAATGCAGCATTTCATATTCAAAGGTGTCTTCTTCAGAAAACCTGGCATAAACACTATTCCTTCAGGAAACACGAATGTCAGTTTATTGGCAACAGCTCAAATTAAGTGGAGGAAAAAAGAAAAACTGTTTTATACAGGTGTTTCCAGTGCCAGTGAACCCCAAATAGAAAAGAAAAAAAAACAGCAGGATGGATTTGAACTGAATCATGCTAAACTAAACTAAATAATGTTAAAAATTTTTCTGAAGTTTTTATCAGATTTCTGAAAATCCAAACTCAAACAATTATAACATAATTACAATGAACAGAATAAATATGCAAGATAAAAATACTTTTATTCAGCATTTACTTAGAAGGCTGTCTCAGAAATTATCTGCTAAAAGTGGAACTTCTTCATTGGTCAACAAAGGATAATCCAGTACTTTTAAAATATGGACTCTGGTTTTAAAGTTAGAGCAGTTCTGCTGTGGGCATCAAGCTAAAAAGACTGTTCTACAACTATTTTGACTCTGCATATACATTTAAGTATTGACAACTCTTTGACATCCTTAACCACATGTAGAAACGTGGTCTTATAATTTTTGTTCCAAACAGTGCAATGTAAGTTAAACCTTCCAGAAGGGAGATAAGTAGGATTTTCAAATTTAAATTTTATTTTTTTAATGTGTGTTTGTTTGGGTTTTTTTTGTTAAGTGTCTGGTATTTTATATTACTTTGATTGCTTTATTTCATAAAGTGATCAGATTTAGGTCAAATCCTAATCTCAGTCACTTTGGACTACTGTGAGTAGCAGAATCTCTGTTCCAGTGTATTATGTCTGCACATGTCACTATATCATAGGAGTGCCTATTCCATAGGGACACAGCCTATCACTTTTGGTAGCACCCTGCTGTCCCACCAAGCACCTGCATTTAAGAATCCTGACAGAGCCTGCACAGCCCACACCCTCCCCCAAACAAACAGCTTCCCAAGAGCACTGAATAAAATTGGGAAAGGAATTCATCTTGTGGAAATCTACATAATAAAACCAACAAGCACGGACAGGCACTCACTGATGACTGCTTTTTAGGTTGAAGGAAAGACTGTTCTGAGGCATTTCAATTGACTTCTGAAATATCTCTAGGGAAAGAGAGTAGAAAACTGAGCTCAATCACTGAACTTCTGTAAAGGCCCCCCATTATTTAATATACATGGACGAGAAAATAATAAAACTTGGCTTTGCAGAGATCTCTCTCTTGGGAATAACTGATTTTCATACTAAGAAAATGCATGCTCCCATTGATGCTTTTCCCACAGTAAGTATTTCTAAATACTTCCTTTTGTGGCTGTTTGGGTGCTTAATACGCTGAGAACTACTGCTGGGTTGGAAACTAAATGGCCCACTTTCAGGGCTTTTGGAGGCTTGTAAGGTTAAATTTTGAACTCTTTGGCCTATTACAAGTAACTATGGGAGAGGAAGGAACAGAGAACCTGGTCACAAACTTTGTTTCCACAGGAAACCAGACAAAAGATTCATGCCTAGGGAAATAAAAGCAAAAAAAAAAGTTCAAGAACACTTTATGTGGGCACATATGTTTACAGGAAATGTTAATTCAAACATCTTCAAGGAAGATGCTTTAAATCCTGCAGAATATTTTAAATAAATAGTAGAATGCCTATGTATACCTCATATAGAGACTCACTTTGGATTACTTACACAGCAGTCTCACAAACGGATGTGGGGGGATGCTAAAAAGTAATTACACCAGCAGGGGTAAAAATGATGGCACCTGAACCCATATTTTATTTTCAGCTTTAAAGCACCACTTAGAATTGAAAACCACGACAGAAAAGGAGTTCAGCCCAGAGGTGAAAACACATATCCTGGGCACATCTGAAATGGTTAAAGCAAAGACCTATGAAATGCCTACAGTTCCAAGTGCTGAAGCCTCCCCATCAGTAGGCTGCTCTTACACCACACCATATGTTGGTGGTGGGGCTTTTACACCATATCACAGAATACTTCACAATTACAGCATTCCAGCCACTCTAACATAGCCTAGGTGAAGTTTTTCAAACATGCATGAAGTGATAGCTCAGTTTTGAACCAATGCCATTCAGTTTGAACTACTGCACTTCAATATTGAACTACATCACTGAATTTTACTGCACTGAGCTAACTTACAATAGTAAAAGAAAAGTCAACTGATTCTAGAATAAAGAAAAATAAATCAAGGGCCTACTCAGGTAATTGTTATTTTTTTAAAGACAAAATGTTAAAGATGGATGTGCAAAATATTTTAGAACTCCCCACTTTCCAAGTGGAGGAAAAATCCTGCTGGCATTACTGTGCAAAAAGACACTGTTCATACAGGAGATGAGCAGTAGGAATAGATGTGAAATGACGCACTTTAAAGCAAAAACCAACAACCTGGGAAATTCCATCAGAAATGACTGTGAAAAAGTTTCCATGTATCAGCTGATCAGAAGGTGACTGGATTGTTCAGGTGATGCAGCAGAAGGAGAACCCCATATGATCACAGCATGCACCCTCCAGAAATACAGTTCTGGGCTCTTCTCCACAACCCCAGCAGAGACCTCATTTGGAAACACTGTACACATTCCCAGCTGTGTGTTTTAACTAAAGATGGCTTAAAGCCATACACATACATAGTGTCAGAAAAAAACTAACAGGATTATGAGAAGAAGAAAAACTAATACTTGACAAAGTGCAGGAAGAGCATAGCTTTTTCAGCCCATACTGAGAGAATGATCACTACACAGAAATAGAAAGGAGGAAAAAGAAATATTTCCAGTAAAAGGCAATGCAGGTGTAAAGCCTAATGAGCAGGAAGCTGAAAGAAGGCTGCTATCTAATGAACCACAGAGATTCTCCAAACCAGACTCCACAGGAGCTGTGGTAGAGAAAGCTTTCAAACTGAAGCGAGGCAAAGTTATGAGTGTGCTGCACAAGTGTGTAATGGCAGTGACCCAGAAAATCCTTTCCAGATCCATGTCACTTATCCCAGCTGAAAAATCTGAAGTGAGCCTGTTATTTTATATACTTATTGTTCAGAAGCAGAATAACCAACGGAGGAATAAAAAAGACAAAACATAACATGACTAACATAGAAACATTTAATATTTCCTTATTGGTAGCTTCTTAGTAATTAGTTTCTAATTGGTAACTTCTTCTTTGTATATTTCCAAAGAAAATTTTTTGAATATCTAAATATTTAGGGAGCTCCTGTGCACAGATGCAAAAACTGAGCCCCGTCTCTATAAAATACAATATTAATTAAAAGAAATTTGATGAAAATTTAAAGAAAGACATGACTATTCACAAGCAATTAAATAGAAATTTTGTTTGAAGTGTGATGGCTGCAGCAATGTCAATGCCACCCTTGGAGTTTTAAGTAAAGGATTATCTTTGCTTTAGAGCATATAAAGTTCATATATGGAGAAAAGTGGGTGGAAGTTTCCACTATTTTTCCTTGTCTGACGATTAAAGTTGCATACTTCTGCTTCACCTCAAAAAAAAAAAAGGAACATGAAGAAATACAATATTACAAATAACACACACGTGGACATCAAAACCTTTGCTAAAACTTGTTTTTCCAAATATTCAGATTGTAGCATTTTTTTAATATAAAGCAAAAAATGTGTATTTCCATAATCACTAGTCTTAGCTTGCTAACTGCAAAATATTGAGCATTTTAAAACAATGTTGAGAATTTTTTTTTAAAGCTAGACAACTACAAGGCAATTAATTTTGATTGAAAATGGGAATGTTATTTTCAAAGGTGAATTTCAAAAGAATCTTAAAGACTGTAGATAGTACTTCTGAGACCAAAGCAAAGAGTAAAAAGATTTCATATTTGCATTGCACATAGTATAGGCAGTCTTCCTATTTTTCTGGCTAATGAAGAAATAGTACAGTAACAAGATAAAATATTTTTTAATTACAAGCATTTCCCTTTATACATGACTACTAATGTTGCAAAATCTTCATATAGTATGATTTTACCATAACTATAATTTTTCAATGCTATACTAACATGACTACTAGTCAAACAGCTTTCATAATTAGGAGTTTTGCAAGTGCAAATGTACTCATGCCATGGCAATACAACAGCAGTGAGTGTTGCTGTAACACACCAAGCTTTGCTTGGTACTTTATTGTTTTTATTTTACAATGCAGACCATTCTACAAACACAAGCAACATTCATTATTTTTCTCCCATCTACCAGAAGTTAAATTTTGGAATAGTGTGTGCATTTACATGGTCAAGGACTGTTAATTTACATGAACTACTGCATTATGTCACCTTGAAACAACCAGATAATTTGAGAGCCAAACCAACTGCTCATTTACAACAGCACTAAAATGTAGTAGTAGTTTGCTGTAACACATGGTGCAAGAGATTTAGAAAGTTATAATAGTTTCATAAAAGTGACAGACATTTTAGTCATTACTACATTAAGCATGTTATCTCTGGATGCTTAACTGAATAAAACCCCAGTTGGAACACTGAATCCCCACTTAAAAAAAGCTCTAAAAATAATCATGGTACTCTAACTCAGGAATTCCTAAATTTAGTTTTCCCTGGGTACCATCATCACAGAAGGAATACTAATATACAATACTAATGGAAGTTGCAGGTGTAGGAGTGACATTTAACTGCCTAAGAAACCTCTTCCTTCAACAGGAAATAAGTAGATAACTAGATTTTCTATATCCTACTGCTGACATGTATGCCACTGTTTAGGAAACTCCACTTTAGTAACCATTTATTTAGGAAAAGCAGCTGCATTCAGGGACATTGGAAAATATATGTTAAACAGGAATTTCTAAAAATCCTTTGCCCTGAAATCCAAGAAGTCTCTAATCTTCTCACAAGACTCAAAAAACACCACCCCAAAAACAAAATTAAAAAAAAACCCAAACAACAACAACAAACCCCTCCACACACACACAAGAAGAAAAAAAACACAAACCCAAACAACCAATCAACCAAAAAACCCCCCCGAAAAAACTCCAACAATAACAATATTATCAACAGTTGAGAACCTACTGATTTGAAAATGAGCAAGACTGAATTCCCAGAGGACAAAAATTCCCAGAGTCAGACCATAGAAAATATTTGCAGAAGTCCTACACCAACAGGCAAGGAGAGGTACACCTAGCATACTGACTTCCACAGTTATTAAAAGAAACCAACATTGTTCTCATTTCAGTTTGGTTTTCAGTCTGATCCTACAGCTGTGAGCAACTTCAGTTTTAAAATAAAATATGAGTCTTCTCTACCACTTAAAAAAAAAAAAAATCCAGTGAACAACCATTTCCAGACACAGTCACAGAGTTAATTATTTAAATAGTACATTTTACTAAGGCACTAAAATCCATAAATTCATGCATTTGCCTTTTCTTCCTAGTTCCTTAAAAGTGAGGACAACAGAAAAAAGAACATTCTATATTATTCGTGTGTATTTAAGAAAAAAAAAACCAAACAAACAAACAAAAAAAAAACCACCTCAGCTACTTATTCAAAGGTCAAAAAACCTAGCTGAAAATCCACTGGTGATGCAGGTCAAGGCTGAAAAGGCAACTGAGACACCCAAGTCTGACATCTGACTCTTTCCTGAGCAACCTAGCAGAGAAAAGAGCTTCTGCTTGCCAAGAATTCAGAAAATACAGCTTTTTTTTCCCTAGCTTGTTATCAGAAATACATTAAGATTTAGAGGTCAAGCTGTACCTTGATTGGTGAAACAGCACAGGCAAAGAGTGCTTGTTTTGAAGAGCTTTTATTTAACTCATGATATGTAAGGAAAAAACCAAAACAACCCCTCACAAAAAAACCCACACCCAACCAAATAAAAGAAATGCAAAATCAACCAAACAAGAAATCCAAACCAACAAATAAACAACAAAAAAATCAAATCAATAAACAAACAAAAACTCATCAGAAAACCCCTCAACAAATGAAGAGCACAAGGAACTTACTTGGGCTAAAATGAGAACAGGGCTGATGGTTTGGCAAGCCTAGGATATTAGGCTAGCTAACTAAAAAATAATTCCCAAAATTCAACTTAAATTTCACAAAATCTAGAATTTTGGTGTTTTTTTCAACCATGGCCAAAAACATTCAGGTACAATGTCTTTCATCACCCTGTTTTCAAGACATCAATCCCACTAACAATAGCAAATGTATGGCCCAGTTCTGCACCCATGTTCTCGTTTTCAGGCTTTCCCATGCTCTTTCAAATCATGCTGCATTAGACCTTCCTGACATTCATGCAATTCCTACAGCATTTGGCAGGCTGGCAGGCCCACAGCAGCAGATAGGCATTTAGGGAACAATGCTATGGATGGAGGCCTACGAGCACAGCCCAGCTCCCATTCTTCTGGCTCTGCAGGAAGAGCAGCAGCAGGGAACAGTACAAGCCTATTTTTAACGATAAAATGAGCCAACATGACTACACACACAAAGGGAGACCCACAAAATAGAACAACGTCATTTTTATGAAATGATTCTTCAGAGGAGGAATAAAAGAAGAAAGCTTTAAACCAATTCTTCTTACTTGCAAGGTCACAGTTTGGAGTCAAGTTATAAACTAATAAATCCTACCTAGTCTGTCCAAATGACCCAGCACACAGCACCTATGCTTGCAAGAAAGCGACAGGCTGCAGTCAGATAAAATGAGGCAATATTTATAGACTGAGTAAAAGAAATCCCAGGCTGAGATATTTGACCACCAAGTTATTACCTGGGTTTGCAGCATGGTTCCTGGCTGACCCTATGCCTCTAAGATCAAGTAACTGCAAGAGGATGCATTACTGTCCCCAAATGTTGGCATATGGACACCAGCCAAGCCTGGGACAGTTGAAATAAGTCATCTACAGTTGAAAATCTACAAGGGCTACATGGAGCTACATTTCAAGCCTGCCATGGCATTTGTTAGCTTATTAACAGAGCCTAAATCTACATATAATGTAATACTTTGCTCTTCTCCGTATTCCAACTCACAAGCCTACTTTTCCTCTATTCTGAAAACCAGTTGGCTCTTGATCCATGTTAGGAAGCTGGAACTGAAAGAGAAGGTGTTAAACCAGTTTGCATATTCCCAGTCCAAAGGAGAGTTGTCATCTCCATCTGCATTTAAGAGCTGAAGTGCCATGGAGGTATCATACATTTGAGTGTAGAGAGTCACAATTGTTTTCATATTCAAAGCAAAATCTTTTTGACATTTTGTCAAATTGTTCAGAGCTTTCTGCTGTTTACAGAAGTCCCTAAACTGGAATTCAGAAGACATATAAGGAAAAATCATAAAAACCCATTTGAATTAAAGGAAGGGCAGTCACACTCCACACACCACAAAGGACAGGAACTATTGAAATTGTAGCAGATGAAATTATTTGATGCCTTTTTAAGGCACTCCAGACAGGCTTTGAAAGGAGCATCATATTACTGGAGACATCAGCTTGACTGCCTATAACTCAGGACTTGGGAAAGGCTAGAAAACTACTCAGTCCAAGCTGTGAGGTTTAGCAAGCTACTTCCCATTTAGGAAAATCCTCTTTCACTTTTCATGAAAAGGGAACTAAACATGCCAGGATTTTGAATTCCAACATCTGCAATGGAGACCAGTGACTGCAAAAGGACGGATGGCCCTATTTTTAGCTTTTTGAGCAGCTTAAGGTTTAGACCAAGTATAGAATGCCAGGTTAGTTGAATACCATGAAGTTGGTTCATGGCAGCAAGCTTCATATTTGCAGTGAGAGCAACCCAAAAAGATAAATACAGCCTTTTGACTGAAGCATCAATATTCTTGCTAATGGAATTAATAAAATCTTGGAGTCTACTAACCAAGTCCAGCACCATGAGAGTAAATTACGAAAAACATGCACACAACATTTCCCATCTTCCAATTATTTCACCAAATGATGTGAACCTTCATCTTTCCCAAGTGACAAGTAAAATCAAATAAATTTAGGAAATAGCTCATCTCCATCGCTACACCTCAGGTTTCTTATGGAGCAAGCAGCAGCAGTGTTTGTGTCAGGTAGTATTCTAATGTAAAGCTGTTTTCCTTCAACATCACCTCCATAACAGCAATGCAATCTGTTGCCCTTCATCTGTCCTTCTAGTATCCTCATACAAAACAGGGGGTTGGAAAGAATGATAAACAGTCCAATAAATTTTAGCTTCTGGGCACAGCATCAGCTTTCACAAGTAACCCACTGAGCAGGGACCACTTCAGCAGAGTTTATTCTTCTCCTGGTTCTCAGCTAAATCATCACCATCTCAAAATGAACAGCAAAAAGACTACTGGCAAGCTGACAAAACTGGAATAACCACCAACCATCCAACTCTGGGATACCATATGAGTGCCAGTGACATTTCTGTAACAAACCGATGCGTTAAGCATGCAGAAGTTAGAATCCTGAAACACTGCAGAACTGCTGGAGTCATGCCACACTTCTCTTGCACTACAGCTACCACATTCTTAAACACAGTACTGAGAATGTAGTGTGGTGGGCACAAGGTTCTTTGGTCAAGGGTAAATCTCAAGACATTAATATTTCATGTTTCTCAAATTGTTAACATTAACCTTACCTTATTTCTCAAACACTGGGAACACTGGTTCAGTATTACACTCACTTGCACAACTCTTGAAATACCCTATCAAGCAGTTTTTCCTCTCTTTCTAGTAGTATTACTTCTGTTAATTTCAAATTTTAGAAAAAGCTACCGAGAATGCATCAGTAATAGTAAATGAAAAGAATATATAATATATCTGTTGTTGCAAATAAGGTATCAAAAATAAAAATCAGACTTTAATAAAATAACCCTAAAATCCTGAAAATCTTGTCTCTATTTCAGTCAAGCAAAAATCACACCTCTGTGTATTCATTGAGGGATTAGTAAATTAGTTTTGTTTTTTGTTTTTTGTAAATTAGGCTCAGTTTTTCAAACACCAAGGATGCTGTTAAGGGCTAATTTGTAGCAATTTAAAGCCTAGAATACAAAAATGAATAAAAATATGCAAGATAATTGAAGAAAAACAAACTTTAAATAAGCTTAAAAGAAATTATACTTTAGAGTTTCCAACACCAACATCATGATCCCAGAGTGCTGATGGTCTGAACATAGCCTAAATAATTTATGTCCTTCTAGATTAGAATTTAGAAATCATAGCTCCTAATGCTCATATCCTTAAATCATTCCTGTTATCTCTTGATATTTCATTGATTTTGCAGACAACCTGTAAAGTTATCAAGCACAAAAGTATTTTGCAGATAAGCTTCGGGTCATGTTAGCAGCAGAATATAGAACGCGAGACACCTCCCCTTGTTTTTGCTGCTGGAGCAGTACCAGCAGCAATCATTACTGCAGAAAAAAGCAGCACAATTCACAGCATTTTCTAATCCTCTTACAAGCTACATGTTTCTTTACATATCACTGAGATCCCCTACCCTTGATAATTAAAAATGAAATTTCAAAAAAAATCCAACTTACTTCCCTCTCACTGGAGTATTTTTTACTGTTTTGTTTGCTAAACTGTTGAATTTACGTCACTTGGAAATGAAGTACCAGCATTAAGTATCACTGATGAAAACCCTTGAGCCGGTATTCGACAAGGGACTGCAATTATTTTTCAGGTGGAATAATGAACTTGAGATAGTGAGGCACAGGATTTCCTTAGTTTCCTTAGGGCTTGCTTCTAGTTACAATGAACTTCGTGCTACTCATTGTGCATATTGTGAATTCCATATTTAAGTTACTTTTAACTTAGGCTTCTTAACACAACACATTATCTCTGCTTTTTAGAGTTTCTCTTCTTCCTATGCCTTTACTAACTCTTAGAATCGGGTGCAAGTTACCATTGCATTAAGGGATTTAGGACTTTTTACTTGTGATGTTTGGGATTTTTGCTTGCTTGGATAGTTTTTGGTTTTCAATAATTGTTGGGTATCAGCAGCTCTCAATTTCAGCTAGAATTTCAGCTAGATTTTCAGCACGTCTGATGATCAGGCAGGAGTGCCAACTACTCAGTAATAATAAATAGCTTTAGTCTCTCAGTCTCAAAATAGCATTTTGGAAGAAGCTGACTTTCCTTTTCAGGTTCACATCTGCATTGTGACTATAAATGCCACATTCCAGCATGCACCATCGAAAACACCCCTCTGCAAACATTTCAACAGCACCACTAGATTTGGCCTCTTTAGAATATAAACCAGAGCCATAATACTGAGTATGTTGTGAGGCCTGAAACTCTCTTACTTCATAAATTTGCTAAAAAATGCCCTACTGTGAAATCTTCTACATCAACTACGGATGTTGACCTGAAAACAATTTAGCTACTTTACACATAGATGGTAGCCTTTCTGGTATGGTTTGGTGGGTTTTCTTTTTTTTCTTTTTTTTTTTTTTTCTTCCCCTTCTCCTATCACTTTGAAATGTGCTGTGCAATCTCCAGGCATTGAAACCATGACAGAAAGATAGCAGGACATCTTCTAAGTGCCAAGGATGCTCTCATTGCCATCTCTTCTCTACAGGTCACTAAATGCAATCACAGTCATTCCTATGAAATGACCCAAATTTTGCCATTCATAAGCATTTGGGCAAATCTGCAGTTAAATGCTGTCCTGCAGAACAGGAATTTAGCCAGAATCTACCATCTACCTCTGGCAGGATGTCAGGCAAGTCACTTAAAACCAACCTTTCATATGATCATTAGACTGTGCCTGAACTGGGCCAATACAGAAAACTCAAGCAACAAAATCCATCCTTTGAATGCTTATTTAGACTTTCTCATGCTGCAGAATGACCATCTTAAGCTCTCAAAATTCTGTCCCTATGTTTTGCAAAAGACTTGGTTCAGCAGACCTACCTGAAAAATTAAGATAATGCAATAACTTAATTAATTGCCTGAACACTGTAGCTACAAGCATCTTGAAAAGCCACCGAAGAGAATAATATTTATGCTTTTCTCTTCTGAATATGACTTGAATAGTACACCATAAACACAACCTGGCCTTTTGAGCAATGAAGCTAGCCCAAAGCATCAAACAGCTGCACATTACAGAGCTACCCATCTTGAGATAAATCTTGCAGAAGATACATGGTCGTGCCATTAAAGACTCTATCATAATGCACTTATAAAGAGGTGAAACACTATTTCTAATCACATGAAAAATCCACAACCCCTTTACTGGTCTCCAGAGAGGAAATTTTTTTTCAAAAGACACAAGTTAAAAGGAAAGGAATAATCTGAAGGGGTGAAACCAGAAATCCGGTTTCAGTAAGTGCTAAAAATAAAGGTGCCTCACAACAAATGATAATATGTATCAAGTCCCAGAGCAATGTAATTGGCCAAGATGAACAAAATCATAACCATCAGCAGCTGCAGCAACTAACAGGTCACTAATACTTATAAAGATTTTTTTCATACACCTATTTTTTTTTCCAGATATGTAAACGAGCAAAAGTTTAGCAACTGTAGCCATCTGATAACAACACCACATCTCTTTTCCATGACTTACTAGCGCTGCGTGGTGCTCACTCAAAGGACAAATAACTATTTCACATTATTTTTATTACATGAGTTAAGGAAAAATACTGATGATATCTTCCAGTAACAGAAAATTATTTCTAGTACAGTTCTAGATATCTTATGGAAATGCCAACAGGCACCCTTACAACACCTCAAACTAAAATAACCATATTTGAACAATCCCCATTCAAGATTTTTCAAAATGTCACTCATTTCCTTCTCTTTCCTGGGATGGAGGGGACCCTTAGCATAAGGCCATAAATCTTTGTGAATTAAAATATGGTAAGAACAACCCAAAAAATTGACTTACTGCTTCCAATATTTTTTAGTAATTCAAGATAGGTCGAGCACATCAAAGACTGCAGCTCCCATGACCACTAAAGAAGTGTCACTGTGCCAGCAGCGAAATTTGTCCTTTTTTAGCAGACTTTATTTCAATTACACCTGAAGTAAAAATGTATTTTCTTACAGGTTGTCCATAAGTCGCTCCAATGGATTGTGCAATTCATGAGTTGTTAATTAATACACAGTCATATAAGAATTATGCATCTCAAGTCCCATTTTTACAAATCATTATACCTGTCAAATTTTTCATTTGTTTTTTTTAGTTGACCTTGAGTAAACTTCCTACAAACAACAGATACAAAGGAAAAGGAGAAATGAGATTGAAAGCTAGCACCTTACAAGGCCCAAGCCTACAATGGGAACCTTCTTGCACTTGACCTTCATGTGATTTTTTTCCACATAATAAAGCAGGTATAAGATGCAATGTGTGAAGCTTTTCAAGAGATTGTTTGAACATCCACAAAGCAGTATTTTTTTGAAACATCATTTATCTTCCTAAAAATTAAAATGAAAGCCCTACAAAGCTGGTTGAGAGGACTCCTATAACTGGCAAGGACACAGCCAAATAGAATGAACCTACTGAAGATGCCCCATCCCTGGATGTGTTCAAGGCCAGGCTGGATGGGGCTCTGAGCAACCTGGTCTAGTAGAAGGTGTCCCTGTCCAGAGGGGTTGGAAGAAGATGGTCCTTAAGGACTCTTCCAATCCAAACCGTTCTAAGGTACCTTTAATTACACAAAATTTGGTAAAGTACATCAAATACAAGAACTAAGCCTTAGTGTTTTTGCAACAATCCTGCTTTCATTTCTCTGCCATCTTTCACCCAGAGCATAATTTTACTCCCTTTTAAACAGATGACAGTAGTTGTGTATCAAGGAACAACCCTTTCAGATATGGACTTGTAGCATTGCTTCAAACTCTTCCAGTTTATGAAATATGAGGCACGTAAGACCAGTACACTTGATTGATGCTGCTGACTTCATTTTTTCTATTAAAAAAAATCTAGGAAACACAAGAGCATTTTTTGCTCTTCCTTACTCCATTTTCACCATGATTAATACAATGGCCAGTTTGCACACCATTTTCACAGAAAGCAGATTTAAAGCATATCCCTCATTCCCTAACTAAACTAGTGTGAAATTAAGATTTAACAGCATTAAGTAAAATAATTCACACAAATTTGTGAAACCTTGCACAGGAGATTTTTGCATTCAGTTCCAGCGAATCAAGCTATGAGACTCTGGGTGGGGATGTCACAGAAGTAATTAAGCCTCTCTCCTTGAAATAAGTTCAAGTCAGACATCAATAAAATATTT
Source organism: Aegithalos caudatus (assembly GCA_013389925.1). Taxonomy (NCBI): domain Eukaryota; kingdom Metazoa; phylum Chordata; class Aves; order Passeriformes; family Aegithalidae; genus Aegithalos; species Aegithalos caudatus. The sequence goes on from WEIU01015960.1 coordinate 130,733, forward strand.
AGAATTCTGGGAACATACTAACATAAAAATAACTCATTACCAGAAATGATTAATTCAAGAAGTTGTCCTCTTAGGCAAAGTCAGATAAAGTCTTATGCCTTGGAACTCCAAGCTTCCCTTCTCTCTCCATGAAAAACTTACATCTTTCAGTCTTACTTTCCAAGGAAAATAATGTTTACTTGGTGAACAGGCATGAAAAGTTTCACTGTCAAAGCAGTGGTTTTTGGTAAGCTAGTCTATGTCCTAACAGTTTAAAGCTCTATATAGTCTTTAAACTATGTCTTTTTTCATGCAAAATCTGCAACTGCATGTCAGACAGTATAATTTCTTTCTCTTGCATATATGGGGGCATTTGTAAAGCAATACCTTGATCTTCTTCCTTCTACTATTCCTACATTTTAGTCAAGTCTCTATTTTGGAGAGTGAAATTCATCTCTGTGATTCATATAACTCCAAATCCTACAACTAGAATATGACAGAGTTTGTAATGCAGAGTTTCTAAAGAGCTAGTTCATTTTTTTCCTTTATCTATAAGCACTTATTTAATATCAATTAAACTTGTTGTCCTACCAGAGTAAATCTAGAACTTTTTTCTTTTGGAGAGTAGAAAGAGATGGAAAACCCAATACATATGCAGTTTTTTTTATTTTATTCCTATTTGTGAATTCAAAGTATCCTATTCTATTTCAGCTTCTTCAGTGCTTGAGTTTCAGGAGGAAAGAAAGTGGGTTTTGTTTGGGATTTTTTTTAGATTAAGTTCTAAATATTTCATGAACACCAAACTGTTTGGTTACATGAACTCTCTTATACTTAGAATGTAATTAACAAGGGAAAGGAACAAAACTGTCTACAATAAGAAACCGTGATATGTTGTTACATGTGTAAGAAAAAATCACTGGACACATTCTAAAACATTTCTAGATTACTTTCTGTATTTCTACACAATCAAGACTGAATTCTTGCAAAAAAACCTGTTCTCCCTTCAAAAAGTTCCTCCTATTACCACTTCCCACTATTTACGATTCCTTAAATCATAACTGCTGAACATCCTGTTCACATACCCATGCATATTCTAAGACACCATAGTCACAGAACATATATTCATAAATATCTTCTCAAGAAACAAATTGAAAACTATACTGAACCACATAAAATCTTGCACGAAGATTTAAACATTTTTACTGAGCAATAAGGTTCTATTCATTTTTATAGAACTTACAGAACCTATTTTTTCACGCCTAAAACCAAAATTTCTAATTCCTGACACCTTAGGCCTTGTTAAATAATATTTGCTCTTCTGCTTACGAATGCATTTTTCCCAAACAATAAACACAGGCAGCCTATGGGATTAAAGCATGACAAAGGTGTAGCTGACTCATGGGATCAATTAGAAAGCATCAGTACTTATGCCTTTTGTTCGTTCCATGTTTTACTAACAGTTTCTGCATTTCAGCATAAGTGTATCACAGATGTTAAACGCCATGCTACAAGGCAACAGTACACTAGTAGCACACACTAGACAGAAAAATCTGTTCTTATCATCACCTACGATTATATCACTTGTTATACAGCTTACATATTGCTTTAAAGTTTTAACAAATACATAATGATTTTATCTGAATGCTCAAAGCTTCCTGCCCAACCAAAGTATGTCAGCATTTTTTCGGTAAATTTTTAACATTCAAAAAGAACCCACAGAGTTGCCTTTTCTAAGCTAAAAACAATTTCAAATACAGCCACCGACATTAATGCCACCTCAGGTACAGCTTTCCCTCCAAAGCCGCTATTAAATCCACAAGCAGCAAAGCCAGTGAGCAGGACGACAAGCAGTTTCCATCCCCATGCAGTTTGCCCGTGACAGGTTATTGATAGAACAAACAGAATTTGCAATACTTACTGAGTGTTTCTCCTGCTGGCCCATAACTCCATGGTTAGCTGGGATTGCAAGTGGTTTCATAATGAAGAAACATAAGCTGAACTGAATTTACACATCATGTACCAATTTCTTATGGATGGCGAGTCACCCTCTACAGCATTAAATTAAAAAGAGGTGGAGGGGGTGAAACCAAGCTGGAGCTAAAAGTGTCACTACTGGTAAGCTCAAAACCCCCCTCGCACTTGTAGTGCAGAGCAGCAATCCGAATGACAGCCTTAGTCTCCATTTTTGCAACGCTGAAAGTCTAAGCATGTCAGGACGTACGGAGTCTGATGAAACCCTACATATCCAGCATCCATTCAAGGGAACAAAACCATTCCCAGAGCCTGAGGAATGGGAAAGGGGGAAAAAAAAAAAAAAAAAAAAAAAAAAAAAAAAAAAAAAAAAAAGGATGAAAAAAGCTAAAATGGCTGACTGCACAGAGACTCCCTCAAAAAGGCTTAATACAGTATTATATTGGTCAGGGTGCAGGAACCAGCCCCCAGCACTCAGCCAAGCATTGTTAATACTCCTGTTTCATTTGCAATCACACACTCACAAATGCAGCCTCCCCCCTCCTGCCACCACTACCCTCCACTCCCCCAAAATCAGGGTAGCGCGCACGAATAGGGACCTCCTCCCCTGGCTGCTAATGATGCTGACAGAGTAGTGACCAGTGATCTCTGTTCCACTCAGCTAACCAAGTTTGCACAATTAATCTTAGCAGCATGACATTGATGGACATTTAATTTTATGATGCCTGTTCCTCACAATCAAGACAAGCACTTCTACCACCCAAAAAGTCAGCAACAAAAATACAACACAGTTACACACAAAAACCCAGAGAATCACAAGTCTGAATGCAATACGCCAATATAATTACGTTATTGTGCTTACTTTGGAAGACCATGGCTGCAGGCAGTTGGCATAGCAACGCACAAGGAAAGCCATTTCCTGGGTAGAAAGAATGCTTCCTTTTCTAAATAAAAAATTCCTCTTAGGATACAAACGGCATTGCTGCTTCCTGCAGAAAGCAAAGACACTGAAGTCTGTCTCTTAACCTGCACACAGGCACACACTCAATGCAGTTCGAGTGATGTAAGTGGATTTCTCTCTCTCTCTCCTCTCCCTCCCTCTCCCCTTTATCCACCGAAATATTCGAGTCAAATGGAAGACACATTCCTAGAGGCTCGCCCCCTCTGATACTTAACTGTTTCACTCATTAAGGTGGAGATGGACAATGCAGATAAAACAGCAAGCTCCTGCCTGTGTCTGGTATCAGCCTCAGAAGATCAAGGCATCCCCAGAGGGGAGGGATCCGTTTGCTGCTGGCTCCTAAGAATATCACTGAAGTCAAGGTGGGAATGAGGACCCACGTTTACCTCGCCAAATCCTGAACTGAACACGACTTTTCAAGAAGATAATGCTAGAGCAGAGACATCACCTCCCTTCCCCCCCCACACACACCCAAAAGAGAGCTGCTGCAGAGCTGTAAACATTTTCATCACGTATTTAAAAACAGTGCACTTGATGAGCTCTCTCAGATTTTCAGCAGCTTCACCCTTTCACAGGCCAAAGGCATCCATCCATGGGTGTGGGAGGTACATGTCCAGACACCTTTAACATACCATTTCCAGCCTTTCTGAATGGACCTCCTGCTTCTCCTTGCACACTGAATACACAAATTATACTAAAAACACATGGGTATACAGGCTGTGGAAGAGATTGACATAAATATGGCATTTATAACTCTCCCCTCAGAATGTAATTGGATCTTAAACGCAGAAATGTCCCCAGTCACTCCCATTTACACTACACCCCTTCTCACACTGTATTAGTAAAATCATGCTGCAGAGGAGCTGAAATGCAACGGGGATGTGCTTAAGCAATAAACTGACAGCCCCATACAATGCACCTTTAAAGTGCCACGGGTTTGTCTCACTTGACATAGGAGTGACCAAGCCAGGCACATGACACACATCCATTAGGCTTCAACTTTAGAACTGTTCCCTGTAACATCTTTACAACACATTCTTTCAAATCAGAGACCATCTGGCCTTACAATAACTTCAAAGTTGTTTGTTGGTTTTTTTTCTTGTTTCTTTCCCCCCAACGAGGACAATAGAAGACAAGACTTAACATTTGTTACAGAGGCAAAATACACAGGAAAAAAACTGGATACTACAGAATACTATGTCATACAATCTGCAGCTGCCTTCCCCCAAATTAACATGTACACTGATAATGAGTTTAGTTTGTTACACATTGATTTCCTTCACTTCTGGCAATGACTGCTAGAAAATGAGGCTATAAAAATTAGTGGAAATGAATTCTAGTAACGGCAGAGAAGATCCGGTCTATTTTTTGCACAATTCTTCAATGGACACAGTTTCATACACAGCACCTTTTAAACTGAATGTATTTACATTTATATGAGTTTAATGAAACTTATGCCCTTGGTCTTCAGTATCTTCTAAAAGATAAGTTATTCTTTAAATTATTCAGTTACAACAATGATTTTATAATTTTGAAATCTTTGCCATGTGCCAGTGCAACAGATGATTTTAAAACATTAAATTATGCTTAAGCCTTGTAAAACAGTTTAATGCTGAGCACAATCAATTTTCTGATGAAGTGCTGATTAGAAGTAGCAGAAGTTATGAATTCTAGAAAGCTTAGGCAAACCCCCTCTAGTACAAAATTTAAAAATACTACTTGTTGACAAAGCAATTAAAACTCTCTTCAGCCTGATTGGGCAGCCTTGTGGTTAACACCATGAGCAGAATTTGGGTATTTTATGCTCATGTCAGGAAAAAAAATAATGAAGTTCTGCCAAAACAGAAACATCTCCCCAGCACAGGAAAGCAGCACACCACTTTCTGAACTATGTCACACACTCAACTATCAACATGCATCCTCTCTGCATGAGTTGGTATTTCCAGCTAAAATCCAGCATAGGTTTCTGTGCCATAAGCCTTCATGAGTAACATGAAAATATGATTAAGCCCATCAAAATAGTAGCGGGACACAAAACTTCATATAACATTGTCATTAAACACATTGCTACTACTTATGCTGGTCACCACTATACACCTCTACTCATCCTATTAGTACAGTAAGCCAGTACTTGGCACATGAAAGCAAAACTTTTTATTCACCAAACAAAGTTTAATTGATGTTCACATGCATCAGACTGACAAAAACTTTGTGGTTTCCAAAGTAGAAAAATAAGCCTCTTTACATTCAAAATGTGAAAAGTGACATTCATGAAATTAGGTGAAGAAAACACCACTCACAGTCAATTTGTGAGTCAAAACAATTTCAAGAAATAAATGGTCAATTCCATTTCCTTCCTCCTCAGCTGCCACCATTTCCAGGTATGGTGTGATTGTAAGTACTGTCCAATTTCAGTTCAGAAAATACTTACATATAATTTATTTTCATAAAAAATAATTAAAGTAGAGGCACAGTTCAGTTTTATAGGTTACATTGAAAATGACTGGAATTTAAATCAGTGTAAAACACTGGAAAAATATAGTGTGGAAAGTTCTATAAACAAGTATAAACATATCAGAGAAAACCAACCTGCAACTTTCTGTTCATGGGTTTTTTAAAACCCATGTAAGAACTCCTTGCTTAGACTTAAGTTTGGAAAAAAAGGCAAGACAGTTTTGCAATTTTTTTTTGGCTATTAGATTGAAATGTTAACACACCTGACATGCAATAATTGCATATTATGAGCTATCCTTGGCTGCTCTCAATATACTGTATTTATTTTTCAAAATCTTAGTGTCCCTTTATGAGTCACAGAAAAGAACGTTAAAAAGCCATTTCAAAAGCGACTACAAATGTATGGACATCATAGGACTAGCGCATAGGATTAGGGTTTCACAAACAAAATTGAATTCTACGTAGAAATTGGTAGAGATCTCAGCAGCATGTACCACCTGACTGTAATGTCTCTCAACTGTTTTACCCTCTAGAACACCATCTCACATGGATATAATTCTAAGCAGTGCCAACAATGCCTGGAGTATCAAACCTTATGTTAATGACAAATGCTGTAACAACAGATTACCTCAATTCCTCAGTTTCAAGCAGTTACCTTAACTGACAACTATTTACAAAGTACTCAAATTTTTATACAGATTACATACATAGATACCGTTCTTTTCCTGAAGTACTTAAAAATCAGAAATTATCAGCATATTTTCCCCTTCCCTTTAAACACAATGTAAAGTATCATTTCCTTCACGTTCAAGTACCTAGTCAAAAACCAACAGAACACTCTAAGGTCACTGAATTTACTGCCACTGCATGACTCCAGTAGCTAGAAAAAACATTCACAGTGAAGGGACAATTACACAGATATGTAGGTAGACTAACAGACAGCTAAATTGAAGAGTACAAGAACGGAGTACAGAATTTTAAGGAAAATAAGGCAAAGCTTTCCCCCATCCTCCTCACTTCCTCCCAAGTGGAAGTTTAAAACTTAAATTTAAGCTCGGGGCTATTGGACACAGAACGGCTAAGCTCCCAGGAGCATGCTTCTGAATTTCATAATGCTGGTGTTCTCTGCCTCCCACTAACCTTACCAGAGAGATTACTATGTAAGAATCTGTTGCTCCCATCAGGCTTAAAAACACCAACTGAAGCCACTAAAAACCCAGAATAGTAATTCAGTCAAAAGGCTACAATACACTTAAATGTCCCATACAATAAATAAGTCTTATTCTAAAGTATTCAGACAAATTTACTGCCAACAATTTAAATCTCTGGCTGTATGACCTGATTTCAAACGAGTTCTATTTGTCAGCATAAAACAGATGTGGGACAGTCTAGGCATACCTATCCCTACTAATATTTTCTCAAGAACTTGGAGAACTTTAAATGAAACTGCTGAATAAAAGAGAACTACCAAATACGTTCTCCAAGGTACTAAAATACCACTTTGGCCAAAATGCACAGATACAGTAACAGTATTAGACATGTTTGTTTTTTTTAATTCCTAAAGCTGCAGCACTGCCATCACTATAACAATGTTCACTGCACCGCCGGTGACACCCAAGCAAGACTTACAATAGAGTAGTGTGTGCTGTTTTGATAACACATTTACTAATGTTACAGGCCATTTGAACAAATGCCCTTCTGTTGAACTGCTGCTGCAGATGAATCTATAATCCAGACCTTTAAAATAATGACAGGCCCAGAGCAGTCAGGCTGGTGCCTCAGCTGGGTGGATGTGCCATAGCCTGCCAATCTTCCCTGTGACAGCAGACCCATTTGTCACCTTCTGTGCACAGCTCTGCTTTCAGTACAGAAAACTTTTTATTTGCATGCCATCCATCTTAAAATGGGAGCAAGGTGTAGTATTCAACTAAAATACTTGCTATTGAATTCTCTTATGTTTGACAACTGTGTTAGAACAGATACGAAGAAAACCTGTGGATGGTCACTCAACCAAAATGTGACAAAATGTCCTATTTCCAGAATATCTACATTAGCTTTTAAAATTGATTTGAACAAAGGCTCACCACAGCACCAGAGAGGAGAAATTTTTCTCTGGACTCCATAATCATTTATGCTCTTCATCTAAAAATGCTTTTAGGAAAAAAAAAATTAAGATATCTTTTGTGCTCCTTCAAAATCATATATAATATGTATGTTTATTAAGTCACTTTATGTGACATTTAATTGATTTACCTGTGATTTTTACACAAAACAAAGAGCTCGCTCTTACACAAGCCTCAAGCTGAATGTATATTAACATGGCTTTAAAACTATATATTATCATTACTGAGTGTCAAAAATTAGGGATAAAATTTATTTATGCAATGATAACTACTTCAGTTGGCAGAATGGTCAGCTATTTGTCTCATTTCCTTAACTGTTTCACTACTTCAAAAGTGGAAAAAAATGCATTATGTCAGGATAGATGGAAGTTCCTCCCAACGCTTACAAAATTTTCTCACTTTGATGTAATGACCACATTTAACAATGGCACATTAATTACATTGGAGAAGCTGGGAATCTGCTTTCTGTTTTTAAACTGGGGAAAAAGGCATAAAAGCAAAACAGCAAACACACTTTTAAGGTCATCTAATCATTATGTCAAGCATACAGGAGTAGCAAGTTGTCTTTACCAGATCTAAATAGTGCTTTGACATCCAGAACTGCTGGGGACAAGGTTCACTACTGAGATACAAATTGGCCCACTGTCTTGGAGGAAAAACATACTAACAAAACATTCACAAAAACTCCCACATAATCATCCTGTCCATATCAATTTCACAGCAGGAATTCAGGGACACAAGTCCTTCACTTATGTGAGGCAACCCAAAAATTTCACAATCTTTGCTATAGAACAATGTAGGAAAACTTTAAAGAAAGGCGGATGACTGTATACCTCTTTCATGTGTATACTACTGCTTCACTGTTAAAAGGTAAAAATAAAACTCAGGGATTGTTCTGAAGTCAGTCAACTATCCAAATTCTGTATTATAGTCAGTAGCAGCCCCATTGAAACCTGTTACCCTGAAATATGCTGACATATTTGCATTACATGGATGATTGTTGTGACACAAAACTGAATGTATCTGAGACCAACCAAGGCAGGGGAACAATTATTTAATGTCTCAATATGAAATATTAATGGATTAAAAACAAACCAACCCCAGATTTTTCAGTGTCCTATAAATGCTAGCTGGTTTTCTGTTGGTTTTTGTTGTTTATTTCTTCACTGGGTGACTTTAGTAGTGAAGGGGCAGTATTTTCATTCCAAGCTAATACAATATGCTTTCTAACAGTTTCTTTCTTAGAAGCTTTAAGGGAGAATCTGAAATTCTGTTCAGAGTGCAGACATAGGGCTGCAGAAAACCACCAGACTGTCTATTCATCTTTTTTAATGTGTACTTGGACATCTCCCAGAGTAACTTACTACTTATCTCTGGTGTTTTGAGCAAGTTTAGCTTTGAAAGAGATGATTGCTGTTACAGAGAATTTTTACTCACTTCTGTTGTCTGTTGGAAGGAAATAACTCTCGTTTTTGTCCCCAGTCACAGTCTCATGCCAGGAGACTCTCTGAAGAGCCTACTCCAGGGGTTCCCAATTAAAATCAACACTGAAGAGTTTACCAGTGTAAGATCATTTTCTTTTGGGAGAACTCTCTTCTTGTGCCCCTGCATATCCTCTCTTGTGTAATGCACCATGCGCTAACATATCCTGAGAGCTTTGTGCCCTGCCTCTAGCAACTGTACAGAAGTAATTATACAAACCTTTTATCAGTTACAAACCCCATGCAATTTCATATGTCCTTTACTTTTAAAATAATTATCAAGCAAAATGAGCGAAATTGGTTTTATATAGGAAAAAAGTCAAACCACGAGATTATATCCTTCAAATAAAGAGAACTTCATCTAAAATTCTAAGAAATGCCCTTTCTCTTTCCTCTTCCCCAATCAAATAAATCAGGAAGCCAACAACCATCACTTGATGGATGTCCCATTTTGCAAATGTAGCACTACAATTTTTTCTTGCAATTACAAGATCAGTTACCTAGATATCCAAGTGTTAAAAAAGAATAGGTAGAAGTGCACCTACCCGACTGAGTCTCCCTTGTAATTTGGTCTTGTATCCCAAGACTGGTGTCAGAATTCTTACTTTTAAAGTGCTCTTTTGTGTACCATAGATTCTCTGAAGACTTTAGAACCAGTTAGCTGGAGGCTTTTATACTCACCAAATTACAGTGTTCAAGAGTAATACATAACTTGGAAGTAAAAGGAGGAAAAGTAAAATATTTTACATTTTAGCACATGCACACACACATGCATATAAAATAATATAAAACAGAGGGAAACCACGATCTCTATAGGTTTTCTGCCAGTCACATCAACAATGCATGTAACACCTGCCAGCTGTTACAGCTGCATGTCAAAACTTTACTGTCTGAAAATTCAATTATTAAGGCTAACCACTCAAACCTAAAGCCCAGCTCCCAATACCCATTACACATACAACAGAATGCTAACATTTTAATTAAATCTTACATTAAAAAAGGTGTTTTTAAGAAAAAAAATAAAATCTTTCCATCAGAAAAGTGTAAATACAAGTAATCTAAAAAAAACCCTTTAAAAGTATGTCTACACAACAGGGTGGTGAAGGAGAGGGAAAGAATTCACACACAAACTTTGTGGTAAATGCAAGGTAATTACCTTGCTTAAGACTTGTTAGCTCTCCTGAACTGAACTGTCACCCAATGAAGGATGCAAGTAAATGTTAATGCCATGAATAATGGCATTTACCCTCAGCAGGATCCAGACTGAGCACTGTAATGCACACATCTACCTAGTAAAGTTGAAAAGGGTTTGCCCATCACATATTGGACACGCTCAAGCACCTCAATGCACCTTTTGTAGTGAGAGACCCAAAACATAACAGAGGATTCCAGGAGTGGCCTCACCAGTTCTGAGTACAGGGTGACAATCACTGCTGATCCAGGCCAGAATGCCATTTGGCTTCTTAGAACATTGCATTTTCCCCATGTTTCAATTCTATACCTTCTTAGTTGCTAAGGATATTTTAACCACTAAATTTGTTAATTTTTTAGAGCTTTGAATTTAACTCAGCAAAATGATAATTTGAAATTAGTCAAGTCAAATACAAGGCTTTATTAAAAGTACTCAGAAACACCTAATAATACTAGCAATTTTATCTCTAAGTCACTATGTCAAGCTTAGGTCACATTAGAGTGGCTCAGATGCTTGGGCAAAAGAACTGACAGCTTCTTTCCAACCTTTAGTCTGCAAATAACTGTGTGTATATATATATATACATATACACACACACACACACACATATATATATTTGCTTTTTAAATTTTTCTCAGCTCTAATCACAGAATCTGCTGAGTTGGAAGGGGCCCACAAGGATCATTGAATCCAAGTGGTGGAAATTCAATGTTAGTATTTAGTTACATTGTACAATGATCAATTTAGAAAGTGTTATGAACGATCCATTTTTCTGCAGGATGAACATTTTCTGCTAAGATGATATACCTCATATTTAGTTTTATACCCTACATCTCAGAAAAACAATCCTTTATATAGTATAAAAAAGCACATCACAAGTCAGCAGCAGCAATAAAATCATGCTACTCTGGAAAATCTAGGCTGTTATTAACCAAAGTTTTACATGTGTGTGGTCATTGGCAACTCTACAAGCTGTAAACAGGACCTAGTGCCATTAATATGTCAAAAAAACCCCTCAGAAATATTAGTGACACTTCAATTGCAGAAAACACTGCATAGCTTCAATGTGTCTCTGAGTCTCGAAATCTAATCACAATTACAAATCCAGTTATGACATCAATGTGAGCCCTTCCAAAGGGAATGGAAGAACAGTAAATCCCAATGGATATAAGAGTTCTGCAGTAGGGATGATGTAATTTATAAAAATAGACAACCTCTGACAGAAGCTGCAAGTTGAGTAAATAACACACTGCACATCATTAATTTTACATTAGCTTGCCAGTAGTCATTACTAAAAGGATGGTGAACTAACAATTTTGCTTTGTTTTGGGTGCTACACAAAATAAAATTATAGCATTGCTCATATATTAATAATAGTAATACAAAACTTAATACATAACTTGAAACAGTATGGGTCCCTTGAAACACAGATGAAGGAAAAAAGCTGTGAGGCTAAAAAGGTGGTGTTTTGCCCGAACGCACAGCACACAGGGATGGGAACTACTTATTGCCATTATGACATTTCCAGTGAATATTCCCATGAAGAAACATTCAACTTCCATTATAAAAAAATGGCTACCATGAGCAGCCCAAATCATCTCAAGCATTTCACATTTCATGGTAAATTATCCCAGAATTTTTGTAGTGTCTCACTTCAAAATGCACCTAATGTATAACACAGTCACACTCTTCAGGAATTAATGTTACTGGATGTGTTCAAATATACAGGCTATGTATATGTATTAAGCATTTTGTATTACTTCCCATTATGATGTACACACCAAGCTCATTTGAAATCATGAGGAGATCATCACCATCATGGAATAATAAAAGCAGTTGCTTTTGAAATTACATACTAGATTTTGTAGATGAAGAAAAACAACTTAAATATCCTCCCTGGTAAAAGGATATGCACATTCAGCAGTGTTAAGAACTAGCCCCTTTCTTTTATTAATTGAACAATCAATATAGTATATTTTATTTTCAACAAGAACATTAGAAATAAATTTTTATACTGTTTTGTTATTAATAGAGACAAATTTGTTTGGGCAAAAAGAGTACATTATTTATGCTAACATGTTTAAAACTTTGCATACCATGCTACTTCTCATCAGCAATACTGTGCAAATTTAGGTGTGTACACAATTATATTTTTCTGCTGTTATTACTTAAATTAATTTGTGTCATAACCAGAACAGAGTGAGTTCAGTTCAAATTTTATTCATGTAAGGTGACCCTCTTGCTTTGATTTTGCATAAACCACAGAGCAGAACCTTCTTAGCTTCCTTTCTCTCTACATTTTTCCTCTATCTGGGGAAAAATCAGTTACCAGCAAGTTCCAAAATTGAATTTATTGAAATAGGTCTAGGTACCATAACTCATATGACTCTCTAAATCCAGAACCCTTGAACATCCTGCCCTCCCAACATTTCTGACAACCAAGTGTATTTGTCCCCACTCCAGGCACTTTTTTCCTTTGTAAATACACTTGCAAGTCTTCTACAGTCAAGGATGCTTTAAAAATTGTTTTTCCCTCCAACCTCTTCACATCCTTTACACCTCTTCACAAAGTCAAGCTTTCATTGTGTCTACCACACCTTCTTGCCCACTGTCCTATCAAATAATTTTCTTAGATGTGGTTCTTTCCTCCTGAAAGCAAGCTTTTCTTTTTGTTAACATGAATAACTTAGGATTGAGTATGTTGTTTGCTTTTTGTTTTATTAAGTGATCTTGTATTAGAATGGCAATTCTAGATATTTCTAAAAATGATGAGGAACATTAAAGGCTGCAGCTATTTACAGGCTTGAAAGATGGACAGTGTTCCTTTAAACAGATTTCTTGTAGACTGGATATCTGGCAACTGTTTCTACTGATTCAAACTAATTTAAAACAACTGAAATTCCACAAGACAAGTATATTATGACACTGGCATCAATTTACTATGTAAAATACAATGCATTAACATGAATACATTTTATCAAGCCACATCACGATACTGCTAAGTCCACACTGTCAAAAAACAAGCACATAG
>WEIU01015961.1:3759-23807 GCA_013389925.1 Aegithalos caudatus
TAGGCTTTTACAGTAATACCATTACAGTTAATCATCAATCACAAAGAATAACTGCAATGGAAACATCCATGCTATTTTTCATTATACATCTTTCTGTTAAGGAATACACTATTTAGAAATAATTCAAAGTTTAAGAAAAAGCTCTCTTAAGTAATTATTTAAACTCAAATTACTACTTGTCTACCACACTCCTTAGTTGTTTAANAAGAGAAATCATAATTACAAAAAAATAATTTGCTTGTAGAAGCAAAACTTCTGTGATGAAATAGCAAGGACAGAATAGAAGGATATCCCATGTCTTTTTAAAAGTAATGCTTTAGAGTGAAAACAGAATTTCAGAGATATGAATATACATTATTAAATTTATCCCAATATTTTTATGAAACTTATTTCCCCAAAACTTAAAATATGACATTATTTGAGCATTTTTAGGCATGGAGAACAGTAATAATGATTTATAAAATCAATTCACTAATTTAGTTATGAGGGAGCTGACAAAAAAGCCAACAATTTTTTAAGGCTTCACCAACAAAAATGATATCATTTCTTAGCAGTATTTCAGTTGCATCTCAGAAGCATTTAGAACGTATAAGAGTAACTAAACTCACAATTTAAAGAGTTTCCAGTAATGAGAATGCCAACATAGTTTTCTTTCTATTTCTTTTGAATGGTGAAGGAGTAAATCAAAAACAGAAGAATTAAAAAGTAGTTTGTAAATTGTGTTTGTAATGTAAGGCATTGACTGTCATTTAACAAGCACTAAATATTGAATGCAACATTACATTTTTTGATCACAGATAATCTATTGACAAGCTGTAATTAAGGCTATTGGTTTCAGCATATACATACAAGAAAGTGAAACAACAAAATTACTATAAATTAAAATTACAAAATTTTATTTGCATAAGAGATCATAAGACCATAAACAGTATTTATAGAAATGTGGTGGTTTAGAGCTTGAAATACTAGCCTAGTCAATGTAATTTATATACATTTATTTACATGGTAAAATAAAGGTAACTTCAGGATGAAAAGTTGTTAAGCATCACAAATAATAAATCAGATACCAACCTATTTTGAGAAGTTTGTCAGATTAAAATAGCTGTGGGAATGACATACACACTAGTAGCTTCAATAGAAGGGAGCTAATGAACAAAATTAGGAATAAACCACAATAAAAAAGCAAGGCAAGCATTCATACTATTCTCTAACAACTGTCTGAATAAATGGGAAATCAATATAAAGCATTTTCTTAAGTTTAAAACTGAAGTTCCAGAATTAAAAGCCCTAAAAAGGATTGAGAGACTTAATTTCTTTCTTACCCTGCCATTGCTAACAACAGCCATTTGCCCAGGAAGCAGCTTCAGAACCTCCTGGCAGAACATCTGGTGAGTTTTAATTAAATCCAGCCCTAAAGTGTTGTACTTCTTCTCAAAAGTATCGCCATCCATTCCCTAAAGCAAAGGTAAAGCATGAGATGCTGGAAAGATTCAGCAAGAACAAATTTTGTAACAGGTGAGGAAATCAAAGATTTTCATCAAGTTATGTGGTAACCAGAAATTGAAGTACAACAGCCACCTCAGCTTCAGTGTAAGCACATAACTGCAGGTGGTGAGCCACGCTCTCACAACCACCTGGGTGCACTTTGTACCCTGGGGCAACTGTGAAGAACCATGAGAGCAAAGCTGAGCCTGAGGTTAAGCAATTTTTTCATGATCCAGCGAACAGCTGCATGAAAAATAACACTCTTAACAACTCAACTGTACTCCCACTTTTAGGAAACACATATAAAACATTTGTAATCCTCTAAAAAACAGTCATTCTAATATAGTCATTGGAAGCAATTTGAACATGCTTTGGGGGAGCCAACATCATCCAGAAAGACACGTAAATCCACTTTCAAAGTGGGGAAAAATATGCTAAAACTTACACTGGAACTGTCCCTCACCTGTCAAAATTACTCTGATATGTATCTCTTCATTAGTAAAATACAGAGCAAGCAAACAGATTCATTCAGATATAATTAATAAAATTATATTAATTAGTAACATACTTAACATACACAGCTGCATTAGAGATATTTATGTCTTTCAAAATTTATTAAACAATGAAACAAGACCATGACACAAAAATATTCATTTTCTAATATGGTTTCAGATAGTTCTCTTTGTCTTCCATCTCTTTCTATTTAAAAAGATGAAAATTTACAACTCCTTTTGAGAGAAAAAACAGTTAGCAGCTGTAACTTCATAACTCAGCTCCACTCTCATGCAGTCTTAACTTTCTCTGAAGTCTAAATTCTTGAAAAACATTAATACTGCAATTTTAACTAAATGAGAGAGCTATTGAAAAAATCAACAATCGAAAATTAAACAATTTTGGTCTCAATTATCTGGTATCCATATTCTGAATTTTTCAGTACTCTCGCATTTTCTCCCTTTAAAGAAATTCTGTATTCTTCAATCACATGAAAGTCATCAAAAATCCAAATCTGCTTGAAAATAAACTGTATGTGGGTTATAAACTTCAGGACCAAACGCTGTTATTCTCATCACCTCCTTGCAATAAAATAAATGTAAAATAAAAAAGGAAGTAATCTGATTTAGTTTGCACTCACTGGGATGAGGAAATTAACAATTTTAGTTCCAGCAGCAAGAGATTTTGCTGTCTCTTCCTTACTGAGTTTACTTAGGAAACTTTTTAAGTTGCTGTTGTTTTGGGTTAAGAAAGCAGCCAAAATTCCTCTTGCAATGGCTGTGTTATCTTCCTGTATTTTTGATGAAGGATTGTTCAAAATCCCAACTCGTGTATGACTGCTTGTTTTCTGCAAAGAAAAACCCAGAACAATAAGTAATTTTACAGTTCCATCTGCTGTTACCTAATGTATTCATATCAATTATAACTATGTGAAATGCCCTTAAGTATTTAATTTTTTGCAGCTATTTGTCTTTAGAAAAGACACATCAATGACTAATTCAGAACTCCAACTGTGAGTAAAAATGTGATTAGTAAGGATTTACCTATTCTGTGACAAATATTTTAAAAAGAAGTGTTTTTTTCATAGAACAATTGCCTTTGAGCATTTTGCAGAAGCATGTTTTTAACAAAGGACATACACAAGCATTCATTTACAGACTTCAGAACTAGTTTTATAGACGTCTTTCTGCTTTTCCAAAATTATTGAACTAAGCATAAAATAAATGCAAGAGAACTTATCCACTTATCATTGTAATCTTCAGCAACAACAAAATCTTTTACTTGTTAAAATCAGTGATGCCACTCAAACTTTATCAGAGAGTGATGATTCTAAGATAAGATCAAATAACACCATTAACTGAAGAAAAGGTAAATGGACTGCAATGCAGGAAGGAATAAAAGAATGCAATTACTGGTATTCAGCACTGGAGAGGCTTCCACAAAGTACTTCCAAGATGGTCAGAAAACTATGAGGAAGAACTGAAGAATCTGGGCTTGCTCCCTCTGGCAAAGAGGAGACTACAGAGAACTTGAATAGCAACCAACAGCTACTGAAGGGGGAGTGAAAAACATGACAGGGCTAAAATCCTTCCTGGTGTCAGCAAAGAGTATAACAAAGGGTAATGCTCACAAATCGTGGCCTGGCAGAAAAGAACTACAATAGGAAGGCAGTGCAGCACCAGAGTCAATTGAAAAGGGAAGGGATAGAGTCACCTCCTTGGAGATTTTCAGAAGTCCTTCAAACACACCTACAGCTGATCTGATGTAATGAAGGCAATAATTTCACTTTGAGTGGAAGGCTGAGCTGGATGACCTTGAGAAGTCTCTTCCAGCTAAGATAGCTCAAGCTTTTTTTCAAAGGAGGTAAAAATCTACCAGAGTTTTCAAAATAGCATGTATTAGCTGGAATAGCTAGAAGTGAATTCCCTTCAGCCATTTTCACCCCTAGATTTTTGCATGCTTTTCTTCAAAAGCTGAGGGCAAGTCGTGAGCAAGTGGTGACTGTGCCAATTCTGCTATCAGGAATTATACCAGACCCTGACTTGAGAGATAAAAGGGACTAGAAAGGATTGAACAACCTCAATACAAATCAATGGACTTCAAAAAATACTGTTTTATTTTTCATAAAATTTGAAAATCACTAGAACAAGCAATACATGAGATTTATCTGGTGTTCTGGGTTTTTTTCCTAGATTCTCCTCACCAACACAAGGGGACTTGCCCAGGTGGTTCTCACTTCTCAGATGGGAGCTGTGGCACATTTTCCCTGCTGAAGAGGGTTAAAAAACAAAGCTACAGAGGGAGTACATCTGTCAAGCCTGAGACATAAATCAAGCAGTCCAAGAAATTAAATGTTTTTCTGTAACAAGGACTTGTACTACATATTCTTTATCTTTTTTAAAGCCTCTTTCTATGACATAGTTATTATCACACTCTCTTGGCAACACCCCCATTTTCTAATTCCCTTAGGGTGGTTCCTATTTCACTCTTGATTAGAAAATCTAGCTGCTTTCCTGATTTCAGTTACTCTTTTAACCTGCCTCAAACAGAGGGTCTTTTTTTCATTTATATTGACATGACATTTATACTTTCTAAAGTATATTTCAGACATTCCTACTTTAAATCCTATTATTAACACAGAAGAACTTAAAAATAAAGAAACTCATAAATGTGGATGATCCTCCTAGCATATTAAAACACACACAAAAATTGATCTTAGAAGCACATAAACAGTACATGGAAAATGTTTGCTTCATGGCCACAACTGTGTCACATAATACAGGAGAACACTGCTTAGTGGTTCACATTGACAGGCAGTATCCTAAAGTCCTTCCAGGCAACATTTTGGGCTACCTGATGGGAGAAAGTGTAACTGGGAAGAAATTCACCCTTTTAATACACAGTGTCACCGTTTGTATCCCGCCTCAAGAGTCCATGAACAAAACTATCATTTCCCTTTAGGAACTGAATAAAACAAAAGCACAATCTCTTAAGTCTGCACCTGACCAACAACAACAACAACAAAGTTGCTTCTTTTTAAGAGTATGGTTTTTGAATGTGCAGAGAGAGTTGTTAAGAACATATTAATAATAACTGTTTTAATAAAACCTGCTAGAAACTCACCAGGCTTTTCAAGGCATTAGAAAGCAGTCGTCTGCCAGCTGGCTTATCAAAATCAGCAATAATCCAGACAGTAACAGCATACAATGCATCTTCATCTGAAAATGAAAGATAATCTTATTTTACATTCTGGAGAATCTTCTCATGACTAATGAAAAACAAATTAATTCTGCTTGTAATTTCAAAATTCATGTGAATGGTTGACTGCTGTTTTGAACTGTAAGAACAATCTTTTCCATGTCAGAATCTTTTGCCCTCTGAACTGAAATAAGATTCTTAGAAGGCAATTTATCATGTTAATAGGAGGGAGGCACTAAAAGACCTGATCCATTGTTGCAGCATTGAGACAAGAGAGTCCTAAATAATTAGTTCCAATTAACAAAAACCTGCTTTACTAGAGGTTACTTGTGAACATTAGATGGAAGGTGATCATATAGCCAGAAATTAAAATAATTAAGTAGCTACAAGACTGCATAAACTAGGCCAGTCAATTTCCCTGGCAGCAAAGGGAAACTCCTTCAACTACAGGCAGGAAAAAAATTATCATTTCTGAACACAAATGGGAATACACTAAATAGAGTCCAAGGAAAGTAAACTACTGTGTAAGTGTACATGCAGAAAAATTGTGGTTTTCTTGCTCTATGGTCTCCTGTTCTTTAATTGTCA
Source organism: Aegithalos caudatus (assembly GCA_013389925.1). NCBI lineage: Eukaryota > Metazoa > Chordata > Aves > Passeriformes > Aegithalidae > Aegithalos > Aegithalos caudatus. The sequence goes on from WEIU01015961.1 coordinate 9,523, forward strand.
AAGAAGAGCAACGGTAGATGAAAAATTCTGCAAAATTATCTGTAGAAGAATATCAGTCTACTCAGATCTACCATACATCCCCTAAAACATAATGCATGAAGACAGAAATTTTCCAAGGTTCTGGTGAGATGCTAGGAAAAGGTTATTATTAACTGTTGCTGTCATCTAGACTAACACACTGGGGAGAGAGATTTGAAATGTAGATTCCAGCTTAAAGGTTATAGGTTTTACACAAGAGATCTCAATGTTAGAAATAAGCCTACAGATTGAAAGCCACTCATTTGACAGCTCACTGGGATGCCCCTGTAGCTGTAGACACAGACTCAAGTAAGAGTCAAATAACTTTATTTTAAAGAAATGTAAGTGTTTGGCATTTCTTTCTGATAATAAATTAAATAAAATTCTGTAAATACCACATAAAAATCACTGAAATAAAGCACTTTATCAACAGGGTTATTGTGTCCCTTGATGGACTGATGCAAATGAGTCCTGTTAACTGTTACTGTTAACTGTCTACTTCTAGAATTTCTTAAGGCAGAGACTATTGTAAAATTCCATGCAAAATTATGACCCTATTGTTGTAATTTCTTCTCACTCAAGAGAAGAAATGCATATGCAATGAGAATGTTTCATATCAAAAAGCATTTGAAATGTACAAAAAATGTTGAGACAAAATTTATAAATGAGTTAAAATTCATCAGAATACAAATTCTATTTATTTTCTATAGAAATACAAAGGCTCATTCAGGAAAATTAAATAATCTAACATGAGGAAAAATAAGGACATACTTAATGTTAGTAAATTAGAATCATGATAAATTATTCCTTAAATTTAGAAATACCTAATTTTGGTATAAACGTACCAACTCTATACATGCTGCACTTGACAATGCTGCAAGTATGAGTCACTTGAAAACTGAACAAACTTCAATTTCCTCAAGTAAAACCTTATGTATGGAAGCTGAGTCTATCTTCAAAGTTGCAAAAGTCTTGTAAAGCTTTTTAACTTCATGTCTGTAAAACAAGAACAAGTAGCCACAACATCTATCCCATTTCAAAGCTACAATAACTATCCTGTTAATTATAATTTATGTTTATAATACCCAGATATGCTCTGCTTTCTGAAAGAAGATACTGGTATATTGAGAAACATTTAATTTACATGGAATCTTTGGCAATATAGACTTACTTGGGATATTTTACTGGTAAATTTCAACAATTTGTAGTAGCCATCTGTAGATAGATAGATAACCTATAGAGAAAATTAATTACCTTTTTTTGTTAAATACTTCATGTTATCTGAAATTACAGCACTTTTATCTTGTGAGTCCAAAAAGGAGAAAGTAGAGAAGTCTTCCACATGAAATGGAACTGCATAATGTAAAACACAAAGATTAGACTTAAAAAAACAAAACCAATAAACATATCACAACAATATCCAAGAAAAGGAGTTACCAGAAGTGGATCTGAAATGTATGTATCTTCTTTCTGCTCCAAGAATAGTGGGGTTTATACGGGAAACTACATTGTTCTGATCCATAAGAAAATCCACTGCATTTACATGATCATCTAATAAACCCTGGAGAAAGAGAAAAGTGTAAAATCTGCACTTTTAAGATGGACTTTCAAGAGAAACAAAGACCAAGTATTTGTACAATCTTTCAACTGAGCTTGAAGTTTCTATATACACCAAGTTATGGACAATGTCAGGTCGAAACCATATACATGTCACACAGATAGTATTTCAAAATACCAGATACACATTTTTCAATGCATTCTCAGTTTCTGGTTGAAAAATTCCATATAATGACTATATGCTTAGCTGATCCTTCAGCCTTGAATAATTTCAGTATACTGTTTCAAAATCACGACCACAAATGATTGTAACAATGTAATTGCAGGTGTGCTATTACTAATATCAGGCCGTCTCGTTATTAAAAAAACCATAATACTAAAACCTGACTGAAACAATTCACTATCAAATATTTCTTCCTGCACTTGTTCAGAAATGTTAACCATACCATGAACACTGCCCGCTGGAAGAAGCCAGTGGCATCAAAAATCCTCTGAAGAATCAGCGTCTCCAACTCGGCCGCATCCATCTCCTCTCTGGGAAAGGGCACGCCATTAAACAGCGCCTGAGGCAGCGGGCCCAGGCCACTCTTCTTATAAAAGGTTGCTCCTGCCTGATCAAATCAGAAATATCACAGGATTAAAAGTCAGACTGTGGCTGACTGTAGTAAAAAAATGAAACTAATATCAAGAGAGGATGAACTCTAATCTCCAAGCACTCTTCACTGTCATACCTTGTCAGGAATAGCAGGGACAAAACACAAAGCATTTTGAAACCAAACAGGACAGATGGGACTCATTTGTCAAACAGAATGACATAAGAAATTACAGATCCATATATGTTGTTGTGAACTTTTGCTTTATTATCTTGCTGAGAAACTGTCCTTTATTTTGCTTAATATTCTTAGCAAATAAAAATAAAAATGAAGCAAATAACATCAGAGAAGAACCTTGAGACGGTCAAAGCTTCTTTTAACAAAGAAAGAACCCTAAAAAAACCCTCAAAGGTTTTCTTTGATAAGAAAGCAGAATTCAAGACAGACCCCTTCATGCCTACTAGAAAAATACTTGTGGCTCCTGAAAGCAGCAGGCAAGAGTAAATTTTAATAGTGAGAGTAGTAATGCAGAAACCTTTACAACCTTTCCATTAATGACTGAATGGTGGCTGAAGAAAAATTTGACTCAAAGGTGCTGTATTTACTTGCTTTAACATTTAGCCACCCTTTAGCTTAGTAAATGCATTGAATTGTATACACTGCAGTACTTCTTAGTCAGCATAGCTCCCAACGTACCTTCCTCCCTTCATCATATTCAGAATGAACATCCAGGATACTCTGAACATCTGCATGGGGGTACTCACTTCTAAGAACACGTTTCACATCATCTACTGTCAGAACATTTCCATCTTTCACTTCATGGTACATCTGTGAGAATTATAACCAAAAGAAATTGAAAAATGTAGCAAGTTGTCAAACGACTTGATAAAATAATAGAAGTAAATAAATAATAAATGAGTATAATCTTTTTATAGTGCTCTAGCAAATTTTATACTGGTATAATTTTATATTGCTTATATTGCTATACTGCAGTTTTTATACTGCTTTAGTAATTACCACCATTGCACATATGCACAGTATTTTATCAGAGCACTGTTCTGATTGATCTATACCTTTAGTCCAAATCTGAAGTGGCAAAAGAAACACACCACTGTGAGCTGAATGTGAAAGGTTATTTCTCTCTACTAATTGGAAAGGTAATCTAAATTCTCTCCATAAACTAACATGGGTCTGAATCTATATTAATCCAAGCCTAAACTAGTCAGTGATACCTTTTTCTACAGTGATAATTTTTCCTTACCAGTGTTATTTTATTTCATAGAGTAATATTTTATTATTTTCATCATATATACAATAAAAATTTGAAGTGAAAATTATTCAATCCATTTCTCTTCAAATGAGGAACAATATTTTCCTCTATAGCTCTGAATATCTCAAATTTTATTTTATTCCTTCTGTTTTTGTTATCTTTCAATTATATTTATCATCCCCCCTTTTTTACATTTTGAAATAAAGACAGGAATACAACATTTTAAAAAGCACAATGTAATTTATATTTTTTTATCTAGTCATGGGTAATTGTTACCCATGCAAGTCAGCTCCCTAACATTTGTGGATTGCTCTTCCAAGGTATTCCTAGTTACTTCAATTCCTTTAATCTTAAGCTCTCTAAGTTTGTCCATGACACCATGACATTTTCTAGGCACTAAACAAAAAAACAGAAAACAAATAGAAGAAAAATTGTTATATATCAATACCATATTCTCTTTTACCCACAGAGCCTTTACATAGATGGCTCACCTTATTTCTCCCCCATTCATCTCTCATCTCTGAAATTCCTGTCTTATGAGAATCTGCATTCTCTCACAACCTGTCTCATTAAGCTGCAAGACTGGAATACTTCTATGTTTTCTGCACCCATGGGCAGCTCAAGCAAGAACAAAGAAATGGAATTATCTTACTGCATCACTTCCTACACTGGACAATAGGAAATGGTTCTTCAAATCTGATAGTACTGCCGAAGTAACATTAAAATCCTTCTACTCCAAAAGACACAGAACACAAAGACAAGCCCATTACATAAACAAATAATACAGAATAAATCTTCATAATACTAAAAGCTGTAAGGCATGCATCTACTTTTTTATATTATTGAAGAAAGCCTGTCAATAGGCAAAATTATAAGAGCAGATTGAGTACTGCAAGAGGAAAGTATTACTGCAAATAATTCTATATTTATGCTATGTATGTTTTTAATACTTTGCTTCTGCATAAAGTAAACGCATACATCTCATGTTATCACAGGGTAGCAAGATCCTAACTATATAAAAAATTAATAAATCATAAACCAGAAGTAAATAGCTGATTTCTTGTGAAAGAACTAACATTAATTATCGACATAAAGGCCTGAGAGGTGTCAGATTCCTCTGCAATGTAATTAAAAGTTCTCCAAAGAGCTACTCCAGCATCTTCATTTCCATCAATTTCTTCTTTTGTACTTAAAATGAAAACAATTCCAATTCTATTAAAAAAAAAAAAAAAAGAGATCATATATTTTAATGCAATATATGCTTCACACACATTCCAATACAAACAGAAGAACAAAATGCTTGTATTCAAGTGATCTACTCAGCACATAGAGATAAAAACCCTGTACCTGGGGGTTTTTCCATGACTGTGTGGTGACACAGGATACCAGCCATGAATCCTTCATCAGCTGTACAGTATGCTTAGGTTACCAACTACATACTGATTTTACATATACCTTTTAAAGCTGACAATCATTAAGATTTCTGTGAGTCAATAGGGTTTAATCACAGTGCTTTCTCTCCTTACCTGTATGAAGGTTTTGATTCTTTACATTCCTGCCATCATCTCTTAATAAGTCTCTGTTTTAGTCTGGGTATTGTCTTTTGTTTTTTCCTGAAAGGGGTATCTTGAGTACTGATGTCCCACCATCAGTGTGTGCCACTCCTACTAGCCCTTCTCTTGCCTTTTTAACCTTCTGGACCTTCCACCACCCTGACATTGCCATACATTTTCCACTCACACCTGTTTCAAACACATCTACTACTAATACCTACATTTCCATTCCTTGAAAGAAAACCCAAAGGAATTGGGTTCTTGAGAGGAGGTGCTGCACTTTCTGGTGTATTTCTGATACTGTTTTCATGTAAAAAGCCTGGACTGAGACCAGGCCATACTATCTTTATGGTCCCTTCAAACCCCAACCTTTCTGTGAAAACACACAGAACACTGCAAACTGTCTTTCATTATGCTTTTGTAATTGAATGATAAAAAATAAGAAAAATAACAATAACAAAATATATCAGAACTAGTAAAATTTTAAAGTAAAATGAAACAACTGTAATTTATTGAGGACACAAAGAGCCATTTCGCAGGAAGATTTTAAATATTTAACAAGAAAATCATCTTGCTGAACTTTGGATATCCTTCTTTTATAAGCTGTGGAAATAAACAGCCATTTCTGAGACCAATTCACTTTTTCTTACAACTAGGTATCTCAGACCAACCAGACTGTTCCTCAGAAGATGACTAACTCACTTTCAGAAATTCAAAACTCGATGAGGACAATCTCACTTTGGTGTGTATTATATACAAGTGTGTATATCAAAACAACATTAGATAAAGCAACCACAATTGAAAAAAATGAATTTTAAAGATTCCTCGAAAGTATTTTTAAATACAGATTATTTTTATTAAAATACATCTTTGCAAGGGCACCCAGTGGGACTACTTGACAAGATAAACTTTTATCAGACTTTTGTGGTTCATTTTACTCACACTCAGCTATGTTATACCTTGCAATGTATTTGCATAAGAATAAATGTCTGAGTAAGCTTGACATAAATGAGTAACAAATGTGCCTTATTAGAATGTTGTTGCATTGGACTTAACTCGAATTCACATCCTTGTCCAGTAGAATAGAAGATAAAGAAGAAAAAAGGAAAGCATCCTTATTTAAAGGTTTTTCCTCAAGACTTTCAGTTTTCCTTACCTAAGCGGTACATCATGATGATAGAATAATTCTGCTAGCTTCATATAATCACCAGTATTTTCTTGGACAGGATTAACAAAAATTACCTAAGAAGAGAAAACATCCAGTATTTTTTCTTTATGTGTGTTTTTATTTTTTGTTCAGATGTAAAACCTCAGACAAGAACATTAATTTCCAAAGGAGCTGTACGCCCGAGCTGTTTTCAATTTTTTAGAGCATTCATTGTAAGAAAACATTAAGACTATAAATGAAAACAACATCAGAATTAAGGAATTTGGACCAAATGGTGAAAATAGGATTTAACCACTCACTGAACTTCAAACCAAGTGATCCCACTTTTCTCCTTTGAAAGACTCTATGGCATTACTTTGTTTTCATTAATAAACTCCATATTTATTTTAGAAAGATATAATGCTGATTTGTCCGTTACATCTTTTAACAAATTCTCTTCTGTTGTGAAAACCAAACAAAAATAAATCAACAGAATCTTTTGCTAGAAACTTTAAGTAAAAAATTGAGCTTTTGGAAAGAATTCTTCTTTCCTGTCTCACCTATCTCTGTAGTCATTTTTTCAATTAGTGTAGCTTGGAGTATAAACTCAGATCTTTCAGGCATGCATAGAATTTAAAACTGGGATGTGTCTGCATAGAATTATCCTTATGTAGATTTAACTGAACATCTATACCTCATTTATTTAACTTTACACCGCAAATTCCCCTTACAATTTATCAAATTTGCTAGAAGAGCTGAAGTGAAGCAGAGTAACTTTAAAAATTTTGAACACTGCCCTTCAGATTATAGTGAAATGATGTGCTATAGATTTCAATAATATAGCTATTATATTTAACCCTGAATACATAATGCAATTTACTTCATATTACACACATCTTATGCTTCATTATAAACATGCGTATTTTTATTACTCATTGCTGGGATTTTCATTGTCTTTTTATACACAAACTTCACGTCACTTCAAGCAACTACATCAAAGACAAAGGGATCAAGTGCACCCTCAACAGCTTTGCAGAGGACACCAAGCTAAGTGGTGCAGCTGACACACCTGAAGGATGGAAGCCATTTAGAGAGACCTGGATAGGCTCAAGAAGTGCATCCATGGGAACCTTAGGAGTTTCAAGGCTGAGTACAGTGCTGTATCTAGGCTAGGGCAACTCCCAGATTATCAACACCAGCTGAGGGATGAACAGATCAAGAGCAGCCCTGCAAGAAGGACTTGGGGGGTGCTGGTGGATAAGAGGCTGGACTTGTGCTGGCAGTATGCACTCATAGCCCAGAAAGCCAAACATGTCCTGGGCTGCATCCAAAGCAGTGTGGGCAGCAGGGCCGGGGAGGGGATGCTGCCCCTCTGCCATGGTGAAACTCCACCTGGAACGCTGCATACAGCTCTGGGCTTCCCAGCACAGGAAAGACATGGACCTTAAGTGGGTCCAAAGAAGGGCCACAAAAACAATCAGAAGCTGAAGCACCTCTCCTATGAGTATAGGGAGACTTACAAGAAGGCGAGGATTGTTTTTACCAGTAGTAGAGACACTGTAGTGATGGAACAAGAGGTAGCAGTTTTAATCTAAGAGGGCAGATCTAGGCTGAATATGAAGAAATGAGGATGTTGAGACACCAAAGGTGTCACAAGGAAACTGGCTGCTCAGAGATGCTGTGGACAGACCACCATTTAAATTGTTAAAGGACAGGGTGGATGAAGTTTTGGTTCCTGGTCATTGCAGGAGAGCTGGACTAGATAACCTTTAATGGTCCATTACAACCCAAACCATTTTATGATTCTATGGTTCATAAGACTACCTTCTGTAATTTTAATTTAAATCTGCTTCCTTAGCTTACTAAATGATACAGAATCTTATACACAGAGGAAAAAATTAAACTATAAGACACTAATAAATAGTATCCCTTGTAACTTAAATATCTTTGTACCTCAGTTTACCATCTGTAAACCATAGAAAGCTATCATTACCTTCCCTCATGCTTTGATAATAGTGAATTTTCTACGCGTAGCATGGAAAGGAACATAAAAATTCTTCACAAAACTGTGCCCAAATCATCTGCAAATCAAACTAATAACCACATGACTCTCTAGATAAAGCAATATTCATTACTCTTAGGAGATCCACAGAAAACTTAACAATAAATCCAGCACACGTATTTTTAATAATTTGTCTGCCAATGTATTAACATAGATGCTATGCAAAAAAGACCAAAGTTCTCCAAACTTACCAAATTATATAAATTGCGTCTAATTTCCTGTAAAAATCCAGGAAATGTGGGTTTTAGCAGTTCCTGATAGCTTGCAGGCCATGTGCTATAGCTGTGATCTTGTTCTATATTATTAATCCACTAAAAAAAAAAAAAAAAAAAAAGGCTGCCATTTAGAAAACATGCATTGAAAAATATGAACATGTTGAGAAAAATATGTGGGCATAATAATATTATAAAATGTCTCCTTTTCTTTTGTTAAATAATAACAGAAAATAGCTTTTACATTTTGTCTTCATTTTTTCTTTTTTAATCAAACTGTTTGTATCTGCAGTACACAATAAAACTAATACTGAATGGAAAAGGAAAAAGGACCATTAGTACTATGTATAAGGATGTGAATAAAACCATTTTTTTCAACTGTGAAAATTAGTCTCACAATGCAAACATCATAACAATGTATCACACAGATGTGTGTAACACAGCATAACCATCTTGTAATACCAGCACAGTATTTATCTTCAACCTGCAGCAACAGAACTTAAGATAGATCAAAATAGCAAATTAACATGTGGCTGATTTGTTCTTCTAGTCCCTTCTGTGCAAGCTGGGGCAAACAGAAGAGTGAAATGTGACCCTTTCAAATGCAAGAAAATAATATTTTAGTGCCTTTTCCCTTGGTGTATAACTTTTGCAATGAAACCTGTGTGAATTTTGAAGAAGGGTACAAATCACAGTCACTGGACAGCTAGAAATAATATATTTAGGTGGCCCACAATTCACTTATCATACTTGTATAGTACACTTAGAAGTCTTGCATAATATATCGTGTAATTGGTATAAAAGACAAATTCTTTTTAAAATAGTTTGGAATATGCAACTACCCTAGATACATTTTTCCTGTAAACACCCTATATCTTAAAATTTTAATACGGAATAAACTAGAGAAAATTACTCACATAAAATATTGAAGGGATATTTCTCTTGAAAACATTTAAAACTGCTAATTGATATACAGCCTTATGCCTAGTATTTCAATTGCAGTACAAAAAAAGAAAAACTGTTTCAGACAGAGAATTATCAAAGATGTAATCTCCAAATAAATAACTCTAGTTACTTACTATTATTGAAGAGTGACGAATATCTAGTGCATAATTATTATCTGTAGGATGTATATGCAATCTCATAAATTTACTCAGGGTATCCCCTTTGATTCCAAGTTCATGAAGGCCATGCATCACTTTTCCTTCCAGTTTAAGAGTCTCTAAAATACTTGTTCAGGAAGACAAAGTACATAATGTCTAAGAAGAACTCTTGTCATGACATAAAAATTATTTTTAAAACTAAAACCAATCTTCATTTAGTAGTCTTAGAAATGTTTTCTCTTTATATTCTCCCACAGTCTAATGTTTAAAACAACATCAGTTAATGACACTGTATGTCTCCAACATATTTCAAAACATAATCATAACAGATGATACAATTCTTTAATTCATTCAGATCTATTTTATAGGAAGCAATTCTATCCATCTTTAGTAAGAAGTGGCAGGACAGCAGAGTGAAAGCTTTCTTGCTACACTGTCTTGCCTGAGGCAGAAATCTAAGCTGGGGTACCCCAAGAGGCAGCTTTGCAAGTGAGTAGAGAAGCAAGCAGCAAGTGATGGAGACACAGACAAAGTCTAAGCCTGTATCATGGCAGAACTCAGAAAACAGCACAGAGGAAATGCGCAGCCACACCCTAAAACCTCCCAGAAGACCCAACAGGACTCTGGAACTTCTGCTGCAATTTGAAAATTCAAACTTGAGATTTAAAAAAAAAAACCCTGAAGTGGACAGCAGAACACAGCTGGTAAGACTTTGCAACTGCCTTCATGGCTATATTTTCCTGATTTTTAAGTAACAGGGATATGAAAGCACTACTCACTTTTTTAATAAAGTGCTTTTCACACCTTTTTACAAGCACATGTTAGATTTCTGCCATTTCCAAATTAATTTTACGTGGTGACTTGCAAAATGATAGGCAAATAAGAAAATATATTCCAAGAGGAAAGGCTATTCTCAGCTACTTATACAATGTCCATACTCAAAGTAAAACCACTGTAAATCAGTGTGCTTCCTACTGGAACACTTCCTTGCCCCCAAAATGCAACAGCTGAGATTAGGACCCTGAACACAACTTCCCATTACTATTATTAGTAATTCTGTGACCTTCCAACAAAATGTACATCTTACCTGAAGGGATCATGAAAATCCAGGTCAACAGGAAGGCCATTTAGAAATAAACGTGCTTCTCCAGGTTGAATTCCAAGTGTTTCATGGAAATGCTAAAAAGTAAAAAGTACTGCTTACTTATTTAGGTATATGTCTACACTAACACACATAAATTCCCTTAAGTAATTCTGCAAAACAGACACATCAAATCTCCTCCACAGAATTTCCTCTTTTATCTGAGTGTTGAAAAAATATTGGCTGCATATTTTATGAGTGCTATTTAATACATTTCAGATATAAAGACAGAAGCAAAAACAATGTACCTGTACAAGGCAGAGAAAAGGACACATTCTCAGTGTTTGCCAACAGAAAGTGAAAATACACACATACAGAAATACAGCTTGTAAATTTCTAAATTATTTCTATATATCCATTCAGCAAAGGGAGATCTTACATATGTCCCTCAGACCTTCATTTGAAGCCAGCTTTCTCAAGAATTTAACATCTCTCAATTCTGAAAAACGTGTAGTTTGTTTCAGAGAATTAAGAAAAAAAAAACAAACCTAGAAACTTAACAGCTTTTCTAACAAAGGGACCATGGAAAAAACACAGATGAGAAAGGGATAGCATATCTTTGCCTGGCAAAGAAGAAAAAATATCCACAATAAGCAAATACAAGAGGAAGGTTGTATTTAGGGCGTAAAGCGTGTATTATCTTCTTCCTACAAAGAGCTCTGAGGCACACCACCATTCAGTCTGTAGCATCGTAAGTTACAGGAGCAACAGCAGTAGTGTACTCCAACTCATGACAGAAGGAGCAGTCACAGATTTCAGGATCTGCCTTAATTCCCAACAGAGAAATAGAAAACATAAGAAAAACTAATTGAGAAAGCTGTATTTCTTTTTCCAATTTAGCTCCCACTTGCTAAACAAAGTAAGTGTGAACAAAACATGTACTTTAAGAAAAGCATGCCTACAGTAAGCAACTCACTCCTGATATAAACCTGTAACTGGACAAATGAGAGCAAAAGTGAGAGAACATTGCAAATGGTATTATTTCTGTAAAGCAGTGTGGTTACTTCCACACAGTTAAATATAAGTAGGAAATGCAAATAGGAAAAGAACTGAGCTGAATTGCAGAATGGTGAAGGTTGGAAGGGATCACAGTGTGTCATCTGGTCCAATCTCCCTCCCCAGACAAGGTCATCGTAAAGCACATTGCACAGGATTGTGTCCAGACATGCACTCTTGAATATCTCCAGTGAGATATTCCACTGAGATACTCCACAACCTCTCTGGGCAATCTGTTCCAGTGCTCAGCCACTTGCAAAGTAAAGAAGTTCAGCCTCATGTTCAGGTGGAACTTCCCCATTCATCAACTTGGGCCCGTTGCCTCTTGTCCAGCACCATGGAGAAGAGCCAGACTCTATCTTCTTGACCCCTCCCTTTAGATACTTCCAGATATTGGTAATTCAGAGGGGAGATTCTTAATAGAATTTTGATGCTAGATATTTGATTATCTACAAGTGCATCCACTTTGTCATAAAAACATTGATGGAAGGAGCATTTAGGCATCTGACACTAAAATTTAAGGCTGATAATATTCATGTAGTATTTTCTTGCTAAACTTCAGTGAATTATTGCATTGCAAGTTGTGAGCTCAGTTTAATGAGATTTTATTTTTTTCTTTCATCTGTAGCAGTTCTTTGTCTATTTCTTGCTTAGGTATCAACTCATTACACCTAAATCATCACATGTCTTTCACTTTTAATAACTTTATTTCCTCCCATTGCATTTCCTATTCAACTTTCATTATCTTGAGAGGGAATCATCCAGTTACACACAGCATGGGATCATATCTCTCCTGCTGCTAGATGGATGTACTGCAGTTCAAGAATGCACATGACAATTCATTGTGCTCAAGCACAGTGTTCAGGAAGTTTCCTTACTTTTATTCAACAAATTTTAGCTTTTAGCTGTCTAAAGGCCTTTAGACTACAGGAAGGATGTGACATCATATGAAATCAAAACTTAATGTAGGTGCATAAAATTCTCTTAAAGTGAATGTAATTAATACATTAATGGAATCATAGGAATGATTCAGCTGACCAACTACACAGATATCCATTGTCGTTTGTTTCAGATCCAAAGCTACTTCTCCCAATCCTTATATTTAGCAATGGTCAGTTTAATTCCTGACAGACCTTTAGTTTTTTTTTCCTTGCATTTTGTGGTGGAGGAGTAGTTTTTGATTAAGCAGTTAGTTTTGATTTTTGTGTTAACAGAACTGCAATTAAGGAGTCATTGTAAAGACTTCATCAAGAAGCAGGAAAAGTCCTGATACCAACTTAAGCTCTGAAGGAACTATGATCATCTGGGATTTGTTTTGCTTTATGCTGACTATAATCCTAACAATAAAGAGTTATAGGAAAAAGTGCATCTTGGATGTGTACAGAAAGCAAGGAAGCGCAGGCACTGATTTCCTCCCTCCAGCTTCTCACTACTGCAAGAAACAAGGGGCCTGCAGTTGAGCCCACTTTAAGATCTCTCTGAAAACCCAAGGATCAAGGATGTACCCTGTACACAAGAAAGTTGAACAGCTCAAGGAGATGAACTGCTGGAAGACATGAAATTTCTTCTCAATATACTAACCCCATCTTTAATCACCTGTGGACAAACAAAGGCTTACACAACTGTTTGCATAACCATTTAACAAGGATATAACCCTCAAGCCCATCACAATACTTAAGACTGGAAAGCCTTACATGAGTTTTGCATGGCATAGAATTTTAAAACATTTCTGTGCTATTTTTGCTGCAATAGAAATGACAAGCTCTTTATTAGAAGGCTTCACCAGTGAAAGAAAGAAATTCTTCACTTTCACTGTTTTGGAAAGTGAAAGAATATGGAAAAGGTATTCCCCTGGAGATACTAGTCTTGGCAAGGCAAGAGGAAAAAGTCTAAATGAATACAAAGCAAAATGATACATGGAAATGTTGCAAAAGCATAGGAGTGACATAAGTAAGGCATAAATCCTTTTCACTACAGTGGTTGGTCAGTCTTAACACCATATGAAAACACGTGTTCTGAAGATCAAGACAAGGACAGTACTACAGATGTAATTTCACATGACCAGTCCTACAAGAATGGTACCTAACATTTAATTGCAGCACTCAACTTGAAAAAAAATCCAAACTGAACAGCGACAGACATCATGAATTCAACAAATATTAAGTGGTGTCTCAGAATAAATCTCAGATCAGTCAAAATCACAGGAACAAGAACTCTTCATACAGTACAAGGAACAAAAGATGCAGTGAATCAAGGATAAAAACAAAACCTCCATCTGCCACAGATGATGTTCAGAACAGCTCACAGAATAGCTGCATGTGTGATTCTGAGAGTGTGGAGGGCTCCAAGTCAGCATATGCTGACCGTAACATAAGCAGCAGGCCTAGATTCAACACCAAAGCTATAGAAAAAGTAACTGATACCTATTTTGCTTTCCCAGCACACAATCTGTGACTCAACTCAACACTCCAAGAAAACTGTTTGGCCTTGCCTAATTCTGTAAAACCAAAAGAGAGAATGGAAAAAGTTTCACCAACAACAGAAAGTAAAATACTTGAAGTGCATATTTAAATGTTACCTGTCTCACAATAGATTTTTAGAACAATTTTTCTCTAAAACTGTGAAAATTGCTA
>WEIU01015965.1:5198-45186 GCA_013389925.1 Aegithalos caudatus
TTATGTAAGCTAAAAGTCCCTTGGCTATAATAAATATTGGTTAGCTGACCTTTTAAGTCAACATTTTAAATAGTTCTGTTTCAGCCCAAAGTTATTTGTAAATGAAGCAAATCAAATTTTTGTCCTTATTTATTACTCACATTTAATCAATTTCCATAGAAATATGATTATTAAGACATGACATTGAACTGAAAGTAAAGATACCTGATTCATTACTCATCATGCAAGTTTATGGTAGAAAATCCCCAATAACACATGCAGGAGAGCTGTAATTGTAGTTTTTGTATTCTAAGGGCATTTTTGAGACTCTTTGAATCATTGCCCAGTCATCTTTCCATAATTTCAGACCAGATGCAAGCTTCTCAGGAAGAGGACTGATAGAATTCTAAGGCCGTGCTAAAGAAGAGCAGTAGGTTCTTTCACAAGAGTGCCTACCTGAAATGATGAATTTTTTTTTTCCCTCTCTAAGGTTAAGTGACAACTATTCCAAAAGAGGACCTGAAGTTGCAAGGAAATATGAAGGACATGAAGCAAGCGTGGCCATGCACTGGAATGAGCCCATGGGAAGGCCACCAGTATCATTAGAGAACTGTAACATATGAAGCACAGGAGAGCAGACTTTGTTCAGCCTTTGGGAAGGCTAAAGGGAGACCTTGTGTCTGTCCACAGCTACCTGATGGGAGGGTTAAGAGGTGACAAACACTTGTTGGAGGTACTTAGCAAGAACTAAGAGAAAGCAGACACAAGCGGCAACAAACAAAGTTGTTAGGTAGTAGGAAAAATCATATTCACAGCAAGGGGCAGTCAAATATTTAAAATAGTTGCTCAGAGAGGAGGTGAAATATCCATCCTTGAGGTTATTAAAAATTCACCTGGACAAGGTTCTGAGTAACTTGCTTTGAACAGGGAATCAGATGAACTTCAGAAGTCCTTTCTGAATTATTCTATGAACCCTGGGGGAGAAAAGGGAAGAACAAAAGGGTTTGTTAATGAAAAACAATCTTATGGCTCTGATGTGTTTCAATGTTAAAACTGACCTGTGGAAGAAAATCTAGACATTTTGAGAGACATGTCTTAGAAAAAAAATCCAGATGAACTTTTCCCCAATCCTGTAATTCAACTAAGTTATTTATCTTTGTACTTCACTTTCCTCAGCTGTAGTGAACATCTGTTCCATGGAAGTTACCATCTCTTCATTAATTTATATCTGCAGATTAGAAAAAAAAGGGAAAAAATATAAGAAAAAGTGAAGTTCAGGAAAAACCTAGAAAAAAACCCCCACATTTTCTTGATTGTTTTCTCATTGTAGCCTTTCTTACACTTAAGGAAGTTATCCTTGCAAACTCTAAGAAAACACTTAGCGACCAAAAATTTCCTAGACCTCCATGATTTCCATAAAATGGACTCACCATGCTTTTAAGAGCAAGGCAGAGTGTTACTACAATAAAATAAAAAAATCCAACCAACTAATAAAAACAAAAATAGAGTAAATAACTTTTTTAGTAAATGAAATATGGTTGGTAGGAAGAGGCATGACAGGTTTAAAGGTTTCCCCTGCTCCCACTCCCTCTTAGTTCTTCTGTCTGCTCTGTTTTTACAGGCTTGTCCCTACCATTGCCAGTTCAGTGCCTCCGTCCCTCATACGAAGTTTCGTGCTGCAGCTCTTTGGCTTTCTGCATCTTGTAATCCCTCTGGCCTTCCACTAATCTTGCCTTATGTCTGCCAAGCACAGTCTTTTACACCCCTCTTCAAGCTGTCCACCTAATTTCTTAGAGGAACAATGAAATGTAGAAAGAAAGAAAAGAAAATAATAATATTGTCTGTCACAGGGTTTTGGCATAAATTCAGTTTCTCTTGTTACAAGCTTCTTCTGTAAAGAAGAGCTTGCAAGAGGGCATGTTATAGAGAAAGGATAATCTTGATTTGTGGGCAGAAAAAGGAGCTTGAATTTGAGGAAGATTTACTTATATTTTTGGACAACAGTTTCTAGATTCTTGAACTTGTACGTCAAGAGGGAATGAATGTTTTGCTACTTCTTTTCTACTATAAGCTCACTGTACTCAAGACATAACTTCCTTCACCTGTATTTTTATTTTTACAGGAAAGGGAACATCAAGTGTATTTTGTACCAGAGCCCAACTGTGTTGAACAACTGTATGCACATTGTTTTATTGTTTTACTTTCCTCTTAGACTTTTTTAAAAGATTCTATTGTTCCCATATGCATTCATTCCAAATAAATATCTACCAACTTTCCTTAGAGCAGTCAGAAACCACTAATGAGCTGTTACATAGCAGCTCTGTCAGATTACTACCAGTTTTCAACCAAATTCTCTGCCCTTCTTGCTCTTCTTGCATCTGATCCAAAGCAGCACTGGAGATTTTCAACTGACCATGAACTCAAGGGTTGCTAAAGCACTCAATACCATGCAGACTCAGCTTTATGAATATATCCAAGATGGGCCTTTGCTAATGTGTCTTCAAAATGTTAATTATAGACACATTCCTTTCACAAAACAGCCAAAAGCTTAGGTCTTGTGCAGGTTCATGCTATAGAACAGTAGGTAAAAAAATCACAATGATCACATCTAACATGACTGCCAGAGTAGGATGTGCTTTTCTTCTCCACTTCTGTCTGGTGCTTTGAATGTCATAAATGGTCTCCATGTTGAGCTGTCTTTGACCAACTGCTGTCATGCCTGTGCTCTTTTCACTGCTGCTTTATCCTTGTCATCCCACAGACAGCTGAACCAGTTGCATGCCAGAAGCTCAGTGGGAGCTGGAAAGAGCATTAAAGTGTCCTTCTGGCTTTACTTCAACATCTTTGCCAGATCCTGATGTTGGGTGAAACCCGGAAAGTATTCACATTAAAAAAATACTAACTTGGTTTTTAACAAACTTGAGACTGTCTTAAATCTTAGAGTACCCTTCTACAGTGGTTTATTTGTTTGATGTAGTTACTAATTGATAATGAGTATAATTTTTTATTTTTTTTTATTTTTTCATAGGAAATATGAATCCTGGAACTGAATTCTTGTACTTTTTAGTGCTTGAAGTCTTCTGGATCAGAGGCATTGGTTAAAAAACAAATTACCAGCTCACACCCACCCCTTCAACATCCACCCCCCAAATAAACTAAAATCCCAAAGCAAAAGAGCCCCAAACTTTTTGACTGCAATTATGACTGCTGCAAGGGGAGGTGGGGAGGAACTGCATCTGTGCCCTAGCACTTGTGCTTCTTGTCTCAGTGTTTTTGGTACACTGCTCTTATTCTAAATATAGTATACTCACCCTCCAAAAGTAGAGCTCTCAGGGTTAAGAGCTAGACTGTGTCTTGGAAGAATGGTGGTACCATTGGTGCACCTCTTCTGCTGGCTTCGCTGCCTCCTTCCCTTGCCATCTGGAGCAAGGCACTGTGACCTGCTGTTCACAGGTGTCCAGCTGAGTGGGTTGCAGCTTTTCCTCAGCCTCGAGACCTCATCCTTCTCAGTTCTACCACAGCTATTGCCTCTGCCTTTTTCATGAGTCCAGCCTTTTATAGGCTTCTAACTCCTGTACCTAGCCTTGCATTATTTATCTATATTGATTGTTTCTCTAGAAGGAATCTTTTCTTCTCTATTTAAATGTTAAGTTTTATTGCAAGCCCAGCACCACTTTCCTGTAGCTGTTAGTGAATGGTATGATATAAATAATCATGTCTCAATGGAGTTGAATTAAAAGACCATTCTGTGAAAATCGATACAGAGAATAAATGACTGTACTATCCCTGACTCCTCAATGGATAATTCTTAACTTTTCTAGACTCTGTTTAATTAAATTTCCAAGCCTATCAAGTGTGAAGTAGTGTGGAATATGATATCAGTACCTAGACATAGGTCTTCACTGACTCATGTTGGAATATGGGCCTCATGTTTAAGCAGAAAAAATCATAAGCAACATTATGGAACTTCAGAGCCATCTCCAAAAGTGTCACTGTGTAACAATGCAATGTGGATGACCAGTGCAAAACTAACACCCTGCCATACAAATATATTTAAGAGTGGTAAATGGTTCTTAACAATCCTTAATGGTTGAACTGAATGAGTGAGAAATAGAGGGAAAAAAGTAATTTACTATGATGCATAGCAAGCGGTTGAATGTCAGAATTAATCCCAGATACTTTGCTTTCTAATCTGTTGGCCTAATAATTATTACATCACAGTATTAATAAAGGACATGAAGAGTAGATTAAAGGATCAGAAAGTTCATCAGGTACTGAAGCACTCTTCAGAAATTTGACAACACTACCTGTGGCTCCAGAAAGCCATAGATTGTGTTGTCAATGTTTGAGACAAGGCAGATAATCCCCACTAGTTTTTAACTTGTTATGGATCCTAGGAACAGTAATAATTACAATCCTGCTTTCTCAGAAGAAATTTCCACTAAAGTTCCTCTTAGTGAGGACCAGAGGATAGGACATCTTTTGTGTTTATACTCAACACTAAAAAATCTCCTCCCCATATCTTTGATGTTGACTTCAGAGTTGTTTCTAACAGGTTTTCCTTTTAATAACATGCTTGCATCAGAATGGCAACTTTGGTTGGATAGTTCATTGTATTCATAAAAGATTATATCAGAGCATGGACTTCACTGAAGTGTTTTGTATCATTGGAAATTCAGCAAACAATCGTCTTTTATTTCCATTCAGTCCCAATCCAAACTGTTGGAATAAACCATGCTCTTTTTGTTGGAATGGACTTTGCATAAAGACAACTAGCCAACAGTAAACTGTACTTTAAAAAAAAAAAATCTGTCAGTGGTTTTTGTTTCAAAAATATTGTAAAAATGATCTCTATCTGCAGTCAAAATAACTGCACTCAGATATATCACAAGAACAATTTGCCAAACAATCAGCTGAAGCAGGAGGTTCCAATTTTCCAGAGCTTTAAGGGCCCCTGGCAGAGAGGAAAGCTGTGTTATATACATGCTGACAAGTTGAAGATAAGCAAGTACTTGCTGTGAGGTTGTTGGTTTAATTACCCTCCAGTGACTAATTGTGATACCCCTTGAGAAGTCAGTACTGAGGATACAAGTTTAAGTCAGGTTCTTCTACTTGTTAAATAATTGCACACTTTTTGGCAAAAAATTAGGACCTGGCTTAAAAGGGATGAAAACTACAATGACAATAAAACTCAAAAGAAACATCCCTCTGTAAACCAGTGTCCAGGTCTATGATGAAAAAATTCTGAAAGCAAAATACCTCTTTTCAAAGTGAGTTAAAACTATTTAGGTGTTAAAAAATTATGTCATTTGTATAATAGACAGCTAAGCAGAACTTCTTGATACCTGCTTTAATATACATAAACATAATGAAAGGAATCTATAGTAGGGTTTGAAAAATATAAATTTCTCTTAAGATAAGTTCTGCTTGATGTCCTATTGGGTTGAGGCAGATTTTGCCTCATCAGTTCTGTAATTGATGTTTTCTTCTTTATTCCAGTGATGAAGTCATATGAGGAAATGTTACCTATCTGGTAAAGTGGTTATTATTTCCTACTCTTGGCCATGAAGAAGTTGATCTTGTTGCACAAGAAAAAAAAAATGCAATCACTTTATGATATGCTGATACTGTAGTTATTTACCCTTGAGAGTGGGTGACATTACATTTTTGCTAATAATATATAAGTGTATTCTCTCTGCCTTTGAAAAATACTGCTTATATTTCTTTCAGTTCCAATTTCCACGTTTTCATTGCTAGTATTTGAAAAGGCCTTTTAATCATACCCTGCTTTTAATATTTTAATTATTATTGGGTTTTTTTGTAACTGTATTTTAATTTCTTTCCTATTTAATTATATTTTTCTAGTAGTCTAACTGTAAAGGGCATAGTATAAGGGTGCATTGTTAACAGCTGTAACTTTTTACATAACTAACAATAGAGGACCACCTCTTTGGTCCTTGACATGATGCAACTTTATGCCGTGCTTTCCTGCTTTGTTCTCAGAGAAAGAAGTCTTTGGGGACCAAGCTCAAGCTGTTTGTTTTGCTTGGTTTTGTTTTATTTTTCCACAATTCCTAATACATTAGGGCCTTCTTCTCAGCAGGTCTTCCAGGCACTGTTGCAATATAGTTACATAGTAACATTAACTCCATTTGACAAATCCTTCTTCCAGTTGAGCGCTGGTGTTATCGATTAATTTTTATACGGCTACACTGAGTTACCTACTATTCCCCTTTAATATTTATTTTGTTATTTACAAATCAATTTACAAATTATTTTTTGTAAATTTTACCTCTGTTTTTAATATTCATAATATTTCCCAGATCAATGTAATATTTCATATTTGTTTTTGGTTTTGTCAGCAAATTCAAAGATAAGTAGATTATTAAGTATAAAATTGAGCTATAAAACATTCTTATCTACTGTGATACTTTGTGTGGTTGTGTTTCTCATGTTTCTTTGCTCCCTTGAAAACTTCTGATTGCAGTGATAGAGACTTGCTTAGAATGTCATTTAGATCGGAGGTTAAGTGCCTGATAACAAGCCTTACTCTCTTAGGATGGAAGAAATGGTCTAAAATCCAGATTTGTGATGTCTGTACCATGCAAATAATCCAGGACAAAATTTTTCTCAGCAGTCACAGAGCAGATTATTTGTATTAGTCAACAGGCTCAGTGAGTATTCATTACTTTCTCTGAACTATAATGTAACTCATGAAAATGCACCTGTGAAGTCTCTGAAGCTGAGGAATATTAGCAGCTGAAAGCATTCTGTGGAGGCACATCTCAGGCTGCTTGCTGGGTTCTTGTACTATTTCCTTGTTATGTGTCTGAGCACTTTTGGAGACAGGGGCTCAATGGACTGTTGATGGGACCCCATGTGCCTGTCCTTACATTCTACCAGAGCCTACCAGAGCATGTTTCATGGGCGCACGCTGTTTGTGGATCTCTGCTCCCACATGGACCTTCAGGGTCTGCAGGGGCACGGCTGCCTCACCATGGGCTGCACCCTGGGCTGCAGAGGAATCCCAGCTCTGGCACCTGCAGCACCTTCTGCTTTTCCTTCTGCACTGACCTTGGTGTCTTCAGGGCTGGCCCTCTCACATGGTCTCCTCTCTTCTCTGGCTGCAATCATTTCTGTGCAGTAACTTTTGCTTCCTTCTTCTTCAACACCTTATCCCAGAGGTGCTGCTGGTACCACCACTGGCACAACTCAGCCTTGCCAGCAGTGGGTCTGTCTTGGAGCCTGCTGGTGGTGACTCTATTAGACTTGAAGGATGCTCACAGAAGCCAGCCCTGTACTCCTGTACCTCCCTCTACCCCTGCATTACCAAAACCTTGCCACAGAAACCCAATACAGCATTTCAAAGGAAAGGATAATTTGAAGGTAAGTGAAGAATGGAATTAAGTACAAAATGGGTTTACCAAATATAGGTCACAGCCAACTAATGTGATAGTGTTTTTTAAAATTATAATATTTCCCAGTGCGACACACTTGGATTCTAAAGCTCGTCCTGAAGTCAAATACTGAAATTTAGTAGACATCAGAGACAACTGAATCAACCCCAGAGCTTGGTTGACAATAATCATGCTTTTCTTTCTGTCATTAACAAAAATAAAATTGTTAGGACAGTTTGCTATTTTGCTGATGTTGGTTTTATAGGCTTTCTAGTGTTATGCTAATGAAACCTTTTGTCAGCAGATGCAAATTATACCTTATTTAGCAACAGCAAAACTTTTTGACAAACCTATTTTTTTCCATGCAGAGTTATGTTTTTGGTGCTGAGTGGAAACCACATGAATAGGGCAGATATAAATTTTTTAATGCAAATCTGCAATGCTGTTTTGCTGACTTTTTTCTTCCCTCCTGCTTTCATCTCCAGCTAGGTATGTCCTACTAATGTAAGAGTCCAGCCTTCCATAGATTCTTAGAAAACTCACATGAGATCTGAGGAATAAAAACTTTGATGCTGTAATTTGACTAAGGTCAGTTGGAAAGAAAATGCAAATGAATCTAAACAAAATACAGGCTCTTTCTGCAGTAAAGGTCCAAACTTAATTGCTTAGGTCCTTACTAAATGCCCTGAGACAGCCTTGGAATATTACTTTTTATGTTAAGAAAACAAGCAAAACTTTCCTCCTTTATATGAGAAATGAAATCTAATTTATTATGTTCATAAAGGCACGTTACTGATATTTGAGACTGAAATTCTGTTGAACAGCAGGAAATTATGGCTGGGCTTGGATACAACTTGTGTACCTGTCACATGCTGCCTGGGATCTTCCACTAGCTGGAACAGTAAAGGTTTGTATTTTTGTACAGTCTTATTACTGTATCACTGTGAAGTTCTTTGTTGTAACAAATTTATTACAATAAATATGTTTATTAAAATGGGATCAGTATAATATGTAGAAAACTGTCATAAATGAACTGTTCTACAAATGATGGCATGGTGAAAAGAATAATAACTCTCCTTAAATGTCAGAAACTGAGCTGATGAGAAGAAACATATAAAATGAAGAAGTGGATTCCAGTCACTTGTTCTTTCACTTTATCCAGGCAGGAATAAAAAAAAAAAAAACAACCATCATATCTCTCTTTCATTTGGTTAACTTTGTAATCTGGTACATGCCAAAAGCACAGGGTATATTCTTTGGAAGAATCTTTACCAGAAAGATATAAATCTATTTTATTCTTCAGAAGACTATGAGAATTATACTAATGTATCTCTGTTCACAGAGGATGAAGTTAAAAGGTAACAGGCTTGAAAAAGAGCATTAGAGAAGCTGAAAAATTGCAAGGATTCCCAATTATCCTGTTTGAATGCACTGACATCCTAACACAACCCAGGTCATAGGCTGAAAAAAAATGGTGACAAGGCATATGAGCTGCAAACTGCTAACCTTTTTTATTCTGTACGGGTAAATCTGTCCATATAAAAAATAATCTGGAAAACAGGAATGTCTTTAAATCCCAGACAAATTCCTTAATTAGGATGTTCTTTAGTTGGTACATCTTTAATCAGAAATGAGGCCTCTCTTCATATTTTCTTTACTTTCTGCATGTCAGATATCAAGACAGAGTACAAAACAAAATTTAAAAGCAGATCCTGCAGTAGGAGAAGCCTTTTGTGCTCCTTAAGACTCTTATGTTTTAACTACCTACAGGGAATGCTTTTCATTAGCTGGAGACTGAAAGAAGCAAATGTTATTCATGCAGGCCTGTGTTTGTCATTTGTTGATAAGCAGTCAAAAAGTCAATGTGACCCATATGTCCAAACAATATGCTGCTGGACATATTTTTTTTAATGCACTGCTAATGAGATCATGCATTGTATAGCTAGCATATGCGTTTATTCTCTTATATTTTCCTTTGTAGAAAATTATAATATTTGGCACAGTAATGTAAGCAGTTTTCATCCTTTACTAGTCTTTTGTATGAAGGGCAGAGGTAATGTGATTGGTCCCCTTCCATCCAGCTATTTTCAGCAAGATGAGTGAGAAATTATCATTGTGAATTATTATCCTGGTTTATATTCTAGACTACTTGTGAAAATGGAAACAAATGGTGGATAGCAGAAGGGATGTTCTAAGTGTAGCTGTGTCTGTGGTGTCACACTATACATGAGCGCTGGTTAGGCCACACCTCAAGGGCTGTGCCCAGTTCTGGGCCTCTCATTTCAAGAAAGAGAATTAGGTGCTGGAGCATGTCCAGAGAAGGGCAACAGAGGTGGGAGAGGATCTGGAGCACAAGTTCTGTGAAAAGCAGCTGCGGGAGATGGGGTTATTCAGCCTGGAGAAAAGGAGGCTCAGGGGTGACCGTATCACTCTCTACAACTGCCTGAAAGGAGGCTGCAGCTGGGTGGGGTTTGCTCTGTTTTGCCAGGTAGCAAGTGATAGAGCAAATGGAAATGATTCCAAGTTGCACCAGGGAAGGTTTATATTGAATATTAGGAAAAAAATTCATCACTGAAAGGGTGGTCAAGCTTTGGAAGAGGTTTCCCAGGGATGTGGTGGAGTCATCATCTCTGGAGGTATTTAAAAGACATGTTGATGTGGTGCTTAGGGAGATGGTTTGGTGGTGGATTTGGCAGCATGAGGTTTACAGTTGGACTTGATGACCTTAATGGTCTTTTCCAAAGGAAATAATTTTATTACAGATACAGGCATCTGATTAAAATGCTTAATTTTAGTTTAATTTTTACTACAGGGATTTGAAATAGGACCTTTTAATTGGGTATCTTAACATGGATTAGAACAAGGAACTCTTCATTCCTTAACACAGTTTGATGGACGTTGTTCAGCATTGCCTTCTGACATTTTTTGTTATTACACAAATATATGTAAATGTGTGCCTATACATAAGTATATAGATAAGCTGTCCCCAGTGTTTTGCAAAACTTGAACATAAAAATCCTTCATCAGTGGCAGGGATGGGCATGATTGAAGGTCAGTAAGTGATTCGTATGGTCAGCAGCTTTCAAACTCCCACTGAGAAAAGCTTAGAGTATGATGGAGCGAGATCTTAGAGAATAGTGGCTAGAAATACTGTATGATGTGCTAAAATTGGCCAAAAATGTTGATTCATCTCATAGCTGTATTTTGCTTTGGACTAGGAAAGAAAAAAAACTGCTTTCAGTTTTACTTATGCCTTTAGGAACAATGCTGAAAAATGTAGAAAAAACATAGATACCGAAAGTGATGAGGTGCTCCCTTGTGCTTTGTCCCATACAGAGCTGAGATCCTGTCTTGTATCTCCCCTGCATTCCCTTCTTAATACATCTAAAAGGCATGGCAGTTTGTAAAGTCACAGCATAGCTCTGAGAAGTTGGTTTTCATTAATTCTGTTTTCTCCTGATTGTTGGGCCATTTTGGGTATGACCTGTGTGTCATAGTCCAAAATGCATCATTATGTATTTCCCGTAAAAGACAATAATATAATCTGAAAGGAGGCAAGTTACTAGAAAGTTCAGGACTGTTTGTCTTGAAAGCCTGTCATCCTTGTAACTGCTGTCTTTTACTATACCTATTGTCATCATCATCATTAAGGACTTCTGGAGTGTGTAGACAAATACTGCAGAACCCCACATGAGTAGTGCAGTTTGATGTTTTTTCTAATGCTGACACTAATGCTACACTAAAAGTTTTAAGCCTTTAAAGGTGCCTTGCTCCTGCTCAAGATTTAAACTGAATGTAATGTAGAATGAAATCATAGATTTTCTAAAACTCTGTATCTGTTCCATCTATGCAGTTACATTTTCTGGAATAAGAAAGAATTCTTTGTGTCTTTGTTAAGAGTGTTCCTGCCTCAAACACTATCAACTGGTATTTGTTATCTTTGTAAGTTCAGTAACTGTAACTCTACACAAACATACTAAGACAGCCTGGAAAGAGGGACTAAGAAGAAAAAAAGCACTTTTTTAGGGTCCTAGATTCACTATTAAGGATTCTGAAAGTCATTGTAAAATACATTTGGATATGAAAATTAGAAAAGGCAGAGGACTACTGTTAGCTCTGTATTAAGTTAATCGACATAAGTTTAATGCCTTGGAGTCCTTTTAAGATATCTAGCCTACTGGTATTTTGTCATCTATATACTACATTGTGAATGAAGTCTTCAGGGATTTTTTTTGGCACTTATCAATATCCCAAGATTAATTAAAAAAAAAAATTCACGGGTTTTTGAAGGGCTAATTAGAAATATTTTTTCTTTTTAATTCTTAAATATTGCTT
This sequence comes from Aegithalos caudatus, assembly GCA_013389925.1. Taxonomy (NCBI): domain Eukaryota; kingdom Metazoa; phylum Chordata; class Aves; order Passeriformes; family Aegithalidae; genus Aegithalos; species Aegithalos caudatus. Next base: position 16,910 of record WEIU01015965.1, read on the forward strand.
CACATTATCCTTGATTTCTGAAGTAGTGGATGATAAAAAGGACACGATCTAATCTGACAGTAGTTTCATTAAATCCATCTTTTAAACACTTCACTCTTTTACTTTGCTCTTCATCCATGGCAGAAGAATATTTTTACAGTTTACACTTATAACTTTGCTTCCAAAAGCTCCAGTTGTGATATGTTGGTTCAAAAGCTTCACATGTAATACTCTCTTGATAGAATATTACCAACTGTATTTTTCTTCTGCTTGTATACTCTTTGCTTTCAAGTCTCAGTTGAAGATGTTTGGTTTTCCTTTCTTGTTTCTAATTTCCTGTTTTAATTTCTTATGACTTTGTAAATAATGCAAAATTAGTATTAGTAGATACTCCCAAAAATATTAGTTTGATTTTCTGCATGGTTAAATTGCTTGTTTTATTATTTTCTAAATTAATGTGTCTTAATTTTTTATTAGGTTAAAATGCCAAAATTTAACTGAGAACTCACCCCCCTACCCCCACTCCATTTAATCCAACCAGATACTAAGTTTTCAACTTCTCAGCAATGTCTGAATAGTCACTAAAACCACCACCCTTGGCAAATTTTCCCATTATGACAGAGAAATAAGATCAAGTATTAGTAGATTTGGAGTATTTTCTCATTTTTTTCCCTTCCAGGCCTTTCACTCATCCTTATTGTCTCATTGGAATGTTTGCTTCCTCTTTATTTTCTGCCCTTATACTACCAGAAAACTATTCTTTTGGATTCACACTCTTGGTTGTGTATTGCACAACTAATTGCACTTTCCAATTTCTTTTGTGCCTGTACTCAGCTGAGGTTTGGCCTGATGGAAGCTGCTGAAAATAGAATGTTCTTCAGCTAAGAACAGCACAGCAGATGTAATGCACAGCCCAGGAAGAAGAGATGAACGTGGCAAGAATAGAACTTTAAGAGGGAGACAGAGGGAAAAGAAAGGTGAGGAAGACAAGGCAGCTGAGTGCCTTCTCCAGCTGTGCCTTCATTAGGTCTGGCTAGAATTGTGTCAGGAATAAAACTTCGAGCTTTTGGACCTGTGTTCATACAGCATTGGAAAAAAGGGACAAACATGGATAAAATAACAGCTATAAAGACTGACATGCCAGAGGTGAGATAAACAGGCCTCCTTCTGCAGTGGAGCAATGATGTGCTTTGCTTGTACCTTTCCTTACACAGTTTGGACCTCCCAGAGGTTGCTTTACTGCTCTTGGCTACAGTGTTCATGTTATAAAATTGGTTTGTTTGCACAAAAAAAGCATGGTTTTAGAAAATGAGATGAACTCCATAACATAGGTCCCTAGTTTGATGTGCCATGAGCCATTTTCTGGGAGTGAAACAACATTCCAGCAATGGGGAAAAAAAAAGCTTCTGTTCTGGCCATTTTTGCAGTTGGTATTCAATGTGTACTAGGTATGTTAACAGTGGCAGCACTGTGACTTTGCTGAGTTCAGATCTCACATGAAGTTATTAAAGAAGCATTGACTTAGTTGCAGTTGCTCTAACTGTGTTTTTATTGTTGGAATATACTGGTTAAACAGTGTAGTGTTCTTTGTGGCCATCTGTTTCTTAAATGTCTGTTCTGGAGATATCTATATATAAATAAAATGTAGTATCCTTGTTAACTGAACATAAAAACCAAATTCAAATGCCAAAAATTATTTCTGTTTTCTTCCAGTGAATGAGTCTGTTTTATCTTTTACAACACTGATAGACTTAATGTTTCTGTATGATTGTATTGCAGATAAATATTGATTATGCAGCCACCATGCAGTCTTTGTCAGGTTGTTGCAATCCAATCATGTAAAAATTCTTTGCATCCATCCTCATGAATAATTCCCACTTTAGAATTTGAATGGAAGGTTTGCACCTTTAAAAGGCCAATCATGATGTCTCAGATTAGTTGCAGTTGTACTGCCTTGTCTTACTGGTTTTACTTTGGAGGCACTGAATGTGAAGGCTTTTGGTTTCCCAAGGTGATTCTGAATGCCTTGCTAAGAGTCTGCAAGTTTCCAGTGTGTTGTAGTTTTCAGACAATCAAGTCCCTGACATTTCTGTTACATACACACTGTAGAAATCAAAATTGATAAGGTTTTTTTTTGTTTGTTTGTTTGTTTGTTTTTAAAGGAAATATATATTTCATGGGGTTTTCATTTTCTTCTGTTTTTAATGTAACTAAATAGTGTGAAAAAACTATTGGTGCTAATGAGTGGTTTTTCCCAGAAAAGGTGGAGAAGGAAAATCTCTGGATGAAGAAGGCTTAGTATGACCCACAACCTTCTGAAACAATGAAGAATGAATTCCTGCATCTATCTCTGACAATAAGTATGGTTGTGAATTTTTTTAAATCTTTCTGCCAGGTATCTTTTAGAAATCCCTAATAAGTCACAGTTGCTCCTGCTCAGTTTTTGACTCACTGAGCAGGGTACTGCCTTCAAGGGAATGGAAAAGAGCTGAGTTGGAATGTTAGTGATTTTGTGTTTTAAATTAGACACAGATCATACAGAATGCATAAGTAATTCAAATGGAGCATATTCATTTGTATCTATAAATAACCTTGAAAAATAGAAGTGTTTCCAGTTTTATCTGGATATTCTTCCAAAATATTTGTCTTGTGAATATGTGAAGGAACATCTCTTCATTTTGTTATGGAGTCTTAAGTTTCTTAATTGTAAAAACCCCTATTTTGTATAGAATATAGAAAGATGTTTTCTTCATGCTATCCACAAAAAAAATTGGAAGGGGATCTATTCTTATTAAAACTGTCTCAGGCAAAACAATTTATTACAACCATTAAAGTACTATTGATGCAGTTGTAAGAAATAAAATTTTAGAGACATGTCCTGGCTATTTTCATCAGCCACAGAGTTCAGGAGGAGGCTAATGTAACATTTTCTTTTAGTTTGGAGGAGCAAGAGAAAATGAGGGTAAGCTTTAATTATTACTGTTATTATTATCATTATCATTATCATTTATCTTATGAGAGGTTGAGAAAAAGCTGTTAAGCCTAAAAAATGTTGATATTTTCTTTCAAGAGAATGAAATGCAACAAGAAATAGTCTTTTTTTTTAGATGCTGTTAATGGATACCATTATGAAATAATGCAAGCACCTCCAAATATCTGTTTTAATTTATTGCATATATAATATTGCTGAAAAATGAAAAGGAGTGTTTGTCAAATCTGCATAAAGTTAAAGTGAGGTTCTGAGAATTGAATTGTGTTCTTTCACAATAAAGTTCAGACTTCCAATTGTTCGTTTTTTTAGGGTCCAATGAAGATCTTGTAACTTTTTTAGGTCTAAACCAGTCTCAATTGCTTTCAGTCCACTTTTACTGTACATGCAACACCTCAAGATCAAACCAATCACTGCCACAAAATTCAGTGAGACTGCAACAAGTTTCTGTGTCTGCAGTTATGACATCCCTTCTTTGAAACTGCTTCAATTTTCTTTAACAGTAGTCTCCATGTCTGAGTCAATAAGCTAGCATAGAAAAAAATATGTCAAATTTAGGTGATATAAGCATGCAATTAGAAGATTGCAAGGTAAAAGAGGAATTCTGTAGCTCAAGCTACTACAGAGTTAATAAAAGTAAATTTATATAATTCTTTTTCTGGGTAAATTGATGCTCCTACTAAGAAGTCAGCAGATTTAGACCTCTTAACTTGATACAAGAGTACTAAATCATTGCTTTCTATGTATGAAGTGTCACTTTGAAACAAGTAAACACCAACCCACCAAACACACAGAGAACCTCTATCCCAAAACAGCTCCCTCCCTTCCCTCTTGAAATTGCTGGTTTACTTCTGAATTGTTCTTCAGGTCAGTGCCATGCCCCTGCAGCTCTCCATGTGTGTGCACAAGCGGATGGGTGGTCCCTGACCTGGGCATGCCTGTGTGGCTCCCAGCCTCGCTGCCCACATCCCTCCTCAAACTGCCCTGTCCACAACAGGGAACAGGCAAACTGCCACCTTTGTGCTCCTGGGTGCACTTTGTTCCCACAGGCAAAAGAGAAATGGATGAGAGGACCATTTTAAGGTTTTTGGGTGCTGACCCACCTACCGTGCTTTCAGGCGACATGATTGGCTTAGTGAGTTAATGAACAGCTATGCACCCATCTGGGAACTTGTTCTGGTTTTGAGACAAAACTAATTTGACTGTTTAGCTAGGCTTTCTCCTTGCCAGACCAGGCTTCCCTGAGATCCATGTCCTACTTATTTCTTATCACATTTAGATTTGTCTTTCTGTGTGTAGCATTCCTTGCTGAAGCTATGTAGAATCACGTCTCAGCATGGCAAAATAATGGAAAATGAAAAGATTGTTGTTGGATTTTTTAAAATTTAATGCATATAGCTGGGAAATCTGAGGTAAATGTTACATTACCATAGGCTAGGAAGTCACCCTGTATCCATCAAACTGCTGTTTGTAATGTACTGTGAACCATTGTTCAGCTCTTGGGACAGACAGGCAGTTTAAAGATAAAGCTGTCATCCACCTTCTGTCCCCTAATGCAATATGTTAAAAAAAATGCACGTGGGTAAGATTTCTGACCATGAACAAGAGGAAGCATATTTCATTGGAATTAGAGTTCATCAAATCTGACAGAACTGTGTAGGTCCCCTAGAACTAGAGTGAGTGCAGCTGTGTTCTCTGCATTTTACTTTATGTTGTATTTCATGGGTATACATAACAATAGGTAACAAATTTTGTTTAATTTATAATGGTAACACCGAGTGTGTAAGAATTAATAACATGGTGATGAGTGAATCTCAAAAATATCCAGAGGTTTGTTCTAGTTTGGATTGCTGTAAAAGTGCAGATGATTATCTGAATGCATTGGATCTCTCAAAACAGACTGGGGACCCCAGTACAGAAAAATTTTGGCCACTGAGAGAATTAATTTTGAACTGAATGGAGCACTGCCCAAGGCAGCTGAAACCAAATGGTAGCAATCAGCGGCAAAGATGGTGAGAGAAAAATATAAAAAATACACGAGTTATGTAGCCAGTTTCATTTCTGTTTAACTCTGGCATGTTTTTTCTTCTTGGCTCTGGAATCTCTTGGCATGTAGATGAAGATATCCAAGCAGTTTGAGCAGAGATTTACTCTTCATCTCTTTGAAAATGCTTTATGCCTGCAGTTAAGGAAGTTCAGTAGAAACCTGCATCCTCACACTGAGTCCAATCTCAAATTTTAGTCTGTCCCATCCATACTACTTCCATTAGAGCAGGCTGGCTCCAGACATCATGCTCCCTTCAGTGTTTCAAGGCACCAAAGGAGAGTAATCTGCTGTACAGTGTGGAAGTCAGAAGCTGGGCTAGGGAGCTGGCTTGTCTGTAGAGCAGAGAGAGTTGGTTGGCATAAACCATTTGAAACACAGCAAAGTTACAGGTTGAGAGATAAGGAGCTTAACTACAGATTTCCAGATTTCTTTACATGTCAGAATGTGTATTTTAAAGAACAATGTATTCTCAGAGTTAATTCTGATTTGCCTAACCATTTTTGTTAAGAAATGCCTTTATTTTAACTAAAGTGCCACTTTGGCACTACAATGACAAAAATGACTGAATAGTTTACAATTCTACATGTAGTGAGACCTTAATTGCATGAGAATTTCATGTGAGGTTGACACCACTCTGAGAAGGCAATCAAGAGCCTACAAGTTCAGTGAGCATGTTTCATGCCTAACTAGAAAGAGTTTTCACTTTTTGGCAAAGCCCAGGCTTAAAAAAAGACTAAAATGTATTTCATCTGAGATACCTGAAACAATATTGAGGAAATACTTTTTGATTCAGTGATACTCAGGGAAATATTTGTTTTTTAAATATAGTAGTTTCTCTATAATGAAAATTAGGACTAAAAGTTCATTAGAAATCTGATTTGCCAGTATTTATCTTGTATATCTCTTCTGGCAAAATTCTTTGGCCTAAATATTCTGCTATTAATCTCTGGGTGAATTAGATTTATTTTTAAGTGTCAAGTAAATTGATCAACCCCTTCTTGTTTTTATTACAGAACTCCATAAATCTTGCCAGATGCTGCTGCTGAGGGATGGTTTATGAGGATGGTTGTCAATGACCCGAGGTAGCATGGAAGTACAAGGTCAAGTAGGTTAGTATTTGATTGTGCAATGTGATATTTTGTGTTTTGCATTTATTTTACGAGAGATAATGGACTTGTGTGAGAGCATTTCAAGTCCCCAGTTTTTTCTCCTGGTAGTTTTGGGTTATTGTCTTTACAGAAAATTGGTTTGTTGGGATTTTTTTGGTTTTGTTTGTTTATTTTATTTTGTTTGAGATAATGAGCAATGATTGTCTGAAACTTATGCTTTGTGTCTAAGGGTACAGATCCTTTTGCTCACACCCACTGCTCAGCAAATACTAAACACGTAGTAGCTGCCCTGCAAGTTTGTCAAAAAACTACAGAGCTTGGTCTAATTTCTTAGATTTCATTCAGTATGTTTGGTTTTGATCACTTGAATCATCTGTGGTTCTTGGGGGAAGTAAAAAAATCAGTGACAGGTTTACAAGCTGAGATGCTGGTTATGTGATATAATTTACTTCTCTAATGAAAAGTTAACAAAAATATGAAAAACTTAGATAAGGCATGGCAAAAATTATAATTTTCATCAGTTGTGTCAGGGAAGCTCTTGAACTCTGTGACAATCATTTCACATCTATCCACATTATTAATTTTTTGGAAGTAGCCCTTTGTGCCCATTGAGGACTTGTTTGCATAGGATTTTTTTAATCTCTGAATTCTTTAGCTTTTGAATAGGAAAGAGGGGAGAGAAAAAAGAGAGAGGTAGTATAACTTTCAAACAGCATTCCCAGAACTCAAAATTTTCAGATTTTTCAGTGTCCTAGGGTTAAAAACCTGTTTATCTAATAGTTTTTGATAAATATGATCCTCTGGGTACTGTCTAGACAGGAGGTATTTTCAATGGAAAGGTGCCTTTCCTTCCCTCTTTTACAGGAATGTAACAATCCAATTTTGGGGTTGTGGTTTAAAGGAAACCCTTACCTTTTGACTATGGAATTATTGGCATGACCTCCTTATGAAGGGTTGGAAAGGAGTTTTACAGTTCTTGCATCCAGGAATTTTTCTGGTCCCTCCACTTTAGCAGAGGAAGTGACGTTGCTCAGGGAACTTGGTGACTCAGTGGAGGAGCTGGAGAAAGTCCTCATCCAGTTGTTCTGGCATATCCATCAGCAGTAAGGGATGCAAAAGACACATTCCAAGAAGTGATAAATTTGGCAGCGCTCGTGTGGCTAGTCTCAATGAAGGGAAACAGACATCAGAAAAGCAGAGAAATTTTATTTAGTCAAGATTTAAATACAAATCTTCTAGTTCAATTAATTTAAATGTAATAAAAAATAATACGTTTCTTATATATGTACCCTTTAGCAATGTAAAGCCAACATCTACATTTAGCTACTCAATTAATTTATATATTTGAGTGATATTATATAGAGAAAAATTCATCTGTTAGGTTAAAAAGGGGAAAATTGTTCCTCACCTCATTGTTTATGGTGTAAGCTGACACGGGTTAATGAGGGTAAAGGAAGTAATCCAAAGAATTCAATTTGGCTCTACATACAAAAGCCAGACAGGCAGATCTGTAGCATGAATTTCAAAACTATGCTTCAGAACATCATTTGTATGCACCTGCATGAACAAGAATTTTTATTTCCATGTGGCTAGTTTTATGTCCACTAACTGTACATAGCATTTGTGCACTCACCTGTGTAGTCTGTACTCCTATTGGGAGAATGCATGAAATTTCCACTGAAGCTGTTGCTTACTTCCAGAAAGTTGATCTGAAATTATGAGACAGATAATGTCACACTTGGAGGAACCTGTATTTTTTACTGCCAGTAAAGTAAAAGATATCATATCTTGCTTAGGAAATAGCACTGATATTTTTTTCTTTCTCTTTGCAGTTACCTGCACTGTATAGTTGTGGTTTATTGATTTGCCTTTATTACAATGTGGTTGTGCTTTGCCTATATACTGTATATCCAAATTTCATCTTAAATTAAAGCTGAATATATATATATATATATATTTTTTTTTTTTTTTTTTTTTTTCGTTTTTTTTTTTTTTTTTTTTTTTTTTTTTNTCCAGGAGTTGAAAAGGAGGACAAATGCTATTTTGTGAGAATCTGTGGTCTCGGGTTGCAAACCAGAATCATCTCTAGAATGCAGACTGACAGTTTCTTTCTCTTTAAATTGTGGCAACTACATAACAATTTCAAATAAAAAGTGGATTTAAGTCCAGGTCACTGGAAATAAACAGCTAGTATTTTAGTAAAAATGGTAATGTAGATATTTACTGCACTTTGTTCTGATCACTTTAAACTCTCTGTGGTTTCTAGAGTCAAAGGAGGTCTGAACCATACAGATTTAAATGTTGAAGCAAATCAGTGACACCATTAATTAATAAATATCTTGTTGGAGGGATGGAGAAAGAATGTTTATTTACCACATTCAACTGAACTATACAGATGGATACGTGATTCCTACTGAAGTATAATCCTCATGTGAGTTGAGTTTTAGGATTGTGTGTTTATCGTGTGAGAGTATTTCAGAAAAAGTTCAGTTAGTTCACAGACAACTAAAACAGTAGTAGTAGTAGTAGGTCAAGCATCCTGTCAAAGAATTGTATTCTTGTTATGTGTTCAACAATAAAAATTCTGAAATTATATAATATTCAAATACATGTATGTTCATACCAGCACTGTAAAATATCTGCTTTTTTTGTATCTTGCCTTCACTAAAACTTTACTAAAGGATGGTTTAATAGAAATATATTAAAACTACATTTTTATTATCTAAAATCACTGGACAAAGTTCTGCTAGTTTGAGATGGTAATTTGAAACTATACAAACCATATGAACAGGTAGACATTTATTGACAACAGGAGATAAAACTGGAGCATTTACTTGTCATATACTCCCTTTTTACATTTTTTCGAAGAGAAATATGCACAGTGGTAGCTTTTGAAGATGAAACAGAAGGCTGATACTAAAAATTGAGTTTGTCCAGTAAGCCTTTCTGTGACCTGAAGGAAAGGTAGGTCTAGTCACAAGCAGCTGTCTTAACTGAATTTTAACAGGCTTTTGATCAAAATCCTGTAAATCTTCATTGTATTAATCAGCAATTGTACTTTGTCTTGTATGAGCCTGAGGCCTTTATGTACCTGAGATTAGGGACATGGGATTTCTGTCCCACATTATTCTTGGACACTGCAACCCACTGCGTTCTGGTGCACAAATGAAGTCTGAAGAGGAATCCCCCAAAGTTTTGGTGAATACATTTAATAAATCATGTAAAAAGAAAAAAAAAACAAACAACCTTATTCCAAAGGGAGGTGTTAGGGAGCGTGTGGGTTCATCTGGTCGGAGTTGTATAAAGCAGTGTTTACTCTTCATTTTACATATGCTCTATGTGTTGATATGACATCATTCCCTATAAAGTTAGGAATACAGTGCACACAAAACCATGAGTTTGTATGAGATGCATTGAATATCCCATGAGAGAGGGAACATGACATAATTTAAATTTGGAACCTGGAGTGATTTATGAAAGTCATTGTCTTACTGATTTAGATACTTTCCATATGTTGTTGTAAGAACTCGGTTTTGTATTGTGTGTGTAAAATGTGTAGCAAATTAGTTTCAATACAATTTTCTTCCTCCAAAATGTTTTGGTTTTCAAACACTGATGTGTTTTTTTATCTCTAGTCTGTGATATACCACTGTATTTTTATGGAAAGAACACTGTAAAGTAAAAGATTTTCAGGTGACTTTGCTAAAGTTTGGCTTGTTGGCCAATAAGTGCTGCAAGTGCTCTTGATGCTAAAACATCCTATTTCACTGGATTTATGGCTTGACTTCTGTACTGTGCTTAGCTTATATGGAATATGCCCTGTGTCATGCTTGAAGCCCTGAAGGTACTCTCCTAGTATGGAAGGAAGAGAAGAATTTTTCTCTTACCAGATGTAGCCCATTATAATTCTATCTCATTTTATTTTGGAAATTATTTGAAGATGGATCTAGTTACATTAAAATTATGTGATGGTAACATGGTTTCTAAAAAATACATTACTGCTTGAGGCATTAAAAGACTCAATTTAATTTACCGTAATATATAAAATAATTTTATTGCAGGGAGACTTTATTATCCGTTAGTAAGTGAATAGACATTTATTAATCAAATAAATCAACACCATGCATGGCAACCTGCCCCAGAAGTACCTGCTGAGGAGAGATAGATGAACAAAGCATGAGGAAAAAATTATCTGGTTTGTGCTGTGCATTTCTGCTTGCAATTTTCTAGAATTTATTCATTGTTCAGCATTATTCACCAAACCGTGTCTGCAGAGTAGTTTGTCTTGTAGCTTGTTCAGAAGCAATTTGTAGCGAGTATGCAACATATACTTCAAGCAGAGATTTTGTCATTAATATGGGGCCAGTTTTTTTTTTTCTTTTTGTATGATCCCTTACTCAGAAAAAAGTTGGTTGATGAAAAATGAGGCTCCTAAGTATTACTATGATACAAATTATGAATAGCATGAATTATGATATCCCTTTAGCTTTGTTTTAGACCCTTCATAATGATCTCTGTAGACTTCAGTGGTATTCAGACCATGCTTTAAACTATTTTTTTTCAGCACTGACATTTGGGACAGACACTTTAAAATACATTAGGCACACTTTCTGTACTCCTTTTTTATCAATCTTTGTTTTGTGTCTTTCTGTGTCAATAAAATTTTTACTAAGATATCCATGGAAATTGAATTGCAAAGAAGATATAAATCCACCTGAAACAAATGACTCAAATACCATTAGAAATTGTGAACTTTCTTTTCCTGTAAATGTAAACCAGGGCATGTGTTTTTAGACCTTCTCCCACATACCTATCTTGTAAGGCTTTTAAAAGTGAAGTGGTGTGAAATAGCATAAACCAGACTCATATGTACCGAGAGCTCACTTTGCAGTTATTGGAAATGTATTTTCAGAAACATAAAACACCATCAGTGCTGAAAGCCAGCACTCCAGTCCCTCAGTTAAATTCATCCCAAAGAAGCATGCAGCTGGAGCACCAACTGTGTTTCTTTGGTTTGTTTCTTTCCTTGCTGTGCAGCCCTGAAGCTGGGGTGGGTGCAGAGGGGTGGGCTGAGCATGCTGCTGAATGGCACAGTAGCAATCCTTTGGACATTCTTTATTGCATCCTCTGCACTGCTAATGTATCAGTCCCCCATGGCTCTCAGACTGTGTGAGCACTGTGTGAGCTTGCTTTTGTATGGGCAGAACAAATGTGGCTGTAAAGCTTTAACATCTGTGGTAGCCAGGAGTGGTTTGCTGGATGAGCTCTCCAGCAGGTAGGACAGCCGGCTCTGATACCATTAACCAGAGCCACTCCTGCTCACCCCCTGAGGATTGTTAATGGATCTTTTGGGGCTTGGGAAAAGCTAGTCAGACAAACAAGTATTCTCCTCAGAGCCTAAAGGGCAGGACAAACAACTCTCTCTGAGGCAGCTGTGAAAGCTGCTTCTCCATGCATAGGGATACAAGGCACGTTTGCTTGGCAGAACGAAATTGATCCATCGTCAGGGGACTGGAACAAGGCACATGGGATTCCTCCACTCTCAGGAGAGTATCTGAGGTATAAACATGAAGTGAGGGGACAGAATGGTGTTTCTCTCAATGGGATGCAGTGATAAGTCAGTGCTTGTTCTCAAGCCTGTTTACCAGAGATTAAAGCATTATGAGTATGTCTGACAGCTAATTCAAGTAAGTCTATGGTTGCCTCTTCCATCTTTATCTGGGTGCTTAAAACATTTATCATCAGCTGCTTTCTTCTTCCTGTAGGAACACTGGAAATCCCATTCCAGTCCACCTTGTATTCTATTGTGAATCAGTTTCATTTTTCTCTCCATGGGTGATATGTCTAATTAGAAAAATGGGAACTACACATGACAACCCTGGGAGATCCTCTTCTAAATGGAGTCCCCCAAGGTAAGGACTGTACCACATCTTGTCACTAGTTTGAACTTACCTTCTGCCCCATGTTTCTTTATTTAAACAAGATCTCTGTAGCTCCTCTCTTTTTCATTGAGACACAAAAGCATTCGTTTTTCTGATGCTGAGTCTTCTCCAGTGGCTTCATTCAGGTTCCCAGCAGAAATTAAAGTGGGAACCAAATGCACCCCAGGCATAGGGTAACTTCAATTGCCTCAGCTGAAGAAATTGCTAGTTTTGGATTTTTTCTTTCTTTCTTGAAGATGCTCTGTTCATTCATGAACCTGGTGGTCATTATTTAAATATTTGTTTAAAAATTCTTTGACGCTTTGTCCCTGGAAGGAAAAAAAACAAAACAAAGTTGTACAGGCCACAGAAGCTTATTTCTTCCAACCCCATGCCCGCATCCCACCCGCTGCCCTTCTCCCGGCTGCAGGGCGCACGTTGCCCCGCGGCCGCAGCAGATGGCGCCCGAGCCCCTGGAATTCGCCCTTTCCCAGCGCCAGCGGGGATTTGCACCGCAGGCTCTGCCCACTCCGGGGAACGTGCCCTGGTACCACCGGTGTCTGCAAGTGGTTCACGAAACGGGAGAGATGGGGAATAAATAATACGAAGGAAAGAAGTTTCGGCATAGGTGAAGTTAGATTTGGTATAGATTGGTTATTCATTTACAATGTCTATGATCCAGGAAAGGATGTGGTATTTCTAATGTCCTGTTCTTGGGAGGAGGACCTTTCCAGTATAGGAAACTGCATACCTAACAAATACATGGAATTATATCGAAAAATATTACATGAAGTTATGGAAATCCACACAAGAAAATAACTAAGCTATGGATGAGCAGTAATAGTTGTAGTTTTTACACAAAAGCTAATGGCATTACTGAATTACAGTATACTTTTTTGAAGCTCTTTATCTTGTTTGTTTGTTTTGTTCTTCTTTAGGAAAGGCATTCGGTTCTCCTGTGCCAAGCAGAAAAGGCTTTCAGGAACATGCTGCTAACTTTTCAGTTCAATCTAGCAACAGCATGACTTCATTTTACCCTGTTTATCAGAAGACAAGGAATTTGGCAGTGCTTTTATACTGACTGCCTCCTCTAGTGACTAAAAGAAGGTTATTTAAGATATTTAAGACCCTAATGTATGATTTGCAGCATTATTAATGCAGACCTGATAGGCTCTCTGTGCAGTTAATGGAGAAAGTAGATACAATTCCTCAGACACAGAACAGTGTGCACCACGAATGCATATTTCACAAGCATTTTTTTGGTAGTAGTTTTCTGTTCTTTGAATTAGCACTCAGTGCCTCCCAGCGCTTGATCATCTCCTCCCACCATTTTAATAAAAATCTTCTGTAATAACTAGTGGGAACAAGTAAATGTTAATAGAGAAGCCCTAAGAGAATGAAATTAGACATCTCTATGAAAAAGGGTGAAGAGAGAAGATGATCTGTCTTTCTAGGTCTAAAAAAAATAATTTGCAAGCACCATCAATAAGAAAAGCACTAACAGGAATGTCTATCAAATGTCCATCCTGGTGCTGTCCCAGGTATTTACAAAGCCCCTATAATACTTCACCTCTATGGCCTTGGAAAATAAGGAAATGGAGCAGATTGTAACAGCTGTAAAGATATGAAAAATGAAGTGAGTCCTATAACATTAGCCATAATAACAAAGAGGATTCCAGTTATAAAATAATAATGCATTGCAGGATTGTTCATGCAAATCGAGATACAAAAAAGAATTATGTTTAACTATGTTTTGTGTGAGGGTGCTTTTTTTTTTTTTTTTTGTATGTCAAAGTTTTTTACCTGCAGTTTACATTTCATTTCTGTCACAAGTGCTGGTTTCTAGTCCTAGAGTCAAGTCACCAGAAAACAGGAGAAATGTGTAGTAGAAACATACAGAGTAGTAAGAGGATTTCTGCTGGTGGGTGACAGAGATGAATTCAGTCAAGAGTCTGACTTCTAGACAACCTGTCTGCAAAGATATTTCTTCTTTTCACTTGGTGTTGTGTGATCCCCTCCCGAGAACTGATGAAGGTCATTACACACTTATCATCTTAAAGTCTGATTTTTTCCGAAAAGATGTCAGATATCTGGTATATGGTCAAGCATATTTTACAAGATTTGATTTGTCTGGAACTTCTGCTCTGTGTACTTTTAGGCTGGAGACACACAATACCTTTTTGTATCTAATTTTGCCATACTTACCTCCTGTATCCTCTCTCATGACTTGGAATGGAGGCAGCCTGGTATCAAGACATTTAAGATTCCACCTGAAGGGACCCAAACCTCAATTTCCTGGCTGCATTGTTGGAAAATATTTGTTAATGACCTTGGCAGTCCATTGGAAACAAAATTTAACTTATCATTCTCTTTTTAGAGGAAAAGTAATTAATAACTTTTGCTTTTCCTTTTCTATATTTTAGAGAATGGGCTTAATACATTTTCCTGGCCTTCCTTCATTGGTAAGTATTAGGCTTGATTCTCCCCTGCTTTCCATTATGTATAAATATTACCCTTTGTCCTGAGAAGCTGCAATATATTAACATGTCACAAGAGTAACATTTAAAATCTATTTGTCAAAAAATAAAAATGGATGACTCTAGTAACTTTGCTCAAAGCTCCTGCTCAAAAAGCACTTCACCTAGAGCCACGGTATTGAATTAATGGTGTAAATATATTTAGAGAATATACAACCCTCAAAACTAAACTCAAACAAATAAATGGCACTATACATGTTCTATTACTAAAAGGATACAGAATTTTAAAAAACCACCCAGACCCCAAAATCTGTGCCTGTTTTTTTGTAATGAGTGCACATTGCCAGTCAAGAAAGGCTCCAGCATACAGAATGTTCTAAGTGTTAATAAATTCCAACATAAACATTAAATCTGTTTTAAGGAAAAAATAGTATTATATGGTGTACAGTTGAAACTTTGAGCCTACCGCAAATCGCAGAAGCTCACATTCCCAAAACAAATGCTCTCCAGAAAATACCAAACAAAAATAACTTTTCAACAGAAGATGTCTCTGGAGTGTAAAAAATTACCAGCTCTCTTAGGACAGTCATGCAGGAGAAAGTTAGTAAATAGTCATCATAAACTCCAGCTTCTTCTGTGAGCTCAGCCAACTATCATGCCTGGGTGGTGGTAAGAACAAGATTATTTTCATTTTCTCTATGTGACAAATTCCTCTGTGCTCCAGATTAAATGAAATAAAGCCCTCCACTGCATCTGGTATAATAAAATTATTCTACTACCCCCTTCTAGTCCAGATGAGGCAATCAGAAATGAACACTTTTCCCTTACAGCTGCTGCTGCTTCTTTTGATCAAAATTGCTCTGTGTTCTCAGTGACTGTAAATCTAAAAGAGGAAGTGTTTTTAGGAGACAGAATAGACGTGCATCACCCTCTTTGGTAAGCATTCAAGGCTTTCAGTACTCTGGGGATTACAAAAAAAGCTCTCTGCATATTTCAGGGTCTCAGATGTTATTCTTTATTAATGGGATTTTCCACATCAAAATCTCCACACATATAATGGATATTATTCAGCCCAAACGAATTCATAATTAAGAGTTTAAACAATGCAAAATCCAGGGTGTTTTTTTTGGTTTGGTTTTTTTTTGTTTTTTTTTTTTTTTTTTTTTTTGGGAATCTTAATAGATCTCACATTACTAGGCTGTTACCAGCCCAATCCATAAAGGAATGAATAATGCTTAAACCATTAAGCTGTTAGGGTTTTTGAGGAAATGGAAAGCATCCACCCTATCTAAGAAATCAACTCCACAGAAATTGTTCCATTGTCAAACACTCTGGGAAAGCAAGTCCTTTATTTTGTTGCGGTTTTTTTAAGTTACCAGAGTTTCATCAAGACAGCTTCTTTTTTTAACTGTGCAGTATTATGTACAATGTTTCAACATAAGCTGAAAAATATGATGCATTCATGGCAAGCGCTGTCGCGTGCTGCATTCCCAAATGAAACCATTTTTATTTTCAAACAATTGGTGATCATGAATTCTCACTACCTGCAGCAATAACACCTCCAGCTATTTATCTGGCTCTCAGAGTATCCAGCAAAGAGACTGAGTACATGCTATGTGTGAATGGAGGTAAAATCACAAGCTGGCAGGAGCCTGGAAAGATGAGGATGAGGAGACATTGCTCAGTATAGCCTCATGGATATGTAAGTAGATTGGACTTCATGAAGTCCCAGCTTGGAAGGAAATTTTAAAATATTTTGCCATATCTCTGCTTTATCACAGGAGATACACTTCACTCAAATATCCCTTTTCAAGTCCAATCACTTTGTATAAAGAATTTCAGATCAAGCAGGAGATTAATTCAAGGCAGAAAAAAAGCAGTATCTGAGGCTTCTGTAGTGACAAAAAGCTGAGTGAGCACTATATTCCTTAGTGATCTGTGAGGCAGAAGAACTTTTGCCACAGTCTTTCACAGTCCAGCCTGGGGGGAAAATAATATTATTACACCAAATTTAGTGATTGCCCTGGTCCCAATAATTCAATTGATATAAATTTCCATTTAAGTCTGCAAGATCAAGTGTGCTTTACATCTTTGCCATGTGCTCATAGACTTTCTTGGCTAATGCTGGCCACTAGAAAATTCTTTTTCTGCATGTGATTCTTGTGATACCAACTCTAAAATCACCCAGTACAGATGCTATTTTGTTAGAGCCTGTTAGATTTTTAACAGCCTAGGATGATGTGGAGGGGAGATGAACACTTGGTAATAGGTCCAAATTCACCCAGTTTCACACCTCCCATAGCACTGGCTGAAGAATAAATAGTTGGGTTTGTTATTATCTTTATTATCTTTAACTCAAGCTGTGATGAAGTAATATGAAAGCAGAATATTTGGAAGAGACAAGATTTTTTAAAAATGTAGGTTGAGGAACATAAGAAAACCTCAGATATTTTGTACCAACATAAGACCTATAAAACATCTCTTTCATGTGAAGAAATTGATGTAGGTAGTCAGCAATTATCTCATATCAGATAAGAGCACTTCCTGATGGAATTCATAGCCAATTTTTTTTTTTTTTTTTTTTATNACATACATTTTTTTTTTTTTTTTTTTTTTTTTTTTTTTTTTTTTGAAAGTGATTTAGATACATCATGCACATCCAGTCTCCTCTCAATTCTCTCTCAGCAAGGAAATAGTCTCAAACTTCTTCAGGAAGCAGTTTTGAAATTCTTCCCATTAAACACAGATCCAGTTTTTGGAGGTGTGAGCTCTTTAACAGGCTCTGCATCTTCTGTGCATGACTGTCCTGCATAACATTCTCTGGCTATGATTTTCCTTTTTCTTCTTTGAAGTGTTTTCATCTTAGGTGCAGTATTATAATCAGACACTCAAATACTGAGGGCTTTGGGAAGAGCAGCACCTAGTATTTTTTTTCTGAAACAGAGAGTGAGACTACAGATGTACCTAAGAAAATTCCCTGTTCACCTCAGGGAGTTGGGTTTACCTGATCCATTGTCTCATCTCTGGCAGTATTCCACATCTGGTACTTTTGATGAAGATGGAAAAAACCTCCTACGCTATGGAATATTTGGCCAAATACATATATTTATATCACTGTGTAACATAGGACAGTGAGGTTACAAACTCATTGAAGGTTGTAGGAAGAAGGCAGAGTGTTGTTCCCCAGGGATGGGAGTTTAGAGAGTCAGAAAGTTAGATAGAGGTTTCTGAAGAAGTCTGGGTTTTGAGAAGTGTAGGACTTTAAAGGAAGACACAGAACTTCGTCAGATGCCTCTCTGTGAATGTCCTGTCTCATCTACTGCAATCTTTGTTACCTGGAAGACACTACTTTTCATCTTTTAATAGATTTTTAAGGCACCTAGGTGAAATAATTAGTAATCTCATTCATTACTAGAAGCCTTTCAAGTATTATCTTCATGACAGCATTCGTGAGAACTTCAAGACCTTGAACCTGCATGTTTCAGATGGGAACAGGATTTCTAATTCTAAGGTCAAAAATACCTGCCTTAAGATTTTCCAGGTTAAAGGTTTTGGGCTTGAGATTCAAACTACTAAAAAAAGACAATTTCCTTCCAAGTTATACTCCTTTTGAAGTGGATGTAAACACTTCTGGATTTTTCTATTAAAAAATCCCCAGCTAACTATTTCTTATTGGGTCTGTTCCAGTTTCACTGTCAAAAATATCCATATTCCATAATTGGTGTCTTGTATTCTGTAGCAACCCACCTGCCTCCCAAGCAAGAAAACCTCTTAAGAATTGTTTAGCTATGGATTTTAATACCTCATCTATCTTATGCTGTCGATTTTAAAGTCATGATGTTTGTTTTTCACCTCTCTGGTTTTACAGTTAACCTCTAGTGATTGGATCTATTTCATAATCAGTCTTATGTCTAGAATTCCAAGGAGTTTCCTCCCTTTTCTATGTCAAGGAGTGATTTATACCTGTGCTTTCCAGGGAGCAGTGTTAATGCTATACCTTCCTTTTCCTGCTGTTCCAGAAACCAGGAAACTTCTTGTTTCTATTCCAACATTGTTCAGGGTTAGATATTGTTAAAAACATGTATGATGGAGCAGTTCACAAATTACAGGATAGTTTTATGGATAGTCATATCATAAAAGGGAGATATTTAATCCATCATCAGTTTTCACTGTTGCTTGTAAGATTCTTCTTTAGAGCAGAAGAGAAAAAACACTCTGGAAAATGAGTACAAGAAGTGTAATTAGAAGAACAAAAAATTGATCTGAAGGCTTGTGGCAGTGTCCTGGTTTCAGCTAGGGTAGAGTTATTTTCCTTTCAGTTGATTTTACAGTGCCATAGTTTGGATTTGAGAATGGTATTGATAATATGCTGATGTTTTGGGGTTTTGCTTAGTTACGTTTATCCTGAGTCAAGGACATTTTTCCTTGGCTCGTGCTCTGCCAGTGAGGAGGTACACAAAAGAAACAGGACAGGTGACCCAAACTGACCAGTGTGGTATTCCACACCACTTGATGGGCAGTTCCCTGGAAGGGCGGCCAGCCTGGATCCAGGAAGGGGGTCTGGCATCAGTCAGTGGGTGGTGAGCAATTGCATTGTGCATCACTGGTTTTCCCATTTTATTACCAATATTATTATCATTTACCATTAATACTCTCTTTTACTTTATTGTCAATTATGACTCTAATCTTATCTCAACCTACAAGTTTTACTTGGATTCTTCCCAATCCACTGGGTTGGGGAGAGAAGGAGGGACTGGGCTTAAACATTACCTGACAGGCAGGTAGACCAGGAATTAAGTTTAACTTGTTCAAAGCATTTTCTAGATTTTAAGATTGTGATGACTGTCAATCCTGACTAATAAATATGGTAAACTGGGTACAATTTGAGGTGTGTATATTTGATTTGTTGTATCTTACATGAATGTTTGTATTTATGGATGTGTGTACAGATTATGGAGGAAATGAATAATACAGCTGTCATCCTGTATGAGACGTGAACTTCGGACATTGAAGGAATGAGACAAAAAATTATTTAGTTGTCTATATGTTACATAGATTTTACTGTTAGATGGAGTTTCTGTACTGGAAAAACACAGGCATCTAGCAGAGAAAGCTTTACATTTGCTATGTTATTTGCAAAGAGTGTAAAATAGATGGTCTTAACAAGTTAGATTAAATTACCAGAAATAAATCAAAACCCCCAAAGGAAGGCTTTTTCACTATAATCAACACAATCAAGATTTCAAGAAAAAGTATGTACAACTGGCTGCAACATCAAATTATGAACGAACAATATATCCTGGAAAATGTACTGTTAAATGTCTATTATGAGACAGCACAACATTAAGTAAACGCTACTTATTTTTTCTCCTCAAAATAGAAGAGGATCTAATATAAAATGCCTCTTTGTCTGGTCCAGGCATAATGTCACTGAGAAGATGGAAAGCCCAAAGAAAGCTCAGCTCAGCTCAAATTTTATGCACCTATGTGGTGTCCTATATTAATAATAATGATCTGTAGTTAAATAATTCTGCATTCTTGTAAACTGGTCTAGGAGGACGCTTATTATTAATGGTAATGTCTGCACAAAAATGGTTTTAAGGAAACAATTAAGGATGATAGATGACATTGGAAAAATAGAAAGAATGATAATGATTCCTTTCTCAGTGAGCAGTTCCATCTCTACAAGCACCTAGCTTGTCCTCACTACTCAGTATGAGAGAATTGCTCAAGTGTTTGTGTGTTTGGGAAAAAACCTGTCATTTTTCAGAAATGACACTTGAGGAAGACTGTGCCCTGTATTACTGTTACAGTGTTTTAACTGAAGGAATTTTCAATTTCAGTGTGATCCTGAAGGCAATCACTTTCAGTGTTACTGGGGGCTCAACAAATGTAATTTTGATGTCAGCAGATCCTTTGGGGTAAGGAGATTTTTATTGGTTGTAAATGGCCATAGAAAACTGAATATGTAATTCTGGTACAAGAAACTTTAGTCTGTGACAAAAGAGGGTAGTTTCTCCACTGCACTGCAGGTGAAGGTTCAATGGTCTAATCAAAGCATTATTACTGCTCTTATTATTATTCTCTTAGTCTCCTCTTTCAAACATCTTTAGTTTTCATTTCTTCCTTTATTTTTGCATTTCTTTGTATTTCTGTAAACCTTTTTGATAACATTTTCCTTTATTTGAGACCATTGGTTGAGTCCTGAAGATGCTTCTACAATCAGAGACATCAGGGAGATGTTTCCCACTCTGATTTTGTGAGGCTGCAAATGACAAGGAAGTGGTTTATGTGAGGACAACACTGCTGAAGGCAGCAGTTGGAGGCAAAGTGCAATAAAACTCCTCTTACGTTCTTCTTTAGTCTCCATTCCAGGGGCATCCCTGAGTATTTGCTGCAGGCAACTTCAGAATGCCTTGTGGAAAAAAATTTGCAGCTTGTCCCAGGGACCAGAGACAAATGGAAGACTGGAATTGAAGAATTTTTCTTTGCTAAAGTAAAAGTTCATGTCATGGGTGCCTTCTTTCCTATGACCTGACTGTAGAAGAACAAGCTAGCTGCTCTGCATGTGGAAGGATTTCAGGAGCACTGGCTGTTATTGGGAACATGGCTGGAACACACAGCCCCAAACATGAAAGCTAGGAAAGTATAGGCTAATCTGTTTAATACTTGTATATAGAAGATATATATGACAAAACATATATATTTGAAAACACCTTGTAAATGTCTTCATTGACTTTAGATTTTATCCAGATATTGCAGGTGAAAGAAAAGATCTTTGGAGCACTTAAAATATACTTTTTTTTCATTATTATTTTGGTCAGAACATCCAAAGAGCAAAGGAAACAGAGGTTTCTCAGACTAGCCAGAGGAAGAAGGGTTGTCATCGTTCTCCTTTTGCCAAATAGCTCACAGGGTAAGGAATGCTTTGAAGATGCTGTCTCCTGCAAATGTGATGTAACCAGCAAGCTGAAGTAGGCTGACTAGATTACGAACATCTCTGAGAAACTGTCAGGGTTTCTGAAGTGTTGGAGTTGTATGACACTTCCTAGCAGACAATACTGGAGAGAATACCAACCTGCACTGCACTGACCTCCTTAAACCCTCCTGCTCAATCTTCTCCCCCTTTTGGGAACTCCCAGGACACATAGCCTTGTGTTAGGAAGATGGGGAAACTACTCTGAACACAGAGAGAATCTCTAAGATGTTTGCAAAGACAGCAACCAGGTGTCTTTGGAGGTCAGGCTGAATAGGGTTCAGCTGGGGCAGGGGGGATGTTTCCCATCTTGTTTCAGGGTTTTCAGCTGCAGCAGTGCAGTGCAGGAGGCTGAGCTGTGAGGAGAGGCTTTACCCATGTGCCAGAAGAGGTCTGTGGGCTTCTGGTACTGCTTTTGTTTACTTCCCCTGTGATTCATGGGGGGTGGTGGAAAGGTGGCTCTTTCTCTTTGTGCCACTGAACTGAATTAAGCAGCTGTCCTTAAGACTTTCTCCAGCAGGACAGCGCAGTAAGGGGCTGATGTCTGACCTAAACCTGGCTTTTGCTGTGCATTTCTCAAGTTCAGGTTTTCTTTTCTTATGTCTGTGTAAATTATTTGAGCCTTTTCAGTATTTGGATTTAACACAGAGGGGAAGTTAGCCAGACATTACACTTTATTTCCTTTCTCACCCCATCTTTTGACATTTTAAAAGTGATTGACTCGAAAGAGTATAAAGAGGATGCATAAATATTTGACTATGCTGCAACAAATAATTGATGTTTTAAAAGTTTTCTTTCTTTCACACTGGTCTGGAGCTCTCTAGCCTAGTTTATTTTTGATTATAGAAATTCATTTCAGTTAAATCATTCTATTATCAGCAGGATCTGCCCACATTTGGTTAGACTAAATAGCTCTAGAAACCACAATATTTTTTCCAATTGCTTTGAATCAAAATGGCATTAACAGAAAAAAACTTTTGCTGAGGTTGGTCTGACTCTTGTTAATGTAGAAAAATTTTATTAAGGGGTCTTTAATGTGTATCTGTGGTGCTGTGCTAGTCACAGCTTTATCTTAGTTTTGAGAAGTCTACTGCTTCTCTAGTTTTCCCACTTACAGTCTTGTTGATGCTCATGACTTGGAAGCCTCTTAATTGTCCTTTTCTTTTGCCACTCTCTTGATCAGCAGTGTCTCTTAGTTCCTTTGGTGCTTTACAAACTTATCTTTTGGCAGGTAAAGCTTACAGGTCAAAAATGAGAAAAATCTGTCTTATTTTTTCAAACAGCTGTATTTATGTTGTTGATACATCTGCTTTTACTAAATGGCTTCATACTGCTATGTAAGACATATTACATTCATTTTATGAATCCTTCATGGGTCTTGTCTGATCTTGTAATTGTATATGCCATCAAACATTGAGGGGGTCTTGAGGAGAAGGGGGAAGTTGCACGATTGTAAAATGGGGGTGGTCTTTAGATTTCTTGATGCTGTAATATTGCTTTGTGAATTACCCCAGGAGCAGAAAGGGAGGTAAAAGTTGATTTCGAGGTTGTTTTCTGTACAGCTCTTTAAGACAGAATTGGTAAAATAGCTCAGAGCCAGTGAGAAGGACCTCTGAGTGACACTAAAATGGGTTTTAAATCCATGCATAACACTATAGTCCTGTACATCATGCTGATATGGGAAAATGTGATAAAAGCATGATGTAGATTTACAAGGCTATTTTTCAATACTGGGTCATAGTCTGAATTCCTCTGCTCCTGCCAGTAGCTGCATTCAAGCATTGTGAGGGATTTACAGAACTGCATCCTATCTCTTATGAACAACAACCAAATGCCATAAGTTAGAGAATCCCTATGGTTGTGTTTGTTTATTTATTAGTGTATTCTCTTCTAAAGTGTTTTGTGGTTCTTGGTAAATAAGCATATTGTCTGTGCTCTGATCTTCACAGATCTCCCCTATTTTATTTGTGTATCTGATTAGCTCCTGTATGAGAATGTATTAATATGTTAGTTGCTCTATAAGTTCCTAACTTGCATCCCATGTGTTTCTCCTGTTGGTGGTCCTAAGTTTAGAAATGCAGAAAGTTTTTTACTGTTTCATGGCACTGCAGATCACATCCTATATCTATCAAAATTATTTCTCCTCCTGTTTTGTATAGTCCTTCCTGCTTTAATTAGCTGAAGTACTGAATTAACACACTCTAATAATAACACTCTAAAATTTATTCCAAGTGAGACATAAATTACATTTATTGTCTTTGAGACTGCATCTTTAGTGTATAATAGTTTGAATTCAATATCCTGTCATTTAAAACATTTTTTAAAAGGTGTTTAAAGTTGTCTTATCTTTATGGACTTCTGCTTCAGCATAAATAAGCCTTGACACAGTGCTGAATGTCTGAGGTTGGTGCTCACAGAGAGGGCCGTATTAGATGGAAAGCACCTAAAATAACTTGTTTTAAAATATATGTTTTATTGTATATTTGCTAAGTACAGTCCTCTTATCTCTGGTTATTCCTTTTAATGTAGGCTTCAGATTGGGAAAACGAGTAAGAATCATCATGTGCTATACTTCATGCTGAAATGTCATGTTCTCCAGGCATTGGCTCTGTCTCAAGCTACCTGGGTAATGTGGCCCATTATCCTGAAGTTAAATTCTGCCCTCTTGGAAAACTGTCCTATATCATGCCACCAATATATTACTGCATAAAAAAATACATGAAGTGCAATTTTCTCTGTGGTAATCTTAACATTTCTAAGACATGATCAATTTAGATGTGGGAAGCAGAAATCCCTGTGTTCAAGGATTAAGTGGGGTATGGGAATGTTTCTTGTGCATCCCCTCACGTAAAGGATGTGTTGTGGTTTTATTGGGAACTGACTGAAACAACCTTTCAAAAGTGAGCTGGATCTGAGACTAAGTGGACAGCTTTTAGAAGAACACACGTGGCACCCGCAGGGCATAGCTCTTCAGTTTTCTCTTTTGGTAAAAAGATCAAAATGGTTATTCCTTAGTTTTAATGTGAATATGCCTCTCTCTTCTTTGCTTGTTTGCACAAAGTTCATGTTAGTTTCAGAACTTCCGTCCATATTGCTGCACATTAGGCCTATGAATCCACCTGTTTCTTGCACCCACTTTCCCATATGAAGCCCCTGGAACCAGATTACATTTGTTACATGAACATTTCAGTGGGGGTGAGGAAGTCAGACTTGGATAAAAGGGAACCATGACTGGAAAAAGTGGAACTGGAAAATTCTAGCCAAATTTTTTTTTTTTGGGAAAAAATGAAAAGAATGTGGTGGGGGGGGAAAAAAGTCATAGTGATGAGATATATTTTATACTGTGAAGTAATTTCTCCTGATTAAATCCTGTCATTGAGGTTTCCTTTATTTAAATAAGAGCTCTGAAAGATATGTTTGAAAAAAAATATTGTGTGACTGGGGATACTTTGACCTGAGTTCCAACCTTTCTCTAAAATGTTATATTTAGAAAATCATAAATTAAAATAAATAACAATAACAGTTGATTTATTACCTAATTTGTAGACTTTTAGGTGTTCCAGTGTTGCTTGCCATCATTCTCACAATGAATATGCAGTTATTTATATATGTAACAACTATGTAAACCTAATCTGTGAGAGTTCACTAATTGTAGATGTTCAATGGTTGAAAGCGTTTTATTTATGCCACAGTTAATTAACTGAGCTAATTTTCAGAACATTAGCCCCAGTGCTTGAGCTAGGAATGCTCCTTTACTATCTCCTTTAACATTATTGGGAAAGCTGATCATAACTCCTGATATACACTATTAGTAACACTCTTATGCAGTCTCTACAAAGGACTTTTGTTTTTGACTGTCAGACCTGGCTTTTCTGAAGAACTCTCATGTATTAATTATCTAGATGCTGAAGTGAGAAAATGTTCCTGCATTTTAACAAGAACCCTTTTTCCACTAAAAAAAATAGATGTTGCCTGCAGTTAAACATCAGTAGTCTGATCTTTCTGAAGTTTTGGTTCAGGAAAACAAAAGAAAAAATAGCAGCTGTCATGGCAATAATAGGATTGACTTTTATAGTAAGGAAAAAACAGTTTCTGAGTCCACATTCTGTGGGCTGTGTTTTTCTTTTTACTCTCTCAGTTATGACTTGCATGATACATGCTGTAAGCAGTCCAACCTCAATAACAAACCACATTTTGGGATTGATCTAGGAGTTTCTTCTTCAGTGTCATGCACAATAGAGCAGGGGAATAAAGCACACTAATCTCCAGATGAATTTGGCATGTCTTCCTCAAAAATCCTTTTATTTTCCTTTGGACCCCCATAAAAGTCAAGTTTATATAATAATGAACTCCAGGAAGGAGCTGGAGCTCATTTACTGTTTGAATAGTACAAAACTTTTCATAATAGGTTGACATTATTCAGTATGCAGAGAAACAGAACTGGTATAAAACTGCCTTTTTTTAATAAATATTTCAGTTGTTTGTTACTATGAGAAGAAGAGATTAATTTACTAATTGTTCATCTTTCCTATTCATAATTCCAGAATTTTTATTCCACTTGTCCCTAGCTACTGAGTGCAATTACTGTGCAGGCTGCCAGGAGGAGAGACATAATGAAATAATGTGTCCTTCAATTAACAGTGGCAGGTTGAATGGAAATTATTACCAAGAAAACATTTCCCAACCATCCTTCTGCAGAGCATAGAAGTGTGATTAGGGACTGAGACATCCATTCTGCTGCCTGTTGTAAGGCCTAGTTATTTGAAAAAACCTGCTTAAGGTGAGAAATAATCCTTTAAAAATTTAACCTGCTTTTGAAATGCAAAGCAGCCAGTCCAGAATTCCTGGATCAACCATGCTCTAATAATTGATATTCAGGATATTCTAATAAATTCTTACCAGATTATTGTCTTCTACAGTTTGATCAAATCACTTATCCTTTGTTTAAAAAATATATCATTTCATGAAACGAGAAGATTCCATTTGTATTTTTCAAGAAAGCATTTTAATCTGCAGTACAGAAGGTCATTAGATTTACATAGTTTTCAGTGACAAAAGTAATCGGTACATAATTTTCTTTCTCTAAGAATCTCTGCACCAAATAACCTAAATTATTGAAAATCCACCACTACCTCTAATTGTTTATTTGATTCCTTTGGATTAACTGATGTTCCAGTTTGTCTGAATGCCACCCCAAATGTGTGGAAGTGGCAATATTCCAGTTTTTTGGAACAATTCTCTTAGCATCACCTCTATTCCTCAAATGCTTTAATTATTCTATAGCAGCTTAAACAAGGGATACACCTTTGCTCTATCTTAGGATGTCTGGTCCCTGATGAACAGCTGTAGGTCCAAAATTAAAACTACTAATGATTCATCAAAAAATTTTTTAGCAAATCAAAGCAATGCAACAGCTTAAGTCCATTGTCCTTGAAGCTGATGTTTGTACTTTATTTCCATTTTTTTTTTTCCCCCCAAAGAATATTGTATCTGCAAAGAGAGACCTGAATATTATTATTCTCACATCTGTGTTCTTCTCTTTGGTTATTGCAACAGTAATTGTTCAGCAACTGAACTGGAGGTTACTTATCTTGTGCATGGCTTCCGTGGTTTTACTTTCAGAGATCCTCTCTGGGTTTAATGCTAGTTTGAGGGAAATGAGTGCAGAAAATAATTTACTAGAGATAGATCTGAAGATCAAAATCTCGTATATATTTTTATATGCTAGAACTGATATTTGGCTTCTGCTGCTTAGGACCACATCTGGTCAAATGTATTGGGAAAAATTCTTGTAAAGCTAAATTTTATGATTTGTTCAGGTTTATGTTCTGAAATAAATGGCCTCATTTTAGCCTCAGTTCCAGGCTTGTACCACTAACATTTCCTTGAAAACAGACCTGCTTAGTCTCCATTAATGAGAAAAATGGGGGGAAAAATAAGCAAGAAAGTTGTTAGGGTGGATGAGCAGAAACAAGTATATGGCACAAGAAGCTGAAGTCACAGGGCACCACAAACCTGATTGGGTGGGCTCTAGGAAGGAAAAGAGAATGGAGACTTTACTAATATTTCAGTATTTATGGTAGAGTAATAAAACGAAGCATAGGACCGAAGTACCTGGTTGCTTGTAACTAAGCCTGTTGTCTTGCCTGCTTATGGTTTTAGAGTAGTCCAAATTTTAACTGAGTAGCTCAGGTAAAATAGAACATGGCCTTGTACCCTCTTTAGACATTAATCTGAGTGCATTCTCTTCAGATTATCTTCTTGGCCATCTTACACTTGTTTGTCTTACATATTACTATATTTTACTATATATTTTTCAGTACTTACTTCACTTACTATATTTTTCAGTAGTTTGATTTATTAGTTTGTGCTCCTCTTTATCTGTATGTCAGATGACTAATCACTTCACAAGGAAAATAACACAAGCAGAATCTGGCTTTAGCAATCTACCCCAAGTAATGTGCTTCCAAAAGTTTTTGCTGTTCATCTAATTCTGTGTGATGGACTCGAATCCATAGCAGCACATGTGGTTCTCTGAGGGGTAGCAGCTTGTTTAATGGCATTTTTGGAGTTGACTGAATAATTTTCTTTTACACATCTTTCCCATAGATGTTCACAAGTCTTCTGATAGGTCAGGGATATGTCAGGCACTTGATCCTTCACAGAGGGTTTAGAAAATTCTCATGTATGATGACTCTCCTAACTATACAGAATTTGGGGGCACTGTCTTGTCTTGACTGTGGTATAGTTGCAAACAAAACATTTATTTCTGAGCTTTG
>WEIU01015966.1:0-33853 GCA_013389925.1 Aegithalos caudatus
TTGAGAAAAATGCCAAGCCAGTAGCTGTGCTTTAGCAGTTAAAAGCTGTTTTTCTTGTACTTTAAAAACTGTAGAGGATGAATTGATTAGAGCGTGGAAATACAGAGAACGTACTCAGTTTCAAAATGCATTATATAACTAAAATGAAATTACAGTATGTAACAAAAGTGAAAATTGTTAATGAACCCTTTATCAAATTACATGCCATGAGAATGCCACCTCAGAAATGCTCTTTCTCTTACCTGTTGTCATGGAGTAACACTACAACAATATCCTGACAGTCAGTGTCTGCAGGGTATGCTGAACGTAATTCCTGATGTAAATTCCATGCACTCCCGATATGAAATTCACTGCAGAAGAAAAAAAACTCCTGGTGCCTTTATCATGAACCTATCAAGCTGATTTGATAATTTTAAAGCACAGTTTCAATATACTTTCTTGTATTTTTGCTTGACTTAGTGGATGCCTAGTCTTCCTAAGGATTCTGAGAACAACTTGAATTAGCCTTTATTCTTTTGGTGATAATCTCTAATGCTCACGCCTCAAAACAAATCAAGGTAAAGGGTACCCCTGCAGCTGGCAGGGAGCTCAGGTGATGGCATTTGAGATAGATTCATTGGGTGTTTGATCAGAGAGGAACTTGTAAAATACTCCCTGGCAGTGTCTGGGCCAGGACACATTGCACCTCACACTTGTGGAGACCCCAAGTTTACAGAAGCTCCTCATCTGATACTGAGGTGTTCTGGTCCAGCACAAATCCAGGGGATCACTGCTTCTATTGACAATGCCAGACCCAGAGACAGAGAAATTATTTGTGCTCTGTATAGAGCCTCACTTTTGTTGTTCTAAAAATCACAAATTCACAGCACTCTGACAGCTCCATTCAAGTTCTCAAGGAAAATTTTTAGTGTCCAGTACCTACAGTTGTATCTCTCTACTTGTGTCCACCAGGAACATCCAAACATGGGGCTAAGGTCACTGGCCCCGAATTCACAGGACAGCATAACACACATAAAAAACCAAAGAACAAAACAACCAAACAAAATTGCATAAGAGAAAAAACAGGAGTGTTGATAGTACAGAGGCTTAGAGTAAAATTTCAATAGAGTTTCTGTCTCTTCAGACTCATTTTTAAAGTGCTTGAAAAGATTATCCATGCCATAGAAACAGGCTGATAAGTGAAGGACATGAAAAGGTCACACTGATTCTGAAAACTCAGCCTTTGAGCCAAACTATTTTACATCAGTGAAGACTTACACCTCATATATTCTGAGCAGTCTGCATTGACAGGAAATTGTGTTTTATTTTGAATAATTACTCGTTCTTGGCTAAGATAATTGTGGTTCAACACTAGCAGCACATAAAATCCTAATCCTTTATCACCTTGGTGCCATGATTTGCTTTTGTAATTCATCTTGATGTGTAATAGGCTCTATACCATTACATGATTTGTTTCTTCAATTGTTTATAACTCAGTAGAGCACAACACCTGTAATTTGAGATCTGGAAGAATTTCAAGAGCCTGTCTCAGAACAGCACGGAGGTAGATGAGGCTACACCCTTAACTGTACAAAATGAATCTGCATTAAACAATTACTTTACTAAGAATCTAGTCCCCAGTTTGCTATGTCAGAGAAAAAAAATTAATACAACTATTTATACTTCACCTATTTATAATTTCTGTCTGAAGTCATTATTATAATATCTATTCTATCTTCAGTCATTTTTATAGCCCTCATACTTCTTCCTCTAGGATTAGACTGTGTAAAAGTTACAATGATGAAAATGATGACTTTTCAGAAAAGGCAAGTCAAGTAAGTGATGTCTGAGGGGGAAGAATTTCTTTAGAATTACTTTTTTTTCCCCTCTCCCACAAGGTGGGTACCTCACATCATCTTTGGTATTTCATTTCAAGGCACTTCTACACTGTTTCAATAGTCTTTTTGTAATTCCCTGGCTGCTCTGCAGTCTGATGAAGGTCATCATCATCATCATCTCCAGCAGCACTGCAGTTTCTGCAGATGCTCTCAGGCAGTTTTGCTGTGTGACAGAGTTACTGTCACATCATTTCTGTCAGCTCTTGTTCTCCAGATCAGCCCTCTTCCCCTGCCCCCAACAGGACATCTCAGTGTTTAGCTCAAAGATGGAACCATAGTTTGAGGAATAACTTTGGGAAATAAAGTCAAGAGAGAAGATCAAAACCACAAAAGCAGATGTGAACATAAGCCTCACCTGCATTGAAACATTCAGTCCTAAATTCCATAGCATCTTCTCAGAATAAAATAAATAATTATATATTATTTATAATTTAATCCTAGGTTTCAGATTATAAGAACATAACAAAAAAATGCACTTTGTAAATAAACCAAATATGCTTTTTATCAAGAATAATAAGAGGAATTAGGAGACTGTATCAAAGCTGCATTCATTTCACTTTCTTCTTTTCACCAGCTTTGGTTTTAATTCAGTTATTGCACTGAACAGTTTTGCACTAACAGTTTTGCAATAAGTAACAGTTACTGCACTGTTATTTAGTTGAGTTTTTACACTTCCTCATGCTTGTTAATGAAAACCAAGTTCATCAGTCCTGATGCTGTGTCATCTCCAGTGTTGGAAGAAAACTTTTTCAATAATAAAAATATTCTCACAGGATATAAGTGGGTCATGTTTAAATGTGTATTATATCAAATATAGAACATATATGAATATAGAAAGTAATTTCTATGAGAGACATTGACAGGGTTGGACTGAAAGGTCTTTTTGTTCCTCCAGTCTGTGTATTTTGATTGGATTTTGTGAAAAAAGGTAGCTGAACACAGGATGAACTTTAGTCATCGACCTGAGAATGTCACACATTAATCACCAGATTAGAAAAAACAGTGGGAAAGGGAAATGTAAGCACTTAGTGGAACAATTACCAATACTAAACAATTATTTAATGACAAAAAAAAAGTATTTTTGAGCCAGTATTTGCATTTGTATAATTAGAACACTCTATTCTGACTCTCCTCCACTTGCTAGAAAGCAGAAGGAAAATAAGATTTATTGTCAGTAGGTTCTCCCCAAATATATTAACCATAATCTATTTTCCCATTTAGAAGAAAATGTGATGGGAACAATCTTAGTAGTTTTTAACTCCTGCTTGATTTAGGAGCACATTTTCTAAGCATTTTAAAATAAGGAGCAAGCTGGAATGTAAGAAAGTTTTCTGTTGCTATTGGTTATGCAGAAAACATCTGACATAAAGGAAAATAAATAAGGAATTTTTAAGCAGCATAATAACTGCACAATTAAGCACCTTATTTTACTGGTGACATAATGATGACACTGTTGCCACTATAATTAACAGCCTGTGGGTCCAGCAAAACTAATTAAGTCATCTGAAAGACTTCTGTAGCCTTTCCAAATAGTCTGTTACAGACTTAACCAAATTACTTTTCTATACTGATGCAGAATACTTTCTTCACCATCATCAATTGGGTTTACTTTGTTTGCTAAAACCAGATTATGATAAAACAAACAAAAAAGTGTATTTGCTCAAACACAGTATTTTTAGAATTAGTCTTTAATTATTTATGACTTTCCAAGGGAAAATAAAATAATTATTAAGCAAGCATTTTCATAATTGTCACTAAATATTGGGCAATTCTTATTCCATATGCTGACAGTGCTGTCAGGGAAGACTTGCTCAGAATGTCTATGATGTGCTTTTGTTTCAGTATTCAATCATAATCAACAATTCCTGAAGTAGTAATAGTTCAAAATGGCCCCAAGGCCCCATAAAACAAGAACTGTTGGGTTTGTGACCTTGATCTTTAGAAAAGACAAAATGTTTTAAGACTGGATCTGCATAAGAATGTTGTCAAGATGCTATTTAAGAGTTTTAGGATTTTCAAATACATTGTGTAATATCTTTGATAAAAGATACTTTACTGCAGGACTTAGTCTCCCTAATTAGGTGTAATTTGCTCAAGTTTTCAGTACACAGCCACTAAAAAAACAAGATGAATGCTGCAGGAATTGTGGTATGACCTTTTCATTATTGCTTTGTCAGGACATCTGTCAAGGGACTTTTGCTCCATTCCAAAGCAGACACTGCAATGAACTGGAGTAGGGAATAGCTTGTTCTTGGTAGGGTGCCAGAATGTGCTACCAAGGAAGATTCATAATGTACTGCACTCAAGAAGATATCAAGGTACAAGGTACAGAATAACCCCAAATTTATCTTTTGAAGTAGGAAAGATCAACAATTCATTGTGCATTAAAAAGGAAGATACGAAAAGACAAAAAAGAGATCACATTTTCCACAGCCCCGCTAATATTATCTTTGATTATATTCTACAATTTTTATTATGGAAATCTATTTCTGAAATGTTTGTAATAAATAATTTTATAATATTAACAATGTGAAATGGTGGCTCAAGATATGCAGAACAAAGAATACACGTCATTTCCTTTCTCCCAAAAGGAAAAAAAATTATGTTGAATATATTGAATTCTGGCAAGTGTAATGCTTATTGAAAGTTTTTAGGAAGCTGCTCAAACCAGGCTGTCTTTTCAGATTAAAAGGAATTATTTCAGTGACAAAAGAACCATGCCAAACCTGCAAAAATTAATTACTTTTTCCTAATGCCTGTCCTATAGTAAAGAGTGACAAGCAGAGTTTATTTCAGTGTGCTTACATTTCCTGGCCTCTTCATCTTACCCCTAAAAGAATTGCAGAGTAATAAAAGTACAAGATACACGTCAGTGGTATTGACAGCCCTCTCTACTGGGAATGTTTTAGAAGCTTGCTGATCAAACCCATCATAGGTATAGAACAAGATGAAACTATACAGTAATTACCTGCTGAAACAATACATTTGCAGAAAAATATTCGTCACTCATGAGCAGTCATATCTTTACTCAACAAAATATACACTTGAAATATCTACAATGTTCTTAAACTTTTTACTGGTAATTAAATGCATTTCCATTATAGCTGTCTTTCTCTTTTCTCCTGGTGTTTCATTTTACTGCTACATCTCTTGTTTAATTAAGCTACATTCTTAGGAAATTAAATTATCTCATGCAAGTTTATGGACTTCTTTTTAAAAAAAAATATTTTTATAACTTCCTATTTTAGTTAATACCTTCAATTTCCAGAGCACACAGGAGTAAGGACATTTATAGCAGAAGGCAGCCAGTTATTGAAAGACTGTGAGTTCAGTCTCATGTTATCAATGCTATCAATGCAATTTTATTCCTATTTTTGACCACAGAGCCCCAAAAGCTATATAAATAAGTATTAATAAATATTATAAAGAACAATTCCAGAAATTTTCTCTTTCTTAGTATACAGGGGAAGAATGCAGGAAGACTGCTTCCCAGAGTGATATTCATTACCATTGAGGAATGACACTATGATTTAGCAAATAATTCCATTCTTATTTAATTCCAGACAATGTTTCTAATGCTTTCTGATTCCCCAGTCAGCCCAGCCCCATGCTCCTCTGCCCTCTAACAAAGGAACTCCCAGGCAGTCAGGCTCAGTCCCAGTTCAGCAGCCTGCTTTATTGTCATTTTCTGGGATGTGCCACACTGACATGTCCAGCTCCTATTATTGCTTAAACTTCTCCCACAGCGAATAAAGCTGAGCTTGAGTAGAAAAGCAGAGTCAAAATCATGAAAATTTGCAGAGTTATGGGGGATATTAGAGTGAGAAGAGGAGAACAGAGCAGAAGGCTGCACTGACAGAAGTCACCTCACCAACACTGCCAGCAGAGGAGCAGCCCTGGGGGTGTGTGTGTGACCCCGGTGTCTCTGTCCCCAGCAGGTTTAGAGGATTTACAGGTGTTAGGTGGGGACAGGGTGCACAAAGCTGGGACACCACAAGTTCTGAGAGGAACTGTGTGAGAGGAGCAGAAGCTGTTCCCCCAAGAGCAAATGGGGGCCCTGCAGCTGCCATGGCCCACAGGAGAGAGAGCGTGCACGTGGTGCACGTCCAGAACATCTGGGGAGTGGTTATAAAGCATTCAGGGAATTGGAGGGTTTGGTTAACATTTTGTGCAGGCTAGGGCAGCTATCAGGAATGACTGGCTCACTGACCGATAATAACATGCAATTAATAAATCATGAAGATGCTCCAAACCTTACTACTTTTAAGCCATGAGTTAAGCAGTTTTTTTCCTGTGACAGCCTAGCTCTGATTTTCATTTTATACAAAGCTTTCCTCTGTGTGTGTGCCCAGAAAAGCCAGGTAACACAGCAGAGTGTAAAAATACCTATACTGCATCTCCATACTACAGGTATTGACCTTGGCTTAAAAATTGTACAGGTGGAGTTCTGTTCCTGTCTCTAAAACACCAGCACACTCCAGCTGTGCTGCTGAGGCTGTGTAAGCCAAGGAGTGAGCACAGGGAGGAGCCATTCCAGGCTTTTACCACTGCCTTTTACCACACCCCTGCCAGTTTTTCAAGAGCTCCTTAGAGCACTTAGGCTCTAAGCAAAGCAGCTTCTGACATGATTTATAGTTATGGTAAATACACTACTAACATCAGAGGACAAAACAGAGATCTGAGTTCACCTACAGTGAAGAAGAGAGCTCTATCTCTGTAAAATTTATTTAATCTGCAAAAAAAGGCCTTTGCACTGATATAAAATATTAGTGTGTGAAGTGACACAGATTCATAAAAAGTGGCATTTGGAATATTCTGACAAAATCAGGTGCAGTAAGTGCTGGCACCACAGTTGTGGTCTATTTTTCAGCACTGGTGCTCTTTCAAGGAAGTCTACATTTAACTGGCAGGAGTCCTCAAATCTAACAAAAAGGTAACACAGTTGAGGTGAAATCTTCTTGATGTAAATAATATTGATCTGTCATAATCGTCCTTTACATCTTGGAATACACCCACCTGCCCAATAATTGCCATTCCTCCTACCACTGTTTTTGTGGTTAATTCTCTCTTTACTATGCAGAAGAGGTTTTTTCCCTTCAAATTAAATCATATTTTAAATTAAAAAAATATAAACATGCAGCATTTATAATCCCACTTTCACAAAACTTTGGAAATAGGATAGATTCAAGGGGAATTAAATGATAAGTAAATTTCATTTCAATAAATAAACTATATCAAATTTTTTTGTAACTTAATCTAGGAGTCACTAATTTGAATTTGTAAAATATTTTATAGCTATTGTTTTATCAGTTCATGTGTACAATTCATCGAGTTACACATGATTTTTTTTTTAACCTTTTTCCCTAAAGTTATCAAAGTGTTCCATTAAGTCTGGACAGCTTTTGATTGATTTCTGGAGAGGAATAAGTAACTTACAGCAGCCAGTGGCTACAAATTTCATCTGAAAAACCATGTACAGCTAAAACCTCACACAAGATATAAAGGTTTAAATTTAAGGGAGACTCAATCATGAACTTGGAATAGAGAACAGCTGCACAGACTTTGGTAGTTGTCTTTTATATTATAGCACAAGAACTTTCTCAATGACACAACTATCACCAACATCACCCCTGTAAACACAAATCCCTTGGCACGGAATCTGAATATACAACAAACCAATGGAGACACAACAGATCTCAAACTAAACATTTGCTTTAGGATATCACAAGTCCCTCAAGAACCCTATAGACTGATATTACTTTTAATTAGGTGTCACTTAAGAAGTTCCTCCAAATTTGGATATTATAATACTCTGACTAATACTCTGATGAGTGACTTTCTCACTAGAAAGAAATTAAATTATTGTCATATTTGCAGATACATAAAGATTGAGACAAAGGTTAATGCCATGGAATAATCAGGACAAAAAGCCATCTTTGCTAGATGTTAAACCAGGCACAAAAAGAAAACATTAATCTTTCTTTTTGATTAAACACAGAGTTTTATACAGAATAAAAGTAACAGTACATGTTTTTTAGGGACAGGAAAGGTACTGGAAGGAGTAATACCAAAGAGAGCCCTGGGAATCCCAGGCCCAAGCTGACAATGACAGTGCAGTAGGAGGTGTTAAGCAGAAGTTTTTCTGCACACACTGAAGAGACAGAACATCTACTTTGTGTCCTTATTTGCCATGGTAAATAAAATTGCTATTGGAATAGTGGCCAAGGTCTGCAGTGAAAAAATTGTTGCAGAAACTGGGAGGGTTCTACTGCAAATGTCACTGAGGGTTTGGAAAACATGCAAGACCGAGGCATCTGTGTCTATTTATTTTACTCAAGAAAGACAAAAGGCTGACCTAATAGCAACAATAATAATGTATAAATAACAACATGGAGAATCAGAGGGTGAAGAAGTTCAACTTCCAGACATTCTTACTTATGCTCTTTAAACTTACCATAAAACATTTTGGTTTTCTCCTTTTTCATAGGAGGGGAAGCAATTGATTAACACTGATATTGCAGTTCATCCCTTAACCCTTTGCCATAACTTCTCTGGTCCTGTCAGTAATCATACACATATTGCTGCAGTTTGTCTTTATCATGGGCATATTAGTTGCTCTTCCACATCAAGTGCAAGCAAAAGAGTGTATTTTTTAATAATATGCTTATTTCTGTAAGCCAAATTGAACTGAATGATATTCAGCATAACACTCATTGCATACAGATGAGTTCATTTATATGTTTACTTATATTACATATTGCTGTCTGATTTTGAGGATGAAGAGGTTTTATTTAGATTTAGGGAGATGGTGATTCTGCTGCACACAAGGAAAAACAGCCACCATGGAGGCATGGTCTAAGATGACTTGGAATAGTGAAAACATGTCACAAGTTATTGATCAGTTTGAGCCCATCCTAATTATCATGAGCAAAACTGGTATGAACAAAGTGGTCTCAGCAGTAAGCAGACTCACTGAAAAATATCAGTACCTGTAATCTACTGGAGTTTCAAACACCTGTTATGTTATTTAGGAAAACTTCTTGGTCAAACAATGAAGAAACAAAACTGAATCCCCTTTGCCCCCCAGAAAATCCCAACAAAGAGATCCCCCCACACCAAAATGCTGTTTACAAAAGAATTTTATCATAAATATCATTGAAAGGCTTAAACTGCTTTTTTTAAATCTGATAAATAGCTCTGAGAGTTTTTGATACTCTTTGTTTGGATATATTCTCTAAACCTGAGATGTACATCAACAAATAAAACAAAGAAAATGCTTTATAATTAGTTTTAACAGGAATTTGTAAGACTATATAAGAAGGAAGCATCATAAAAATGACATGACTGTTACTTACCTGAGAACTAAGTATTACAGCCCTTGCTTCTGCCAAACTGGGTCTACCTGGCCTCATTACAAAGTGTCAAAGCAGAGCTGTGGGGAAAAAGGTTCAGTTCAGCATGACTTCAAAATAATTGCTTAATACTCAGATAACGATTATTAAATATGTTTAACTATCCTGAAAACAAGAAGCAATCAAAAACAAGGAAGAAAACATATTGAACCAATATTTCACTTCTAGTTAATTGAAATCTTATCTTTTCTCTACACTGACTAACACTTCTAGAGATAACAGCTGATATTTTAAATGTTTTTGTTAAATTAACACAACCCAAACCTCTGCCTACTTTCAGTTCTCAGCCTGAGGGGTGCAGGTACCAGGAAATGTCTCAGAGCACTAAGAAACCTCTTATTATTGATGGTTGTACAATTTTTTTGACCATGATAGCACCTTGACTCCTTTCCCTTTTTGTTGTGGCAGATAAGCTTAAAATATTTCAGAGTTTGAAATGGAAGATAAGCAGCAAGCAGCAAAATGTTTGATGATTATTCAAAGCTTATCTGAACTGGCCCATACTGCCTCAGACCAGTGTGTGTCATAAGATCTACAGTTCTTCCAAATTCCAGACAGTTCAGAAGTACCTGGAAAATTGTTTTTTATCTCTGTATGTTGGCACTTTTATCTTTGCAGACTTCAGGTAAGACCTGCAAAGGCACAGCTGTGTACAAGTTTTTTAAAAATAAAATACTTAATATAACTCTGTACCTGAAACAGTTTGATTTTTGAGGACTATTACCATTTTTATTTGGGACCCCTCAACTGCCATGCTATCCTCAATCACCATGCTATCCATATCCTGCCATATGACTGGCCAGATGATAAATGCTGTTGGTCATATCACATGCTTTTGCATCTTCTGAGCTTATTTTTCTATATTTTAAATGATTTCTTTACTGTAGCAGCAAATTATATATTCCAAAAAAATCAAGCTCTGTCATGGGAAAAAAGTCACACAAAAAAACAACTTGCTCTCCGTACCCAGGAAATAAAAAATTCCAAACCATTATAGGTTTCCTCAGAATAATTAATTCTAGTTTTATCCTTGGTGCTACAGAAAGACTGGAAAGCATTTTCAAGGTAGGAGAGTTAAACACTCCAAGCTACTCTGTATTTTCAGCTGTGCTCCTGACTAAAAGCAGAATGAAATTCTTTATTTATAATTTCAACCATTTCAGGCACCCACCCTCACCAGGGCTTCACATCTCCTGGAGAAAATGATTGTTCTACAGCAAAATTAGAGGAATCCATGCTTCCTAACCTGCATGAGGCATCTTGAAATCTGAATTGAGAAAGAAAGGAAATGGATTTGCCCACAGCATTTGTGTTGCCCTTCCAACATCTGTCAGCATTTACTGCACATGCTGAATGTGCAGGAGTCATGTTTAGAGGTTTTTCAAGGTACATGATTATCTCTTTCTCTTTACTTTTCTCTCTCATTTGCACACTGCCCAGCACACCCAGTTAATGTCATTTCTCAAGGACTTAAATGTATTCTAAGGTAGAAGTCTGTAATGCCTCATTTGAAAAGTCAAGCACTTTATCTTCTAGTCACAGAGTAAAATGCTTTGAATTTGGGAAAATGTTCAAGGCACAGTCCTCAACTGTACAAATACCATTTTGGATTTAATCACTGCACTAGGAGCTAAGAATGTCCTGGAATTCAGAAGGGCAGAAGCCAGCACACAGAACTTCCTCATAATGGTCTGTTCTCAAAGAACACAATTTCCATTCATTTTTTCCACCCTTGATTTTCCCAAGTTCAAGAAATTATATTGAAAATTTTTGTACTGCATACTTCAATAATTTATTTACCAACATGGTCAGCAGAAATCAACTGTCCTTCCTCCTGCACATTTATTTTAACATTTGAAGCACTTTGCAATTACTCAGGAATAGATTACCCAATGAATTAAAACAAAATATATCCATGTGACAATATTCACGTTCTTTGAAGACTTCAGCATTTTTTCCTTCCAGACCAATGGACTCACAATGTTGAAGCTGCAAGCTGCCCCCATGCCTGAGTATTCCAGTTTCTGCCAAACCATATGGCACATCTTTCTTGGAGTGCTAATGATTTCCACGTTCAGCGTGAACTCTTTGAAGTAATTCTGCATTTGTCTTTGATATAAGGTAGCCTGATGTAAAATAGCTTAATTAAAATAGTTTGATATGAAATAGCTTAATTAAAAGTTAATTCAGTAAGTTTTAATT
Organism: Aegithalos caudatus; assembly: GCA_013389925.1. NCBI lineage: Eukaryota > Metazoa > Chordata > Aves > Passeriformes > Aegithalidae > Aegithalos > Aegithalos caudatus. Next base: position 11,492 of record WEIU01015966.1, read on the forward strand.
CTTCAGCACCAAACTTTCCAATCAGGACATATTTTTAATTGATAGAAGTGTTACAGTGGTTTTAGGAAATCTTTTTCAATTAATTTGGAAGCGTTGTTCCAGTTAATAGAATCAATGCCTGTTGCTATTTATCTTCAGGGGAATGTTTTGTTTCTAAGCAAATTAAATCCCAAAGGACAGAAAGTTGTATTTTAGCAGGCTCTCAATATGTTTTCTGTTTGAAATAATTGCAAATGTGCTGGCTGCTTTTAAAGCATATAATATGACTTCAACTTCTGTGCAAAAGGCTGTGAAAGACATTTTGGATATACCATTTCCCAGGGGAAGAAAAATTCATTGGACTAGAAATCACATCAAGATTTCCATGCAAAAGCTAATATACACTGCAGTCCTAATGTCAGTCTGACAGTGCCTTCCCACTCCTGTCACGGATTTTGTTTATCCCCATCAAAGCTGGACCTGTCTGAGTGGGTGACAGCGTCTGAACAGGCTGCCAGCACGTGGGCACGTCAGGGAGTTTTAACAACCCTCCCCTGGCACAAGGAGCAGCAGTCATCCTGCATCCCAGGGAGGATCACATCCTTGAGGTGAATCAGCACTTGTGGCAGAGCAGCACAAGGGTTGGTGTTCCTGGCAGCAGGAACATGCCATCCTCTTGGGAACTGAGCTAGAGCACCTCCTTAACCAGTGACCTGAAGGCAGGACTGTTCCAAGTGACTGCTTGGTTTTGGTCAAGATGTGCACTTGTCCTGCAAACCAACAGACAAAACTGAAATCCCATCCCACTGGATTCAAAGCTCATTTGATTTCTTGACCTACAAGAAAATGCAGTGCATCTTTCTGCTGTTCTGCAAGATGTTTATGAATTGACTTTCCACTGAGGAATATTTACCCTGTCCAGCCAGAGCAATGTGTATTTTGTGCAGCTTGCTTATCCCTGGTCAAAAACATTTCATTAATAACAAAAGAACCCATTCCCACACCTCCCACATCCCCCCACATACTCTGAGGCCATTTCTTCTCTATAGCACTATTCTTTTTTCCTTTGGGAGTCAAGCCATTCCTTCATCTGCCCCAAACTATCTTTCATTCCTGTTGGTGTAAGGAAGTTATCTATGCCTTTTTAACTCCCAAATCAGAAAAATCAAGATAAAAGCAGGTTCACATATAAAAAGGGCACAGTTTTACAAGCTTATGTTCAGTGACACCCAGCAACTGAAATTCCCCCTCACCTGTCTAATACTTTCTCAAATGTTGCCTATCCAATTTCCCCTTCCCAATGTCACAAGTTTCCTCCTCATATTCTTCTAGGCTTTCACTTATCTAACAGATCCTGATGCTCTGATCATTGCAAACCACAGAGCATTCCCTAAGTTTCTCCTCCCTGCAGGCTGAACTTTTAGTCCCTGCATGAAGTATGCGTGACACTGTGATGGATTAACAACAGATCTTTATATTTAAGTGGGTTTTGAACCTTACAGATGTGAAGATTGCATTAAAACTAGAAAACATTCATGCTTCACTTTCCTTAATTAAAGTTAAAGTGATAGCACAAGCTAACAGAACTAACAGCGGAAACACAAGAAAATCTATCACTTAAAGAATGCTTATTAAGAAAATTATCTCCTTTCCCTCAAATGCCATGGTGAGATGGCACAGATCCTGTAAGGTGCTTAAGGTAACGCTGTCAAGTGTAAAGGATTTACTGCACAATGATTATTTATAATGATATGTCTGCATCTCCTTCAAGTAAAGGTGAAATGAGATGGTGGAGTACCAAACACTATAAAATGATTAATGAAGAAAAGTCAAAAGATTGGTCACTTATCAGGTAGTATAAATTCCTTAAGGCCAAAGAGTGGATGACCATAACAATTCATGAATAATTTATCTAAAGACAAACCATTTAAAACAATAATCAAGCAGAAATGAGTAGCTATTCTGAGCTAATTAATGTCCCCATTTAAGCACTGATTGACAGTCTTGCACTACTGGGAATTGTGCAAGAGATAATCCACAGAGGGCAGTTAAGCAGAGTTATGCTGCCTCTCATCTGAAAGCTGTGTGGCTTTTCTCATTTGGAGATTTTGATATTCCTCTAACAGATGGATTATCTGAGAACAGCTTATGGACAGCTGTAGTGTTTCTTCTCACAGCACAGCCAAAACCACACATACACTTACTGTAAATGCTTTTTCAGGAGAAGTTTGCTACAGGGTCAAGGTTTGTAATGCAATGCACACAGTTACCATCATATTTGTCTTTCAAGGAAGAAGTGACAATTTTCCCCTCTAAGCCTGACATATTTCCAAGCTTGACATATTTCAGTAAAGTCTATAACCTCTTAATGTTTCTTCTCCATAACAATTAAGCTACTTAGAAAAAATATTATCTTAAATCACTACATACCAAACCAGAAAACAACATCCTGAATGCAAATATACCTAAGGTGAAATCTGTGTCAGTTACAGTTGTGGTGAATTTCATTATTCAGAACATACTGGATTAGAATATAATGAGCTATAAAACAAAATACAGTTCTTGTATTTTGTTTCTAGCATGCTAGCAATAATTACTTTGTGTCATTACTACTTTTGTTGTTGTTTTACTGGGAAATCATTGCATTATTCATGTTTATCACTCAGTTACCTGCCTTTCCCTACTCTGTTTTTCTTCCTCTCCTTCACATCAGAGAAGATTCAGTGCTGCAGCATAGAGGCACAGCAACTTGGTAATGTGCTACTCATTGCAAATTACAACTCACATTTCACTGCTTTGCTAAATGCAAATAGGAAGGACTTGAGGAAATCATTAACAAGATCTTATTCTGAATTTTGGATGGTAATTGAGCATATACTAAGTCATTGCTCATTTTTCTAGGAATTAAATAATTCACCATTTGAATTGAGCCATTTGAAATCACTTCACTAGTTCATGGAATGCTGTGTTTAATCACTATCCATTCAGATAGTATAACCAGCTTTCATTAAAAAAGAACATCCTACTTCAGATCATATAACAAGACTCTGTTCCTACATCAGGCTTTGGGACTGAAGCTAAATTTGGGGCTGAGACATTTTGCTTATCTACCAGGACAGCAATATGCAGCGTGCACTGTGAATGCTGCATGTCACACAGAGATGGCTTTGGATTTTGGTCCCAAAATGACCAGGATGGAGGTCCCAACTCCAACTGGATGGAAAACCATGGCCCCAGTGTGCCACTGGAGCTGGTTTTGCTGTGTGTACTCATTGAACAGGGAAGCTGTGAGAGGCCACAGTATTGCTCAGAATGAAGTTTTGAAATAATGTCTGTGTAGTTAGAACCCTAAGGCTTTTCCCACAAATAAAGGTTTTAGAACCATGAGCTAATAGCAGTTAGAGATGGAAAAGGCTTGAATAATCATGTTCATATACAGAGAAAAGGAAATAAAATCTTACAAAGCTCACACTCTGAATTATATGTTGAATTCACAAATAGTACTCTTCCTAGGAAGATGGCAGTTTTGACAAACATCATGCAAGATAAAAATGTATTTGTTTCTTTGGTAAGAATGCCAAAAATGAAGCTTCAGTCAGTAGTATGCAAAACCAGCTTCCTGGATGGTAGTAGTGTGGTGCAGAATTCGTGTCACCTCCCACAAAGCTAACAATTTCCTGTTTGCAATCTGTACTTACTATAAATGTGAAGAGATGGAAAGTCAATGTATCTTAATAGACACGTTGACTTATTTATGGCCTGGTTAGGTTTACAAACTGTCTGTGGCTTTTATTTTCTTATGTTTATGTTTGGAAGCCTGGCTCAATCAGAAGAGTGAGAAAAGTATGGATCACTTCAGGAGATTACTTTCCAGTGGGCTGAATAACTTCAGAAGAAAAACACCCTAACACCAATTCCTAATGTTTCTTCAGAGTCTCTCAAACCCAGTAATTCTGCAAATGCAGGGACACTTCTACCTGCACTGCAATGCTAGGTGCTATTTAATTATTATCTTTAAATTCCAACGTACTTATTTGAGTGCATTACTGTTTATTTTGTGTGTTTGGGTTTGTTTTTTTTTTTTTTTAATCTAGAAAGTGTCTTTCTGGACTGAAGATATTTGTCAGGCATTTAAAGAAAGGGTGCTTGGGGAATAACAGATGCTGTTTGTAACTGTCTACTTCGTAATTTTTATTCTGAGTAGACCTATGGTTTAGAGAAATGTGGAAACGGTGGATCATTAAAGATTAATACTGTGGGAAATTACACTATCAGATGGATCTGCATTATTTATAGAAAAATACATTAATTTTCAAACCTTTCTCTGACAACTACTCTACCTATGGATTTGAAAATTAAATTGCACTTGAATTAAGGAGTTGGCTCCTACCCTGTTATTTGCTGTCAAAACTACAATCCTGAAGATTTATAGCAACATAAAGATTTAGATGAGCACAAAATTGAAACATTCAGCAGTGAAAGATATCAATTAAAAAAGCATAAAAAACCTGCCACCTGTGATGTTTTTTTCAGTTGCACAGTGGCTCTGGCTGTGGCAAACACTGCTTAATAGAGATGGTGGCAATAAGAAAACAAACCTACTGTATTTCACATGACTAATCTTTTTTTTTTTTTTTTCCAGAAAGGCCCATTTTGCACAATCTCAGAATTTTTTATCATGCAACTATCTCACAGATACCATAAAAAAAAACTAAAAATATATGTGATCATTTCTGGCAGTAGACACAGAATCTAAACTTTTCAAAGACAAAATATTATGGATTTCTAGCATCCCATTACTCAGAACTTAGATCTTGGGCTGATGTCAACAGGGCCTTATATAAATTAAGATTCTTCCTTATATTCTTATAATTTAATGGTAAAGAACACATTCTGGCAAACTACAGGGTGGCAGCCAACATTCTTCTTTTCTCTGACTCTAAGGAGTCATTCAGCTTAAGAGAAAAATCCCTCAACTCCACATTAGGATCCTACAGAGATTTTGGTAATAGGCTGTCAACATTTTCAGTTTCAGCAATTACCCAAGAGATGAATTCCTAATGAATTAAGCAGGCTGCTAATTTACTGGAATTGTCCATATGTTTAGTACTTTCTGTAAATGCAGAAATCTTTCTTGTTCTTTTTTCCCTTTCCCTGAAAACTGTTAATCAAATTGCATTCACATCTAATTTTACTTACATTTATTTGTGCTTGAGGAAATTTGTTTTACTGAAATAATTTTCAATATGAAATTAACATTTTTGGAATGTCTTTTGTTATTTTTTTCTGTGAAAACTCCAAGACATATTAAAAAAAAGGGGAAAAAAAAGAATAATGCAAACACTGTGTTTCCATTTATAATAGAGCAAAATGAAGTCTTCACTCAGCTCAGTTATGTTTCCATAAATATGTAATCACAGTATAAGGCAGCATCTTTATACAGGATCTCTCACTGATCTTTAAATAGACTCTGTTGGCTCCAATCTCCTGTCTCCAAAGCACAGGTCCCTGCAGGAAGGGATCAGCTCCTGTTCTAGGAGAGCAAAGCTGCTCCTTCTGCCAGCACCTGAAACCCCAGGCTGGCATCACCTGAGTGACCAAGGCATCCAGATCAGAATGGAAAGGAGGAGCCCATTCTGACTGAGTTTTTTATTGGGAAGCACTCTCCCTGTACACTTTAAAGCACTGAGCAGAGTCCTAAAACTTACTAAATAAGTAATGAAAAAGTTGTGCTTGGATATTCAAGAATACTTGAGAGATGTTTTCTTTTGTCTTGTCTCAATTGCATCCTGAGCAATGTAATGGCAAACTAGAAGTGTCAATGTTCTTAACATTTATATAAAGACTGATTTCTGCATAGCCCAACTACAAACATAAAATAGATGCCAAGGCAGTGAGACAGACACATCTTTCTAGTTGCATGTCTTCAACTGCATTTTGTTGTGCTTTCCAAAAGTCAACAGCAGCAGAACTGAAACATAGTAGAGTGCACTAATGACCCATATTTAGAAAACATTATAAAACACCCAAATGCCCAAGGATCAATGTCTAAGGAAGAAAATTCAGCAATTTTTTCCTCTAACTCCAGGAGTAGCACCAAAATTAAACATTTTTCTACTGCTGGGATGAAAAGAGCAACCCGTTGACCTCTATAATATCTGAAATTATGAAGTCATTAAGGGTGCCAAAGGAATCAAGGAACTAAGTACATTGATAAATTTGCTGAAGTGCTTTATGGAGGAAATATCTACTGCTGTACACCTATCAAAAGAAATTCTTAAGGACACAGTATAAAAATGGTTCAGAATAGCTCTGTCAGTGACTTTACAGATGTGTCATGCTACAACAGCATCAGTCCAGGAAATATGTCTTCCCCTTTCTAGAATATGTGAAAGAAACCTTTCCTTACTTGTTTCTAAAGTTAGAAGTTGAAGAAAGGATCTTTATTTTTTTATTAGAGTATAACAGCCAACACTGGGCCACTCTGCAGCTGTGCTGAACAAAGGCAAGCTCTGTGGAAAGCAGCTCACAACAAATAAAAAAGACCCCAAAACAAACCAAACCATAAAATCAAAATAAATCAAAAACTCACAGACAACACATTGTATTATTTGTACAGATGAAGGCCTGAGGCTCAAACTCAGCAAGACCCTTAGAAATAGAACTTTCATCAAAGACCTCAACTGAATACAAACCTCTTTAGGTCATTAACCATATTGCCACTGCACAGTCCTGCTTTTACAGCCAACTGTGGGGCTTTTGTTTGTTTACTTTTAAAGCAAAACAAAACAAACAAAAAGGCTATAAAACCCATTGCTACTCTACAAATAAAAAAATCAAACTCAACTTTGTTAATAATATTGACTTTGGAAGAAGCTGTTCAGTACACAATACCTTGTTGCAATTCATAAGTGCCAGTACAAATCTGGATTCTCTATCTTCACTGCAATAAAACATTCACTGCCATTAAGAATGTAATTTCCATATTACATACAAAATCATCAGTTCTAATAATTTTATAGCTGCCTGGGAAATAGAGGCTGTTAATATTCATATTGAATTATAAGCTTTTCATATAGCCTAAACAATTACTGTAATGAATGTTTCAATAGATGTGTGATATTGGTTTTCAGTGGTATTAAATTATTCAAATTGATTGTAGCCAATATGACCTTAATTTATTATATTGCATTATTACAATATAATTGCTTTCCCCATTTTTGGGATACACCTTGATTGCTGATTAAGTCCTGTGAGTTCCCCACAGCAAATGCAGGTGTTACTGCAGTGTTCCAGAAGTGTAAATGTCTGGGACTGGGGGATGAAGGGTAAACACCAAACAACATCTTATTTCTAGGGCCTAGGACAGCACAGGGATGTTTCTCTCCCACCCACTTTGTCCCTTCTCCACTGTAGGACCCGAGTTTAGGCCCAGGTACAACTTTTCTCCATTGGGATTATGGCAATATCCTGGACAATATCTCACAGGTCTGAAAACCAGGACCACAGCTGACCTTCAGCTGTCAGGTACTTGATTAAAACCTCCCACCCTGTCATTTGTTAGAAATCTGATAACATGACTTACTCTGAACTTAATCTAAATGAAATAATTTAGGGCTTGGCTAATCAAGACTCATCCCCAGTGGTGTGTTTGAACTTTATCTCATAGCAGTGTCATGTCACATAGTCATGACAAAACTCTCCTCTGTCCAGTGCTATCTCCTCTGCTGGTGGAAAAGCAGAATTGAATAGACTCATACCAGCTTGCACCAGGTCATTTATTAGACAAGATATCATATTTCTCTACAAACAAATGCTAATGCTGATCCTCCTGTTTGCTTTAATAAATAGTATCACTGATAGTTATGTAGACAAAAATATAAGCCTTTTTCTATATTACACATTTTATGAAACGTCCCTAAAAATGAAAAATCCCTTACACCCTTGTGGCCATATTTTGGAGCTACAAAAACAAAGTTAGACAGTAAACTCTCATTTTTAAATGAGAGTTAAACAGCTTAACAGAGCTGTTCTGTTTCATTTATCCCAAGAAGTTGATCATTATCTTGTCATGGTCATATAAATGCCTTTTTCTACATCCCTTGTCTCCTGTCAGTTTATTTTTATTTAACAGATAAATCTTCTATGAGCTACTGCTTCAATGTGAACCTCAGTAATCACAAAACACGGAATATATTCTGAAAAATAAACAAATTAACCTCACCACTCTCCTCCCAAAAAACCCAAACCATCACATACCCAAAACCCACCCAGGTGGTAATTATATTGGTATTTTGCCATCATTATTCCCTTGCAACATTGTATAACTTAAAGCTGAGGCCATTCTTTCCAAGGACCCCAAAATGTGTTTATGTCTTCATACAGCCTGAAGCTGCAAGTCCCATACCCCAATAATTCTATGATACCTTGATTCTATGGAGGAAAATGTTACAAAAATACTAATTTCTTGATATTTAATTGTGATTTTACTATCTAAAGTTTAAATCCACATGTGTAAATCAGAAGTTGGAAGAAATGGGGCTGTTTCAGACTTTGTTTCCCTGAAGATGGGCTTGCTTTGTCATTTATGAGTTCTAAGAGTGCCAGTCCCTTTAATTGAAAGGCTGCTGGTTTTTCCAAAGCACCTCCTGTTCCTGCACATAATTTTATAAATGTCTTTTATTAGTTCCTAAATTCCCTTTCGACTGTGGGCTTGCTTTAGGGACTTTGTAATTATCTATTTTACCTGAAATTCTGACCCATGGGTTACTGGCAGGAAGCCGATTGCCCTTTCCCTCTTTCTCTATTAACTGCATACTTAGAACTGAAGGAACAAAAAGCCACAGTGAAGTGAATTACAGGGAGGTCAGCTGTGGGGATGGATGGCTTTTTTCTTCCCATGGGGTCTGTTCCATGCTAACTCTGATTAAACCAGAAACTGGATCTGAAAGCACTGGTGGACTCTGCCAGTGTTTACAGACACAGAGGATTCCATATCACCCATGGACTTGATACCACGGACTTCAACAATGTTGAAAGCACCAATAGCTATCCAAAACACTATGGGGTTTTTTGGTGTTGTTTTTAAGTATTCATTTAAGGAAATTATTTTATGATAATTTATCAGAGATTAACCACTTTTCTAGTATTGGAATAAACCTGAACAAACCACTCCTAAATCAAAATCAATATCCCATGATCCCAGCAATGAACATGACTAGTTATTTGTTAAAGCAATCAGTTTACAAAGGAGGAAGAAAATATATTCATAAAAATTAATCTTCAGAGGGAGGTGAGTACTTCTGAGCACACTGAAGAGGCTCACATACAAGATTTAGGAATAGAAAAGGCTATAAAGCATCTAACAAGTTCTAAATTACAGCATTTACCTTCTCAGTGAATGCAGATGATTTAGTGTTAACCTACTGGAAAAAAAAAAAAGGAAAAGATCCTGATGTTTACTTGTTTTTCACATGGAAGGCAGAGTTTGAGAGCTCATTGAAAGCCTTAACAGTACACTGAAACTGTTCCCTCTGAGTTCAGTGGACCTCAGATGAGTCCTCTGGGAAAGAAATGGAGGGTAGGTAAGGTTTAAAAAGGAAAGTTTTGATTAAAAATGAATCTTCAAGAGGAAATTAAAAAAAGGAATTGAGTGCATTTTCATCTATTCTGGCACAGGTTCATATGAAATGCTGTAAACTGCACTGCCAGAAATTAAATTAATAATGTTAAGAGATTTGGAAATAGAATAGTTTAAGGAATCTGGTTAAGAAATGTCATTGAGGCACCTCCTGTGCTGAACACCTGCCAGAGAGACTGACAGGGCACTTCTGAGCACTTGAGTTGGGAAACATTGCCTTTGTGCTGATTAACAAACTTTGGTCTGGGGAGCAGGTGTGAAATTGTTACCATTTGAGATTTCTGGCTGGGTTTTGTTGAACAAATAACAAAAACTTGCAGAGAATTTGAGTGAATTCAGTTTCCAAATCTTCAGTCTTACCAGTGATGCTGTAAGGGACAGGAGATGGTCACACAAACATGGAGCAGAGTTTTATTTTGCCATTTTATTTTTGTTTCATACCAAAAGGTGAGGCTCACAGGACATACAAAGGTGTGCCAGAACTATTGGCTGGGAGCATTGCCCTTTGATTCCCCTCCTGAGCACACAGACCTCTCTAGGACTGAGAAAAACTTGCATATTTTTACATTTCAAGGCTTCTAATGTCTTGAGGGTATAATTAATGGCCAGGCACAAATGCACCAAGTTTAAAGGAAGCACACTGAATGAAGGCTGGATTGCTGGGAAAAGAGGAGACAGAGTACAAATGTACACCAGCAGAAGTCTGTGTCCTTTTGCAGCCAGAAGATAAATGCAAGCTTATCTCAATGACAGGTACTTAAGACAGTTTTCTTCTAACTGTGGTTTTCTCTTTTTAGAATTCCTCCAAGGGTTTGAGGAGAAAAGATTGGGTACATTTATTTTATAGGAGAGGCACTAAAACACATGATCCAGTAGGATACAAATGCTTTTCCTTCCTACATTACAATGCCTGTTTTCTGAGTAGATGTGAATACAGAAAACTCGAACTAGACAGATATGGCTTGAGTTCTCAGTACTATCTATAAAATCAACACTAACAGCTTTTAATTGCCTCTTTTCTCATGTGACTACACTTCACGAATTGAGCAGCTGTGGAAAAGGGGGATTAAGGTTTGAATTTCTGCCTTGAGCCACGTGGCTCTTTCACGATCCTGAGTTGGTCACTTAAACTTCTGTATTCAAAGTTAAGGGCTTGCAAAGGAAATAAACTGCTGCAGTTACCTAGCTGTACAAAGTCTCTTCCACTTCTGGTGACTGTGGAAGTTCTCCAGCATTTCTGAGCTTTCTGTAAAGAACTGCAAAAGCTGGATTCCCTGTAAAGACACCTCTGAAGGAACACCAGAAGCAGCTCCATGGAGGAGGATGAGCAGGAGCCAAAGGTGAGCTCAGCACAGCTGTGCCCTCGCCAGCAGCAGCACCCCACAGAGCAGGGAGAGCAGGGCATGGGCTGGATCAGAGACAGCCTGGCACAGAGCAGGCAGGCAGGCCACGCTGCTCAGGGCACTGAACGCCTGCAGTGCCCATGGGGCCATGACAATACCCAGGTGCAGGAGTTCCAGAAGCGAGATGAATTAAATAGTTGCAATCTAGTCCAATTTTGCTCTTTATCAACACAAAAGAAAGCTGGCCCAGTTGCCAGGCTGTCCAGGAGACAGCCAGTAATGAGCTGACAAGAGCTTGGCTGGAGTGGAGAGAGCTCTGTTGGCAGAGCCGTGGGGAAGGCTTGTGGAGCACCTGCTCCCAGCACGGCTGGCTCCAGCTGCCACCGACACACTCACATTTTATATAAGGCATTTTTTATCCTGAAAGGAATGAAACAATCACATACAATATTGCCAAGGCATGGTGTTCCTTTTAAATATTTAAAAGCAGCAGGAAGAACCCATCAGAAAATCAAGAAAATGAAACATAGCTACCAAGATATAACCATGACTTTCTACACCCAAGACACAAATTTCCTGTGTGGATATGATCAAACAGTTTGCTGGGTTTTAAGAAATAACTTCCTCCTGATGGCATACAAGAGCATTTTTATAGGACTATGCTGTCAGGAAATTTATTACTTCAAAAATATTTCAAAATATATTGAATATTCAAAAATATTCAAAAATATTACTTCAAAAATATTGAAAATTATAAAAATATAGTAGGTTTCATGCATATAAATAAGGATAAAGACATGTCAAGGCATACATGTCACCTTTATTGCTACATGCTAATCCAGCAAGATGTTGGGTAAATCATGCTTTTACCTGTATTACCAATTACTTTCTGTGAATACACCACTGAGAAAAAAAATATGGAAAACACTTCATGTCTCTCCAATTCTATCTCTGTCTACTACAGATCTTGTGCACTCAAAGTGTTATGTTTTATGGAAAAATTATTTTTCAGTGTGAAAAGCAGAAGCAAATGGAATTTTAAAGCCCTTTTTGCTGCAAAGATAGCTCTAATTATTTGTCCCCATTAAAATTTATAACTGACAAACTTAAGACCAGTTTTTATAAGTCCTATTATATTATCTGTCCTTTCTAATACTCACAAAGAATTGTCACAAGCTCAACTTTTGGGTACATGACAGAGGCAGAGTAATATTACCATTAATTACTGTAATTAATGCAAATTATGCAAAACCAGTAAAACTCAATTACCAAAGAAATAATAACCTTTAAACTGAAAATACAACAGCAAATGCAGAAGTTCAGCTCATAATTGTGCTTAATTGTGACAGAAAGAATGCTGAGCAGTGTTTAGATTTTGGTTGTACATGCTAAAGCAGCTAATAATAAGCAGCATAGATTTATAGATTGCTAATATATGAACATAATGTAGGCAGTGGTATTTTATGAAGCTGCTCATAGACCATTTGTTTTATAGGATTTGATATTATTACTTAAGACAGCTATTTTAGGAAGCAGTGCACAGTGTATTTCTCACAGAGGAAAATAGGTTGGCTTAATCTCTGTTTGAATGTGAAAAACTCCATTCTCCTGTCTTAAATCAGTAGAGTAGGCTATTCTTACAAAATTATTAGAGTTTCATAAAGCCTTAACTTCACACACAACATGCCCAACATGCCAATAGTCCTGAGGGGTTTTAGTGGGGAAACTTGCTCACAATCCTAATCTAGAATCATTACCACCTCTAGTCTCAGTTAAAGGGTCATAGTTTGAGGTTTTTGGGACTTGTATTCTTTGTTATACAAACACTGTGATAAAGATATAAGAACTGAAATGGCCTGCAAAATTATGAACCAAATCACAGAATTCATAAAAATCACCTGCTCCTACTGAAGTAAAAGAATTCAGGACTTTGTGTCAAAGAATCAGAATTTCATCAGCTGTTGTGTTCAGACCCAAGATAAGGATTTTTAACTTCACAGCTTTCAGTTTCAAGGCCACCCTTCCATCTTAGTCTGTATTCATGTGAACTTATTATTTGAGTGAATAATAGGGAGTATTATACTAGGTTATATCATTTAACCAATTACTTTAGGACATTTGAAAAGTCAGCCCTTGAAGAAAAACTTTATTTTACTTCTGAACTATCAGCTGTGAAATAAAAGCTTAGCAGAATGATATTCTGAATTTCAAGCAGTTCATGATCTTGAGTGTGCAGGTTTATGCAAATGTTATATATCTAATGGAATTGTGGAAGTTCTCATGCATTTCTTTTATAAATCCTCCAGAGCTCTTCAATTCAATTCTTGTTCAGTAATCTGTCTCAAATATGAATTATGTGTGGTATTAAAAAAGGAAACAATTCATATGTTTTGCTTTATTTTGCTAAGACAGCTTTCTTTGGAATAAACAGCAGGAATGTTTCACACCAAACTCTGTATATATTTACATTTTGAAATTAGGACTTGCCCTGTGTCAGAAATCTTACATGATTATATTCTTTCAAATGTGCCAGGTAAAAGGCATTTCTTTGGAGAGGGCACCATTTAAATTCCCTTTGCAATCTGTTTTCCCATGTAATGTGCTATGAGCAGCCTGGTCCAGTGGAAGGTGTCCCTGGCCATGGCAGCAGGGCTGGTATCAGGTGATCTTTGGGATTCCTTCCAAACCATTCTATGATCCTTTAACAACACAGGTGCTTTTTCCTGTAATTCAGGAGATAATGGCTTATATCAGTTGAAAATACAATTTTCTGTTTAACTGAGAGCAAACACTGTTGTCTTCAAGGATGTGTTAAATGGTGTTCACAACCTGTAAAATACCAGATAGCCTAAAAAACCTGACTGTTGTGAATGTCACAAAATTCTGTGGAGAATCAGCAGAGGCCAGGCAGGAGAATGCTGCTGGTAAAATGCAGCTACTCTCTAATGAGAATAAATATTTAGGTAATGTATATTTTAAAGTTAAATATGGTACATGTAGGCATATGCATAAATAGGAATTACAGGTGAAAAAAACATTCCCTATTAGATATGTGCCTATTGAGGATAGAGTTCCCTACCAGATGTAAACAATATACTGATAGTGACTGTAGACCTAACTTGGAGGTATTGCTTTCTCAGTTGCTGCCTGGAAAAAATCCATCAACTTTATAATTTATTTTTATATCTTAACAAAAAACATGGGAAAAATAAAAGACTTGACTCTGTGCCTTCTCTGAAGGTTGGATTGCTCCTTCTTGGCTATTTTTCCCTTATATTGAGTTCAAAACACCTTACAGCAAGCTCTGTAGGTACAGTTTCATGACACCTGGAAATCAGTTGGGTCATTCATTTTCCTAAATCCAAGAATGCCTATAAAGTGTTCACAAGATCATTGCCCAAGACTTCTATTAAATATTTTGTGTCATATTATTTTATTTTAGCTGACTCTAAGTGTGACCACAATGCTGAATTTCTTTTGTTGAGAAGCTGAGGAATGTTCAATTCATAATATGGAGATTTTTTTCTAAACAGTTCAAAAGATTTCTTTTAAGACTATTTTTTGGTTATTTTATTTGGTTGGTTGGTTGGTTGGGATTTTTTTCCCTTGACAAGAGAATTTTAAAGGCATGAGAAGAAAACTTACAATTGGCTCATTTGAGAAAATGAAGCAAAAAGGCACCCTTGGCACACTGGGCCCAGACACTTCCACTGTAGTAAGCAAAACTGAAACCAGAGTAAATGCCAATTGAGCAGGTAGAATAAAGCTAAAATAAAATGTTTGTTGGTCTGTAATGACAGGTATTACTCCTTGCACTTAACCTGCAAAATTGCTTCCATTTATCCTTACTCTTTGCAGGGTTCAATTTCCTTTTTTATGTTACTGAATGTTTGAGTTTTACCTTTCTAGAAATGTAAACAAGTTTCTGTAACTTGAGCTGTAATCAGAGAAGAAAAATGGGGCGAGCAGTCACCCTCCTGCCAAGATTCCTTTAGCCAGCAGGGAAGGCAACTTCCTACACCCCATGCAACCTGTGGGCAAAACCCAGCACCCCAAGCCACCAGCCTGAAGCTGTAACACCTTTTCTAGTGCTTTTCACCGAGCTGCCTACCTGCACTTTAATATTCTCCAAAGACAATGCCAAAGACACTGTACTCCCATTCCTCAACAGTAGAATCACCCAGAACCTGGCTCACCCACCCTTGTGTGCTCCCATGTGACAACAATAATGACTTAAACCCCCAAAATCGTGAGGCTGTCTTAGAAATCACTCATGCATGCATACTTTCTGCAATGATAGAATATAGAAATGTTACAGGATGGCTTTAAAAATGCATTGTCAAGAGTATTTGTATTTAATATTACTCCTCTGTTATTCCCTTTATGCCAACACACAGTGTTAGAAGTTCTTGGACACTGTGTGACCATTATGGAAGGAAATTGTTTTTGGAATAGAAAAGCCAGGCAGGAAAACTCTCTCAATAAAGAGAGCTCTGGCACCATGCCACCGTGGTTCTGTCCCCTGGCAGGGGCAGTGCCCACCTGCAGCTGCTCTGCTTTGCACAGCCTCACACACAGCTGGCCCTGGAGCTGCCACCCAGGCTGTCAGGGGGATGACAGCCAGTGCAGCACTCACAACCCTTACAGTACAACCCTCTTGTACTATCTGTTGGTGTAATTCTTATTACAGCTTTTCTTGCCCTGCTGAGAGCTCTGAAACTCCACTTGATAATACTTTTAGGGCCCCATTACAAATCCAGACCAAGTAAATAAGAAATAAATAACTGAAAGTAAAGGCCACCCAACAGCAGTTTCCTCCTGATGCAGAGCTCTACTCCTGAGATAATGTTCATATCACACAAAACCATTGCTTTTCTTGAAATGGAAAATGGGGATTTTAGCAGCAGTAGCATGACTGCATAAGCTCAAAACCTGCACTGCCTCCCACTCAGAGATGGTACTGCATGCTCAGAGCCCCCACCCAGCAAAACAACACTCAGATGCTTTAGTTGAACAAGTGCTTTATGTTTCCAAAATGACTGAGTTATTCTGCAATAAAGATTTGTCATAAAACAAGTGGTTCGTATCTGGAGGAAAATATGTATTTTATTTCCAGTTTCAGCAATCCCTACTTCATCATTTCAGACAATTAAGTAAAGTCATTTTCATCATAACCATAGAATTTCAGTTTCATCTGCTCTATGCCTTAAATGACAATATAAAATCCAATTTTTGCACCTGTTTTTTGTCTGTTAATGAAGTTCTATCTTGTTTTTCTTCTCTGATTCTGATTCAAATATGATCTTAACAAAAATCTAAATTGAAGAAAAAACAAACAAAAAACCTACAACCTCCCCCACCCCCCCCACCCCCCCAACCCANNCCCCCGCCCCAAGACTCAAATCCACAAACAAAATAAAATTTCTCCCCAATTTTATTCAGCAGTTTGAGGTTTGATAATCCATTACTCCTCACTGCTTTTGGAAAATTACTTATTCTTTTTTTTCCCTGGGGAAAAAAAAAAAAAACAAAACTTTTCAAGTATAACTAAATTTTCCATTCTGCCTCTTGAGAAAACACAGGAAAGAAACTAATACTTCCACTGGCTTTTTAGGGGGCAAAAAATGATAATGGGCTGTTTTTTCCAGAGACTGTGAAAAAGTCAAAGGTGAAATTGTACTTTAGCTGAAAGCACTGGAAACTCTTCTATTCACTTCAGAAGCCAAGATTCACCTAAAATGTTTCCAAAACTCACTTTTTCCTCCCATGATGAATAGTTTACAAATTGCTTTCCCCATGCATTGTTCATGAAATTTAAACATTTGGCATTATCTTTGGTGTCAGGGGAGCCAGACAACAAAGTCCTCAGAGATCTTATTGCAGAGTGACCTGGCAATTGAGTCACAGGCTCAATAACATAACATAAAACATAACAATATCATAAAAATGTTACTCTCCAGAAGATTTACAATCTCCAAAAGATGTATTCCCAGTTCTGCAGATCCAAGCTGATCCCTGAACAATTTTATGCATGCCCATTTTTGTTACTAGTTCCTACACTTTTTCTTGTATTTCTTCTTTCCTTATCTACTCTTTTCCAGTTTTATCATCATTGCTTTAGGCTGTGGTAAACTTTACTGTGCTAATTCCTCAGAATGTTAGAAGTCACAGGAAAATTTCTTTCTTATATGTTTAAACTTGTTTAGAAGATTCAATTTGGCAAAAGTTGTTTGCCTTGCTCATGATCAGAGTACTTGAATCGACCTGAACTCATTGGAACACTAAGAAAAATCAGAGGAATGGTTTCCTTTGGGATCTTTTTTCCCCCTTCCAACTTTGACTTTATCCAACTGTATAAGAAAATACAGCAACACACTGGTTATATTTTGAAAGTGCTATGGAAAATATTTATTTAGTATTATTTTTGCCAAGCAAATTTGTTTCTCAAGTAATAAAGGTGTGTTTTACCCTGTCATCTCTGTGGTTCACCATCTGGTGAATTACACCTCTAACCTGAAAATACCCAACTGCCTTGATTCACCTGAGCAGGTCCCAAGGCTGAAGATGTTCAGGTTTACAGAGCTCCATGTACAGATTTTTCAGAATAGAAAACTGAGTAACTGAGTTTGTAATAATTGATGTGAGTACACACTGATCAAGGTAATCTAGAAAAAACATAGCTCAGTTTGGAGAGGCAAGCAAAACAAAAAGCTAAATGTAAGTACTCTTCTGCTCCTGGGAAAGGAGCTTGGTTTTAGGGTTAGCACAACTAGGAAAAAAAAATTGCTGCTTTGCAGGATTTATATCCTGGGAACACTCAGCTGTAAATGCAATAAAGTTTTCTCAATTTTCACCTACTGTGGATCTGATTCTCTCTCTGCACATGTCATGTAAGAGAATATCATTATTGTGTATTACTACTAGGCCCCAAAAATGCACCAATAAATGGAAATGTACCTTTGAGACAAATATGTGCTACTGGGAAGAAGTGCATAACTATTAATGTATGGAATATTGATCTTCTGTTAGTTAAAACCAGTTGCTGTTTTCCTACGCATAAAATATCTGAGCTGAGCCTCATCAATTTTGTATTTTCCTTGCTGTTGATACAGAAATAGGCAAGAAGCTACAAAGCAGCATTACGAAAATCAAAGATTAAAACAATGGCCTGGGAGCTCACCTGGCAGAAATTGCTGACATCCTCCCTTCTTAAAACAAAAATGTTTAATAAAGTCACTATCAGCTTCAGAGAATCTCCAGCCTAGGACAACACCACACGCAGGTTGTCATAGAAACAAGAAGAGGTTCAGGATCATTTGACATTTCATGAAGACAATTTAAAGCTATTTTATACAAAGAAAAAATGCAAACTCTAAGCTACTTTTCCAATTAAAGAAGTCAATGCCAGAAACTCAAGCTTCTTCTGTCTCTGAGAGCACAGTGATAACCAAAGGATGAGCAGGATCATTAGCACGTGATGCTGTTCTTGACTCTGATTTAAATTCACCTTTGTAATAAACAGAACATAACAGAAAATGCCTGGTTATATACAAAATTGATTACAGGTGTTCTCTTGATCTGCAATAAAATTCAGCATTAAGAAAAATGAAAAGAAGCAAAACTGCTGGTAGAGGGCATATAAAATATTTTTAGGTATAAGAATAAAACGCTGTACACACATTTTTGTGTGACAGCTTTATACGTTACCTTGATTTTAATGTGAAAGATTTGGTAAACTGTAAAAAGATGTTAATCTATAGGTAGATGACTTTGTTAAATTCGAAGACTGCATGCAAAGAATTTTGTTAAGTCAGGAAAAATCAGAAATTAAAATGAAAAAAATATTCAAGTATACTCAAGTATCTGCTGTTAAGAGCAGAACAATTGTTGATGTAATGATATAACATTAATGATTTAACACAGAGTAGTAGACCACTATTTCATGGATGATTCCAAATCACAAGTACAACTTCAAAGCAATGATATTTTATCTAATTGCTTGAGAGGAAATAAAAGGTGCACATAACATTCAGGTGACTGTGTGGTAAAGAACAGAAACAAAATGAAATAAGAAATGTTTACATCACCTCAGCAAAGAATTACAAAAGGCACTTTATTGTAAAGGAGCCCACACCTATGCATGTAAGGGTCTGCAGAAATGTGAGACACAAAAGGGAGCAGGAGCCACTCCCTGAGCACTTCATTCTTAGGGAAGCAATATTTATATTTACATAAATATTTATAAACTGACATTGGAATAACACTGTTGTAATTTTTTTGGCACAAATAAACAGAAAAATTATTCATGAATTAAAAAGACTGATACAGATTTCTAACCTCAGAGAGAGGTTGAACCCTACAGATATTTTAAATCTGATCTTTGAACAAAAAAAGTTTAGTCATATTAAAGAGAATCTTTCTCATCTTGTTATGAATAAAATTACCTACATTATAAAAATTCCTAATACTGAAACAAGGCATTTTTCATAATCCATCTGAATGGATGCTCATGAAAGCAGAAGAAATTATATACCACAGAAAGAGGCAATCTCAGACCCAAATGAAGGATTTCATTTTTTCTAGTAAGTTGAAGAAAAGCTCTTTTCTATTACTGCACAAGTAGCTGCAACATCAGTGACACCTAAAATAAAAGTAAATAAATAGCAGAAGTGTAAATCTGGAAAGAACCCAAGAGACATTCAAGCTAGAAAGTTGATTAAAGGATGAAAAAGTGGCTTTATGTTGCTTTAAATATTAAAAATTTCAAAAGCAGGCAGATTAATAGTGCTTAAAAAGGCATTCTTTCTTTTTCCTTTTCACAGCATCTACACAGTCATAGTGGATCAGAATAATGCCATGCAATATTTACAGCACTACTTTACAATGTACTTTTTCTTAAATTGCACACTATCTACCCTGTTGTTTACAAAATGAAAAATGCCTCTATTACATTCTGCCAACTATTCTTTGTGTGTGCACTATAAAGGACAGAAATTGTCCCCAGAGCACTTTTAGATTCTCAGCAAATCATTTAAACTCTTTATATTGTATTAAGGGCTATATCTGCAACATCATCTCTTATTAATTTTAAAATTAACTTGTTTAGTAAATTCATATTTACTGCAGGAAAATCATGTCATCTGTGTGGAAGAATGAGCTTATTCTCAAATCCTCTTATAGTTGCTATCTCTGCTGGAATTTGAAAAGGCAAGATAATTTCAGGACTGAGACTGGAATGTATCAATTTTTCTACTGCTTTGTCCTTTGATAGCTCTCTCTTTGCTGCTGTAAATAAACAGTTATATCCTGGTAACTTTTGAGGTAGAATTGCACCATGTAATTTATTTTATTAAATAAACCAGATCTCTAAAAGCCCAGGGATACAAGGAGCACAAACAGGAGCTATAGTGGTGGAGGAATTCAACCTGAGGAACGCTGTCAGCTCTGCACATTTGGGTATCCAAACCAGGCTTTTCCATCAACCTTTTCTGCAGATTTTCATACATCTGACTACAATTCCTTTGAGTTTTCTCCTTTTCCTTAGTTTGTTACATTCACATTTGTCAGATGCAAAGCTTTCCAATCACTTCTAATTAGGCAGGGCCCACTTGCCCTGTTCTGCTCTGGAGGACGGAATCTGCATGGGATCTCCCTTTGTGTCTTTAATGTGATCTCATTCACTAATGCATTGCAGAGTAATTATAGCCCCACTCTGCAGATGCAAAATGAAATCTGATGAAATTGAAAGGTTTGATTTCTCTTTGCCTCACTTTTTTTAGAAGGTTTCTATTCTCCTGTAAAATTTGCTTCAATATTCCAAGGACTCACTAGTGCACTCTGAGTTCCCTGCATGCGTTTTTGCCATCAAAACCAGAAGGAATTAAATCCTTAAGACTTACGGAATGGGTTTACTGTAGATGTTGAAAATGACAGCATTGGATCTTCCCTGTAACTCTGTGCTCCAAGAGCTTTGTTGAGCTGAGGTGGAAACTGTTGAGTTTGGTTGTTGGGGGCTGTGCTCTCAAATGATGTGTCCAGGTCAATCTTACCTGGCAATCACAGGTAAGAAATCTCATGAGATTTTTTCTCATTTGACTTTTTTTCTTTTCTCACACTTGGCTTTCTGTGGCACTGTCCCTTGCAGCTGTGTGCACTGAGGAACTTTTTAGAAGCATGCTGGCTGTCATAAGCAAGACTGATGTTATCAAATGAGGTTTTTTTTCATACAAGCAAGAAAAGATTACCCTAAAGATTATACTTGGGAACAAAGCTTGTGATTTTGTTCCAATCTCCTTTCCTAATCTTTATTTCAAAGGTCAACTCCAAATAACCTCTCTGTAATGATTCCTTTGTTTATTTTTCCATTATACTGATTTTACTTCTTACAGAAATACAGGAATATGGAATTGTGTGACTATCCTGAGTTCACGGGTCAAATGACATCCTTATCACAGAGAAATTGTAGATTGCACCCAAGAACCCTTTCTGTTGATACTAATTTGATCACAAATTAAAGGTCTTGAAGAGTATCAAAGGAACACCAATATGGTTAAACAAGTCTTCTCTGTTACAGTTTTTATTTCTTGGTTTTGACATGCCTGCAGCTACAGCTTGCCAGGTAGTTTGTGGAGATATTTATTTCATGAGTATGAATGGTAATAAATGCTGAGATGGGAGTGGAATACCCCTGCTTTTACCTTTAGTATTCAGAATATGTGAAGCATTTCCACATCTAAGAGAACTTCAAAAGCTACACAAACGTCTGTAGATGACAATCTAAGCAAAGGACAGCATATTATATTATATAATATTCGATTTAAGAGATGGAGGATCATTTTCAATCTTTCAAGTGCCTGGTAGGAAAGCTATAGAAAATAATATAAGGTATGGGGAGGAAACAAAAGAAACTGCAGTAAAAGAATAGGGCAGAAAAACAGATTATTCATAAACTTCACACTTTGCATAACACACAGACCTAAACCTCTGAAATTCCAGCTGTCCTACAGGACAGGTTATTAAAGTATCAGCAGTTGTTTTCCTTTTTACTGTACCTCATTATATCTCACCAAAGAGTCATAGCTGTGAACAAGAATTGAGAAAAATCTTTGTACTCCCTGTTACCATATTGCTTGCCAGCTCTTCAAAGCACCTGAGGAAATCAGGAGTTCCATTTCCACCCTAATAAATAAATAAATATGCTCACCTCTGGTTTCAAGGCACTCATTAGAATGAATCATGCCCCTAAGAGAATACTTTTCTTTCAAGAACACTTAATGATCCCAAGATGTTTTCACCCTCTAAATGACCCTTGTGATATTAATAAAAAAAAAACTTTAATATCTCAAGTATAAGCAAAGCTCTCTTTTTTTCTTCTTTTTTTTTTTTTTTTTTTTTTTTTTT
>WEIU01015966.1:33882-161975 GCA_013389925.1 Aegithalos caudatus
ATACACTTCAATTAAATTTTATTATACCTCTTTTATGCTTGAAGATCTTTTGTTATAAATGGCATGCAATGAAATTTGGGGGGCGGTGTATGAGAGGAATAAAGCATCCTCTTAGGAGGGCATGGGAGAGTGGAACAGAAGTCTTTAGGGTGTCATTCTGATTTCAGCCTTTTACAGAAAGCTGCACTTGGTAACTGAGAATAGACTCAGTGATGAACAGAGTGCTGCTTGGTGCTTCTGTCATTGTTCTGTCACAATTACATCACCTATGAAGAATGTAACTGTGTAAAGTTTCAGCCAGCAAAATACACTATCCATATGATGGATCTGTATTTCATAGAGTGTGTATTAAGTAAAAGCTGAAGAACTCAGAAAGAAATGCTTCTATATTGGGCCAGAAACTAATTTAAAATCACATCACTCTCAAAGATGCGACCCAGGCAAAACAAAACAAAACAAGAATGTGACATCCTGGGATGAAATGAGGAAGCAAATCACGAAGCCCTATGAATACTCAAATTAATTCACCCAGGAATAAATCAGAATAGAAGATCAGTACCTGCAGAAACACTTGGCCAGATGTACTAAAGATCAGACTGGAAAGATGAAGAAATTCCTGCCAACATTAGAAAAATTTAAAAAAAAAAAAATCTGCATACTGCTCTGGGATCACATTGTATATATGGCAGTCATACCTTTCAAAGTAGCTGCTACAGCATAGACTGACATCAAAAAAACAAACACTAAAAATTTAATATATATTTAACTCAAGGAGGAGTAGAGTACTCCAGAAAAATCCAAGATATTGACAATAAAATAAAAATAAATCATGCTATAATGGAAAGAGACTTTTAAGACCGTTAACACCAAAATTTTTTTAAACATGCAGTAAATGGTTTTCTTTCTCTAAAGAGTTCTTCATTCCTATTTACAAGATCTGATTACCTTTGGAATGACCCCATGGCCTGCTCCACGTCCCATGTGCACAGCACAATTTCTTAGCTCACATTTTGCAATCAGGAGCCACGCTCATCTTGACAATTTGTTGGTGTCTGTTCTCTACAAGGTGGTTCTTAATCTACTTACACCAGTGATGCTTTTCTCAGCCTTCTCCTTTCCTTTCTTCCAGTCTCTGGGCTCTTCTGAAGAGTCTGTGAAGTGATGCAAGTCCTGCAACATCTAAACTGCCCTATTCTTTCTTGTGAATGCCCTCACAGATTTTCTGCCTTCAGAGGAGCTCACAAAATCTGTTATTTCTTTTCAAATAAAGCTATTCTTCCTGTGACAGATTTCTCAAGGGTCTCAAACTACCTGCTTGCCAAGTGAACAGGATCTGACCTGGATCTCAGCCCTTAAACTGGTTTTATTCAAATCTATGATGCAAAGCCATTCAGAGAGGAACAGAGAAGGAAATTATTCCATTTAAGGGTCTGGAAAGGAGGGTCAGTTATGTTAATGCACATACTGACACAGAAGTGCAGACACCCTCAAAACTCAGAACTGGACCTGCTAATTTTCATTTCAGCTTGGCTGAGGTATTGCTTTCAGCTGCTTTTCCACCTTTACAGTCAGAACTGGAATGGATCTTTGCTGCTCTGCTGAGAGTGACATTTGTTATCAGCTGCTGTATCCTACACAAAGCAGTTTGTAGGGACAAACAGCCCCTGATGAGTTGACTCTGCACCTACTGAAGACTGAGATGATAAAAGGGTTCTTTGGCTGCAGCAATTTCTAATATGCATGCCAATGCCTTAATCCTAATTATTAACTATAATCTTCCATGAGAGAATAGAGACTCTCTCTTCCATCAATATGTCTAGACATGGAGATATTTGGGTGTCTAATTCTAATTGTGATGGATAAAAGGGCTAAGTAACTTAATGAGTTTGAAATTTCAGTCTAGGCATATCCCAAATCAGTCTGCAGTGAGCTTTAACTTAGGTTTGCAACACCTTTTGGAAGAGAAAAGGAAAAACTATGCTTGAAATTAGGTTTGATTTCTTAGAGTTCTGAATGCTTTCACTTTCGTGAGGTTTAAGAGGAAAACAGCACGGGAGGCAGTGAATAATGTTATATGCACCACTGGAATACAGAGGAATTTGGCTTGACAGACTGTTATTAGAACTGGTGTCCGGGCAGCATATTGGGGTTAGTGATCCTATTTACAAACGGTACCATGGGATCACAGCTGATGCAGACCTCTGGAATTGATATAGACTAGCTGATCCAAGAGGCAGCACAAACAGAGCCTCAGAGCTCCCCAAAGTCATGCTGAGACAGTAGATGAATACCTCAGGGGGCAATAATTTGCAATTCCTACAACATTTATCATCCCAAAAATTGGTGTCCTATCCACAGTTAGTCTGGGTGCATTTCCTCTCCCGAAGAAATTTTGGAGCACTGCTCAGGATGCTCTGGGTAGCTCAGCACTAACAAAGCTGCACAAGTGCAGGGAGATGGATACAGACATCCACGTCAGAGATGGCAGCTGCAGTAGGCACAGGTGTTCTGCTGTGCTAAAGAGCCCTTCTAAACAGTGAAATATATTTTACTAGCTATGACTTGATGCCCCATAAGGATAAAGCAATAGGAATGCTGTCCCTTGATTCTTCTAGGTCTATCTTATGCCTGTAAATTCCAACAAAGATAACATCCTGCTTGCACACACATACAGCAACCAGAATATCATTATTTATTTTGCAATGCTGTTCATCATGTAATGAAAAAATCATTACTGGGACAGTAGGCCAACTTCTAAGTCAGGCAGTTTCTGTAGATAACGCTCACCATTGTGCTTAACCCCCCTTAATTCTCCTGCCTGGATAACCAAGTGCCAGCTGTGTTGTGCAGGTTTAACACACAGTCCTGACTAAAGTGTCAGACCTGGAACCTGAAGTTCTAGGGGAAAGAGTCTGACTGATCAGCTGGGGAGAATGATATTCTCCACTGAAACACCTCCTTGTGCCTAATTTGTCTTACATGTGCAGGATCAAAACTCAGACATGTAAATGCTAATCCCATGTCCCACACTGAATAAACTATATACAAGACATATAAATAAAAGCTGTGCCTTCACATCAATCACAAATGAGGTTTTCTAACATAAAACAGGCAGCTTTTAAATTTTGAGAGTAGTATTCTATGTTGGATTCCTATAAAATGATTCATTCCCAAATAACAATTTACTGATCCATAAGGACAAGAGAGATGAGGTTATCTACTTTTTATTTATTTCTTCATTTCAGAACAAATTACAAATTCTATAAGGAATACGGTGTCAATACAGATTAATGTAGGGTTAGGATTCATTTTAAAAGTGCCACAAGCTAACTGGACTTCTTAAGAAGTAGTTTTCAGTCAATTCAATCTTTCACAAAATTCTAAGGATATTGTTTTCTAAGAATAACAAACCTGAGTATTTGTTCCCCAGCTTGCTGCCAGGATCAATTAACTTTCATTTCATAACAGAATTTGCCATTATTTTTCTGTTTTTGAGGACTGCACATGTTTTCTGATGTCAGTTATAAATTGAAGAATCAATAAATTTTGTGTGCCATAATGTATATGAAATACATATGGGCATAGATAAGAAAAAATCACTGACTGATAAAAAGCAAAACACACATCAAAGAACAAATGCATTGGAAGGAAAAGGGGGGGAAAAGGAAAAATAATGAAATTTTTAATGTCTAGTAACAGGGAAAAACATTCAAAGTGATCTTAAAATGACATGGTCAGTACTTTCTATTCTACTATACTCCCTCAGATTTTAGCATGCTCCATGGAGTCAAATATTCTGTTTGGCCCCTTTAGAGGAAACTCTTACCTCTGCATTTGATGATGGAAATAATTATCAGATTTCCCTTTTAGTGTGCCCTTTACTTTTTCTTATATAAAGCCCACAACAGTTTAGATTTAAAATTTGATTTATAATTTGAATTAAACAAGCCTAGGGGAAGGCTTTTTTTGCTTTAAAAAGTATTTATTTCCTATTATAATAGAAGCAATAGCGAATAATTTTTCATATCACATCATTGATTTCTCCAGAATTCAGTCAGGATGCTGCCATATGAATTCCCATATCAACAGCTGTATTGATTCCCTACTTGGCCAGCACTTGCTGATTAACAGCTCTTTATGTTGCCACACCTTCAGCTGTACTTTTGACTCTGCCACAGACTCCTCAAATGAAATGAAAACTCCTAAAAATTTCAATCTGCTGCCTTTTCATCATGTTTCTCTGCTTCAAACAGATGAATGAACAACCCCTCTCCTTTAACAGAGGAAATAATGTTTTTTTCTCCAAAAAATATGGAATGTACTCCTCTCATCCTTAGGGAAAGGGAAAAAAGGGAATATTTTCCACAAATTAATATATAAACAGTAAGCAAACTTTCTCCTTTCATTTAATTGTTAATTTTATTTTTTCTCATATATTTTACTTTCATGAATTATGCAAGGAGTTTTCTCCCTTTTACTACTATTAAAGAGCCTTCCCAATTAATGATGAATAGTTTATTTACTCTTTTGTCATCTTTTCATTAAAAAGAAGCCTGTCTGCTAAACTCTAAGTGATGAGAAAAATGGTTCCAGCTATGCATCTTTTGTGGTTTGCAGAAAAAATGGCAAACTCCTCTTTTCCCAGAGAGCTTAGATGGCCTTTTGAAATACTGATCCTGTATATAATAATAGATGACTACATTTCACATTTTGCCATTCTTAGCCCCAGGTATTTGATAGCTGGTTTAAGGCGAGTAAAAGCTGTTTCAAATTCCCAAGCCACAGAGCAGCTGTTAAAAAATTATTTTTTTCCCAGCTAAACCTACATTGAAGTAGAAATAATTCCATCCAAATTCTGTGCACTACATAACACATTTGCACATTTAATTTATAAGGAAGGTTAATTACATTGCTCTGCTGGCACCACCCGCTTGCGTGCTGCAGCCAGAAAGCATTAATGATTTTAAAGAATTCATCAAGGGAGTGGATTTTTTCCTCTAGGGTTGCTTCTGAGTCTTCTGTGCTCAGCCAAGCACTAAGAGATGCACATGTATCTGCTGTGATTATATTCAGAATCCCAAGAAGTTTGAACCTCAAGGAATGTCAAACAAAGCTCAATAATAAATGAATTTTTGAATCCAGAATCAAAACAACACAGGCAACATAATTTCTCTTTAAGCCAAAAGTTATAAATATTTCAGGAAAATGTAAATATGAATGCTCTATCTTTGACCATTTATAGATAATGAGCTCATGCATTATCCAGTTAAATCATTTCCTAATGATTACAGTTTCAAAGGGTAGGATAGATAATTTTTAAGACATAATCTTGGTGGAGAAAAAGTGATACAAGGAGACTCACCATGTGTAAAACACAGCACACTCCTAAAGTACACCTGACTTAACTGGATCGTCAGTGCCTGTACATTGCTGTGTTCTCTAATCCTGATATTTTTATCAGAATATAATAATAATAATATCTAATATAATAATAATTCCAGCTAGCACTGCTGAGCCAGCAGGCAATGATTGGCTCAGGCCTCTCAAACAGAGGGCAGAGATAAGCAGTAGGTTTGTCCTTCCTTTAAGATGAGGATGGAATTGTCCCCAGCGCCCACATCAGCTCCTGCAGGACTGCAGAAGTGACACAGACCCTGTCACACACAGCCAGGTGGCACCACAGTGGGGTGAGCAGGGCTTAGTGACACTGCTGGCACCTCCTCACACCCCTCAGAGAAAGCCTCCTGCTCAAAAGGCTTCTCCTGAACTGGATGGTTGACTACAAAAAAGCAATTTTAATACATAAGATCTTCAACGGTGGTTTTCTACTAAATTTCTGTGAGAAGGAAAAGATCCTGCTCCAAAGCATTTTGTGTTATCTGCAGTTACACAGAAAGGGGATCCAACCCTCCTGGTTTCTCTCATGCCCTGTGCATAAGAGCAGTGAGCACAAGGAGGAGTTCAGACAGCTTCAACAAATCTGCCAAATAACCCATATTTCATGGGAAAACCTCTTAAACATCCTGCTCAGATTTTGAGAGACACAAGTAGCCTGTCTGACTGGGGACTTTTCAAGACTCAGACTTTAACGAGATTCCAGAATTATGAGGACTAACCCCAAATATTATGGATAATACACCTGGCATTTACAGTGCTTTTGATATAGCAACGTAAACACCTACCTACGGTAATTAAGCAAGCTTGCCTAAGAAAGTTTCCATGTATGAAACACTCAATAAGTTGAGTTTTTAGAATAAGTGCATGAAAAAAACCTTCCTTGATTCAGCTCTTTCCATCATGAACCCATTATTTACTGAGATGGAGCTGTTTATTAAAGATCAATCAACTGTATGGCTGGTTAATGCCAATAGCACACTGTGCTTGAGATATGGGGCAGCAGAGGAGAGGAGAAAACTCCAGTGCCTGACCAAATTGGATGAGCTTTACACTGCATTCTGTCATGCAATTATTTATTTGAAATTGAAAAATGGTGTCTAATACAGAAAAAAATAAACAGTGCAAGTATATGTATTAAACAGCCTCCAAGAAGTGTAAGTCCACATAAACCAAACCAGAAAAGTTCTTCCATCATCATGGATTTGATCCATGCATATAAATAAATTTATTCAAAGTAATGGTAAATGAACTCCCAGGAATATATGAGCTGATCTTTTGAAAAGGTACTGGCCAAAACAAACAAACATAGACATTATTTCTTTTTCTATATACAATGTGTTGATTGGTTGACTATAATTTTTCTCTTAATGCTTTTTTTCTTTCCAATAGGAGGAACATACTACTCACTGACCAAAAAAAAATTTTAAATTGTGTGGTATGTTCAAAATCACTTTCATTAAGGAAAAATGCCTAATGGCTCAAGACAGAGGATTATAACACTTTAAAGAGAAATGTCATTATGTGAAACATCCCCTTCCTGCCATGTCACAGCTCCGCTCCTAAATCCAGTCCCTTCAAAGCCCAGAAAAATGTCCTACAGGTATTGGAAACAGGTTTTTAAATACTCCTTGAGAAAATACTCATAGCACACATTGCTAACATTGCTTCCTTCTGAACATACATGAACAAGCATAAGCAATAGAAAAGCAGAGGCAAACATTTAACACACTTCTCATCATAGAAAATAGGTATTTTTCTTGAAGATTTTCCTGGCACTGATACCTAACCAGTCATTGAAAGGTTATTTCTAATGCACAAGATACCCAATTGCCAAAATGCTGATATAACTCCACAGGCCTTCCCTACACTGTCATTAGGGCTATAATGAAGGCTAAGAACAATAATAGTAATTACTTTAACTACAGGCTACTATACAAATTTAAATGCCCCCTAATTTGGATTTTCAGATTCAAGGCAAAACAGCAAAGAAATCATAATGCCAATGTTAGGCCCTAGTTTACTGCAGATTTATTTGTCAAAAACCCCTAAACCTAATAAAAATCCATTAATTACTATTTTCTTGTACCTTGTTCTCCTTCAATATTAGTTTACTATGGGCATCATTATAATTTAAAAGAAAAAACTGATGATGTAGAGGACGATTGTCAAGTATGTGAATCAGAAAATTTATCTAGATCAGTACTGGGAAGTGTGAGTAGATGATGGACATTTCAAATCTTAAAATCTTTTAACCATAACTACTCCTGTAAGGTAAACTTGTAACTTAAAAAAAAAACAAAAACCCAAGTGTTCACTTCTATGGCCCTGTGTTGACACATTTCATCATAAGTTATTTGCACTGTACACAGTAAGATTTCTTCATTTTATACTTATATGGCCTATCTTCATTACCTCTAAAACACAGCAATTTTTAGAAACATAAAGAATTCTTCAGGGTGCTTGTAAATTAAAGTTTCAATCAAAACAATATTGGTTTGAATGCAAGTAGGATTCTAAGGTAATTCTCAAAATTGATTTTTACTGTAGGCTCTAAATTATTTTAAATCCCAATGTCTAGGGAAATTAAGATTACCTTGACACATAGATTTCTGTGCCACCAGAAGTTTGAATATTTATACTGCTATTAGTTTGGAAATACACTGGGTCCCTTTCCTAATTAAATGGTCATTCTGACCATTTCACAGTTATTCTGAGAGGGTTCACAGCACCTCTGAACAGCTTTGCCAGCAGAAGCAGCCTCCTACACTGAGGTTTGACTCTGAAAGAAGATTTGAAAAGCAATAAATAAATGAGATAAATGAATCATTTCTGGTATCTCAACCTGCATAAACTTTTGATGTAAATATAAGTAGATCCCCTTTGGAATAAAATGAATTGTACTGAAATGTGTGAAAAGACTGAAAATGACATTGGCAATGAGTTCTTACTGAAATATGCTGAATAACCTAATGAATAGAAATTTCCCTGCCACTACAGTCTTGCACACTTATAACACTTAAAACATAAAGATATGATTTATAGCAAAAACTTACATCCAGTTCTCTGGACAGGCTTCAAATAGTCAAATAAAAATGTGAAAGATTCTTTAAGTCCTATTGTAATTATTCTTTACTTAGGAAGAGTTCAGAATTTCTTAATGTGCAATCTGTATTTAACCAGTTTCTTTAGAGTCATGTTGGTGTTAAACAAATGCAAAATACTATTTACAAGAAGTTGCTGGACAGCTTTTGAGCTGAACCCAGACCAAAGAATGCCACTGGATATAGTGAGAGGGAAGCATGCTCTGAAATCAACACCCCATGCCTGTTTTTTACAGCTAACAAAATACCCCACAGTGAAGTATGTGCTGCTTTCTCAGTTCTTTCCCTACATTTCGATGGGTTTTGAAGTGATATTGCTATTGAAGATATGTAAAAACTTAAAAATGTTCTTTGAGAAGACAGTTTTACCATTTCTATTCATGGAAACCAGATAACATCCAGAAAATTCAACTACTGCTATACTTTTACCTAATTAACTTTCTCTAATTGCATTGCAAAGTTTGAACTATGTGCTGCTGGAGATGTAAGTACCAGGAAATGTTGGACTTCTCATTAATCTAAACATACATGAGTGATTATGAATCAGAATTCCCTCATTAATTTCAGCAGGAACTCATATTTACTCTCTGGCAAATATCTTACATGGTAAAATGTATAAATAACTTCCCTTATCTTGGGAAGCATAAGTGGAGCTGCAGATGAGGGCATTTGCAGCACTCTGAGTTACATTTTTGGAGTGCCATGCACGGTTTGTTTGGTTAATTGATTTTATGCATTCTTACTGATTTATGTTTATTTATCAAATTCACAGAATGCAAATTCTGACCAGCACTTCCACACAAGGTGTTTGGACTTTGCACAGGTTTTCTGGTTTGAAGACAAAGTTGAGGATAGTTGATTACACTTCAGAGAAAGAAAATTTATTTCCAATCACACATGTTAATCCTTGACCATGCAATGTTCAAAAAGCAAACTCAAATCACCTGTCTGTGCCCTGGAAATTCATAACTTGCTTGCTTAAAATAGTTATGCATCCAAAACCTCTGAAATGTTACCACACAAAATTGGGCATAAAAAGTAACTAAACAAGCTCTTCAAACAGTACACCTGCTTTTATTACAGTTGTCTTTTACTCTCCTCTTAGAAGAGCAAAAAGTGACATTTCCTATCTCCTTACTCATTCCTTCACACACAGAGATGAGAAACCTTAAATTATGTCTGTTGGTGGGTTAGGCTGTCCCACTATCATTGGGGTAGATGGAGAGTCCTCATATAAATTTCTTCTGCTAATTCAGGTGTCAGATCAGCATTTTGAACAGAGAAGCAATAT
The DNA here is from genome assembly GCA_013389925.1 of Aegithalos caudatus. NCBI lineage: Eukaryota > Metazoa > Chordata > Aves > Passeriformes > Aegithalidae > Aegithalos > Aegithalos caudatus. The sequence goes on from WEIU01015966.1 coordinate 43,672, forward strand.
CAGGGAACTGGAGCACATCAGGATCTTGATCTTGTACATTAATTTGTAAAGGTATTTTTTCTTCTCCTTAACCCATTGTGAGCCCACACTTCTGACACTGCACTCTAAGCAAACACATTTGCAAAGGTTGATGTGCTAGAGATGTTCTAGATCCAGCAGGAGGAAAAATTAATTCCACCCTACACAACCATACACCTCCTGATAAGGATGTAGGATGAATAGAAATTTAATTTACTACTGAAGGAACAGGAATAATGAGTATACAGTAACAGACATCCTGCCAGTAACTCTCTGCCACAGAATAGATACAGGTTCAACTAGGAATATTTTTGCAAATTTTTTTTTAAATAACAATTCTCTTTAATTATTAACCAGGAAGATTTCTTTTTTTTCTGTCTTTATATTATGCTAAATCTTGTATTTATTAAGAAATATTTTATTTCTCCTGTGAGGCCAAACAAAAGTGTCTTGTGCTAGGAAAAGCATATTCACCATCTGTTAAGTGGAAAATCCATGACACTGACTGCATAACAGACATCTGATTTTAATTACATTTCTAGATGAGAGATGCTCTTCTCAGATCACTTTTTTTTCTCTTTTACTTTCTGTGTTAATTCCAAAAGGCTCCTAGCAAAGGGTGCTTTGCTTGGGCTTCTGACCTATGTAGCACAGGACAGCAGTTAAGGTTTGTCAAGAGTATTTTCTGCCCACACCCTGCAGAAAGTGCAAGGAAGGTGGGACAATAAAAGAAAGGTTATAATTTGTTAATTGTAAGAACAACCTGCAAAAGCTTTTCTGGTCTTAAACAGAATTTCTGTTCCCATTTCCCAAGTCCTTAGGTTGGAGCTGTAAAAAAGTAATCATCACTACTGCTCAAGTAAAAAATATTTCAGCACAGGTTATTTTTTGCTCACCTGCAACTGCAGGGTTGTGATCTCTAAGCCAACCTCAGGAGGAAGCCAGGAGAGATCCCCTTACATCCATGAAGGCTGCTGTTCTAATATGAATGGCTCATTCATAAATTTTGAGGTGAATTCCTCATGGCCACTTTAAATACACCAGAGATTAAATGAAATAGATCTATTTTCCTTTTGTTCTGGAAGTGAGAAAAAAAGTCTTTGGGGATTTGAGAGGAAGGAAGATGAGGAAACCAGGAATCACATGCATTTGGCCTCTTTTAATTTCACTTCTTGAAGTGGAAGACTGAATCTATAGCTAGACTCTATCTATGGCTAAATCACAAAAGCCAAATTGCATGTGATTTATATGGTGGAAATCCATTCAGAATGAGATCTCCCTGCATGTTCCCACATTGCTAGGATTTCCATTTCTGGGAACAGCACGGGGGCAACAGACAGGAGCCTGTGGCTCCTCAGTGCAGCAGAGCCCTTGCACTTCCCAATCAGAATGCAGCAGAATTATTACACTCTGGAGTACATTGTGCAAAGCAATGGCATGAAGCATTTCCCACAAAATACCACACACTTAATATTCCTCAGATTTTGATGTGGGAAATGGGACAGTACAGAGAGACAAAAAAATCCAGTCCTGATGGCAGTCTTGCTTCAAATGCTGATGAGAGCAGGGCACATCTCTCTGTTCTTTTTTATCACTGAGCTAGCACTGTCACAGGAGCCAAGGAGGAAAGGTTTTAATTTGTGTATTTTGGCAGTGCTGATGGATGGAACGATACCATTAGGCTTCTGTTTTGCAGGAATGTAAGAAATCCAAGGTCCTTCTAAGGTTTGTAGGAATAAAATATTCCTATAGTAAAAATCTGAAACTGAATATGGACAAAAAAGCATTAATTGAAATTACTGGGTAATTACCTAATAATTTGACAAATGCTTACCTCTCCATTTTATTAGCCTGTTTAATGATGAGAAGTTAGTCTACATAAAACAAGAAAAAAACAAACAAACAAACAAACAAAAAAANAAAACCAAAAAACCAACAACAACAAGAAAACAACAACAACAAAAATTTGGATTCACAAACTGAGTGTGAAAAAAATCCTTTTTATCATTTTTTGAGCCTCAGAAAATGACATGCCTTCCTGAGAAACAGTCCTGCTCTGGGCAGAGCTCTTTTCAAGAAACAGGTTTGTATTTGGTCTGCTGTCCTAGCAGACGTGGCTGAGATCTTTTCAAATGCTTTTTGGAAAAAATATGAGCTACTCTGGAAAGTAAAGGGCACCTAAACCCACCAGCACACCTCTAAATAAAAGAAGACCAGTATACATGTTATACACATTAAATGTGTATGAGGTTTTGAGAGCCTTAATTGTTGCAGGAGAAAACCTGCTTGTTTTGATGGGGAGCTGGCAAAAGTTGTACCTATTTTTCAGAGCATCAACACCAAGTGCCATCAGGCCTGCAGAAATACAGTGCACAAGTGCTAAGGATGCTCCCCAGTAAGACACTGCAACAAAATGGATTATAATTATATTTATTCTTTATGTTGCATAATTACCTAGCAGAAAGCAAAGTCTTGAGACCTCTCAGAGTAAAACTGCCACTCTTATCATGTGTTGACAGATATAAGATATAAGAGCAATCTGCACTTTGGCTTTTGGCTTTATCTTGCCATGTGATTTTAGTGGGGATCTCTCCATGATGTAAGTGGGGCTGTCCAGAGGAGCTGCTGCTGTGCCAGCTCGGAGGTGAAAGCCTCCCACTGGATGAGGGATGGCATTAATGTCATAATAATGGTAATAATAATAGTAATAATAATAGTAATGCCTTCCTGTTGGAATTACTGCTTCCCTCTGCACCCCTCCCAGGGCTGCTCTAGGCACAGGCTGATCCTACCCAAGCATTGCTATTCCTGGATCCCGGCTTTCCAATGTTATCATCATCTTTGAGATGCAATTTTCAGAAGAGCCATCTTTCTGTGCTCATATCAGACACATTATTCACCTACAAAATATTGAAGCCACTACGACAACAAACACCTTTTATTATGAATTACTAATATTTATTTGAACCCTGACACATTTCTAATTTCAAGAGAGTACTCAGAGTGACAAACTAATGAGAACTGCCACAAGTCACTGTAATTACAAACATTTTTCAAAATGCTGTGTAAGGCAACAGCAGCTATAATATCCATAATTCATTAAAACTTAAAACATTCAATTGAATACAAAAATGCTACATGTGCAAGTTTGCCTGAAAGGCTGCATGCAAGAAGAGATAGGAATGTGTCCTAGTTGTATGATAATTTTCTTTTTATTCAAATGACCTAAATTTTTGTCTTTCTTATGATGCGATTACTTTCATAGCAACAGTTTCAAAGCTGTTATCAATTTGAATAAAAAAATGATTATGACTGGATATTTCAATTCAATGTTTCTACAAGATAATAAAATGAAGGTAAAAGGGGTTTAACACATCCTATCAGCAGTAGGATTCTGAATAGCTGAAAATACGTGAGTTTTGAGAAAAAAAAAATATGCCCCATTCAATGCCTGCAATGCAGTTAATGAAATAGACATTAATTTAAAATAATTTCATTTCTAAAAGCTCCAAGTGCAGGCTTAAAGACACCTGATCAAGTACTGTTTTAAATAATAACATGTCACATCAAAACAGCTTTGTGATTACCTGGTATCAGTAACTTTTCTCATTTGTTTTGCTTAATTTGCCAAGTGTTTTGTGTTCTTTATTCAAGTAATTTAAATCATTAATATTAAAACTGGGGTGAAGAAAGGAAAATACTCAGTCCAAGAACTAAGCTGTAACTGCTAATACAGCATGAACTGCAATATTCTTTAGATCACCAGTGAATGGCTATATCAGCAAGTAGAAAAAGAAATACAGATGCAGACCTTTGCTATGATCTGTCTTACAAACACAATGCAATTGGAAACTTCTTTACCTGTAACTGTTTGCACCTAATTCTGCTACTGTTTTGCACTTACAGATTTTTCTCTAGTAGGCATTCTGAGAACATAATAAAAATTATGCTGTAACTCATCATTAGGATTTTTTTAAATTAACCTTATGATCTCCTTCTTTAAAGCTGGCAAAAAACTGAGGTCACACTATCATACGATTTTGGTAACTGGATAGTGGGATACCTAATGCTCCCCAGATAAATAGATGAGTATTTTCATTCAGGTTTGATATAATGGCCTGCATGTACTATGTACTTCTGTAAAAATTTATTCTGAAAACCATCATTACTGGCTAATTCAAGCTACAAGCTACATTTCACTAAATAAAGCTTGAGCTTATTGCAAACACAATTTACAGGAAAACAGTCACAAGTAAAGGACCTCATGGACTTTATATTTAGGACAAGTCTCACATGCCTGGCTGCTTAGTTAACATCTCAATTAGACTTCAGCACAAGTGGCCTGGCAGCTGGACCTTTTAGTGAAAAGCTTAGCTCCTTGTAAAAAAAAACTCTTGACTAAATTCCTGTGATATTAATGAGATTGTTTTCCTTTGTTATTAGACATTTTGCACTGAGCTGTAAAAAGGAGTTTCACTGTTATATTGGTGAGCTGTGCTAAGCATTCACAGCAAGGAAAGTCACAGGGTGCACTCTGAGGTTTGTGAGATGGCAGAGTCAAAAGTGACAATCAGTTTCCCTCAAGCTTTCCAAACCTCATTTATCATGAGATTGTTTTTCAAAATACCACTGCTAAGATTTCTTTGTCACTTTTCTTCAGGCCTAAGATTATATTATCAAGCATGAAAAGTTAAACTATACACTTAAATGTTTCTAAACACATTAAGGCTGCAATGTTTTTTTGTAACTGAAGATTTTGGAGGCATTAAGGTGACCTGTGGTGATTTCAATGGCGAGCAGAACAGGAAGGGTTACAGGGAATAATACCTCACAGAAAACCTCTAAATACAATGAAAACAGTCCTGTCCTCCATCCACTGCACTGTCTCCTGCTGTGAGTCTGTCCTGACAGACCTTGTTTACCCAGACTGGCATCCTGGGCGCCAAAGCTGAAATCTTGGAACATAAAAGCATTAAATGACAAGAGAAGGTTTCTTAATTTGGAAGGTGAATTATATTTCTACTGTGTCTGTTCCTGAGTTACAAAGAGACAATAAAGAAGGTGTTTGAGCTTGAAAAAGCAATCTGCTCTCTGTGCTGGATGACAGAAATAAATATCTTCACAAATAAAAAAATTTAAGGGCTCATCACACTTTGTTTTTCTCTTGAGTATTTTGAAGTGGAGCGATATTTCCTCTTTGATTTACCTAATCTCACTAAAGCCAAGAGCAGTCACTTTTGGAGAGAGATGTTTCTCCTGAACAGGAGATTGCCTCTTATTTTGTCAAAGAGCCAGTGGGCCATATAAATCATAGCTGGCCTGCAGACATTTACCTGATAAGGTTCCTCGGGCGGTGCCAGATTTTCTGCTTTGATAAGCCACTGCCCCTCAGGGAGAAAGCAGAAATAATCCCATATTTTAGCCTGCTGCACTGAAATTCCATAATGTTTCCACGTGCCTTATTGCAACTTTTTCTATATTGGGTTATTTTACCACATTGAATGGCTCCTGGGTGAAGCAAGGAAGTCACTGTATGAAAGTGAAGTTAGGTAAATGGGCTTTTAATAATTTTTGTCCAGATTTTAAAGCTGTCCCGCTAGTTTTTCATGCTGTGCAATTGTTCTGTTTATCATTACAAATAGGCTTTGGTGCTGAGTTGTAAGAGACATCCATTCTCTTATGGAACTTGCATAAGTTTTAGAAAAGCTGAGCCCCAGCTTATTCCATCATCTCAGACTATGTGCTTTCAAGGTACCTTTCTTACCAAACATGAAAAGTCCAGCAGACATAAAAGTTTTGGGTTTCACTTCAGCATAGCACTATGCTTTAGTGAGTCATTAAATGCAGAAAAGCTTTAAGGCATTTTCTGGAATTAGACTTTACAGCTATTGGCACCATGTATCAATTTCATTGCAAAGCAAGGAATAAAGTACAGAAGTCAGAACTTGCAGGCTTCACAATTAAGTTTTCGGAGCATGTAGGAATGAATAGTTCTGCTTCATATTTTATTATTCTCGCTTGTCTAAAGTATCTTGTAATTCTTGTTTAATACATAAGAAATTAAATAAATTCCCACTGTTCCAAAGTGCCAGATAGACTGACAAAAAATGTTGAGAATGCCAGATCTTTGGTAATAAATATTATCACAAAAATAATTGTAATTCACATTCACATACAAAAGTGATTATTGGAATTATTAAAGTAGTGATAGAGGAACTGGTTACATGTGGGCTGTGAAACACTCTGCAGGCTTTTCCACCTCAAGACCTCAATTTGCCATTGAGAAAAATGAAGTGTGTGAATCTAAAATAGTTCTAGTTTTCTAATGTAGAGCTGCATTATTTTCTGCAGGTAAAAGATTATCCTCCAGGTTCAGAACCAACTCAAGATGTCAAGAGTTACTTTTCAGTTGCCCATTACATCTGTTCCCAAGCCAGAAATAAGAATAATTAAAAATATTGCAAAATTTGATTTTAAAAGTCTGGCTCCTCACTGCACATGTATCAGGATTCATTATTTTACAGAACTGCTTGTTTCAGGAATTCCCTGGTACTTGATACTGCAGTAGGCTTCAAATTTTCTTTCATCAATTTGCATGTTTATCAATTTTTTCTGCTGCAAGCATTTTATAGATCAGCATTTTGTAACTTAGTACTTTGAAATCTATAGAAATTATTGCTTCACTTCTAATGCTGTGCTTCATTAGCTTAAGAGTGGAGTAACTGTGGATTTGTGTTAATGAATACAACCAAATTCATCACTAGTTACTGTCACTAAGAGAGTTGAAAAAGAGGGCATGCTTTTGAAAGACTTGAACGAAACAGAATCATGTACATTCTTAAAGGACAGAAAATTTATCACATTGATTTGACAGAATTTAGCTCAGTGATCAAATGTCATTCAGTAGAACCTAATAGCTTTAACTATCTGCATTTCTTCAACAGGATGCTGATAGAAACATGGTAGTGGTATGATGAGTATGAGGTTTTTTTCTCTGTTTTACTGTTTTACTCAATTGCTTCCCTGTGACTAACTATGACAAATTCCCAGTGATTACTTTTTTAAGGAGAATTTAATAAGGGAAGTCAGAAATGAGGGCCAGCAGTAGTCAGCAACTTTGGGGACTGTAAGATTTCTTGAACATGGTTTGAAAACAGAAGGGCACTTCAGTCAGACTTCAATCTCATTGGGGTGAAACTCAGGACTGCAGCTCCATCTGTGCATTCCTCCTTTCAGACTGCAGAGCCCTGACAGAGCAGCTGAATTACTGCAGTAAAAATCAGCATAAAAAGCATTTTATGGAAGAGAATTCTTGTTTAATCAGAAGCCATCTACTTCAGTTTCCATAAATCTTAATGACCATACATTAGCACATAATGCCTTTAAAGACTATTTTCTATTATATTAAATTTGCAGTAAGTAAATGCATTTGGGTTCTCCTGAATTGGAGATGAGACATTCTGTAATGTAAATGAAATTGCTTAATAGCTGTCTTCAAACCGTACATTCCAGATTATTTTTTTCCACAGCAAAAAGAAAAAGGCAAACCAAATTACTTCATTTAATATCAGTTCCTACTCTGATAAAAATTTTTCAATTTGCGGTGTGACACTTTCTCTTCCAGAATTTTCATCTCAAACAAATGAAGCTATAAAACACTTGGTTTCTCCCCTTAGGAATGTCACTGTTCATATCATTTGTTATTCCCATTGACAGCAAAGTTTTTCCAAACAGGCTGGAAGCAGCAGTGAATGGTTTTGTTTTAGCAGAGCTTTCCTGTTTGGTTTGTTGTGCTGTCTGAAGACTCCAAACCCTTGCTCTCCCTTCTTGCTGATTCTCACAACAGGCACCTGCACACACCACTTGGGAATAAACACCACAAATCCCCAATTTTGTCTTACAATGCAGAAAAATCCCATATTTTGACTAAACAGTTGTACACTGGAATAAAAATGGTTTTGTTTGTGCCCTGTAGGTTATGAAATAAAAGAGCAGTTCCATTTTCATCCCTCTATGCTCAGAGACATTATTCATGCACATTTTATTGACTTGCAGGAACAATCACAGATATTTGCAACTTTGGTGGATAATTATTCAAGAATACAGTTAGATATTGCCACAAAATAGGGGGCTACAGCTTTTATCAAATGCTTCAAAAGCCTGGCAATGCTGCATTAAACTACTTGACAATGCTGTAATTGGGAGAGCAAGCCAATTGTATCCACTGAACAGATCATAACCACTATTAACCAGAACTGAACCCTGCCCCACACTGCTCCACAGGAAGGATTTGAACTGTCTGCTGCAAAAACAGTGCTACTGATCTTCCCAGGGCGATTTGAACTGACAGAAACACAACATAAAGGGATTTTTAAGACTCCCAGACCACATATTTTGCCTGTGATGCAATTCTGACCAGAGCAGTGTCCTGGTGGTTGCTGCTGTACCCTTGGAGGCTCTGGGGAGCAGCTCAGAGTGCCCAGTGTGTGTTAACCCAGCCTGGGTGTCCTCAGTGGCAGCACTGAACAGGAACTTGTTCCCCTTCAGCTTCTGGACAAACTGACACCCATTTCAATCACCTTCTGACTTTTCTTATCTCACATGAATTATCCATTTGGAGATGGAGGGAGAGGGGTGCTTTCTGTCTAGTGGTGTTTATAACAGTCTATATACAGCCACACTTGAACAAAATTAGATTTTACAACTAAAGAGCCCTATTACATAATAAATCATGTAATAACAGGCATTAATAACTGATAAGATGACGATGATGAATGCTAACAAAACTCATCAGTAAAAGGGACTATGTTATTACTGCAACACAGTTATCTTATGTAGGGTAGTTACATTTACACTTGGAAAAAATTCCTCTGCATTACACAGACAAATCTTCATTGTACAGGGGCCCATGAGCAGCCACCACTTTTGGTGTACAATTATAACAATTTTACTGAATATTTTCTTCCAAGACAGTAGTAAAATTCGGTGCTCTTTCTATTATAAAATTATAAATTCTATATGTCAGGAAAAAATAAAATATGCTGATTCATTTAAGGCTAGAAAGATGGAGTAAATACAATTTAAACTGAACAAATACCAGAAAACTACTATAAGAGTAATTTCATTTTCAGAATTAATATGGCAATACACATCACCCTACAAAATTCCTTTCTAATGATTCTGGTTTTCTCAAGTTAACTTAAGCTTTACATTAATTTTGAGTGTAATGCAATAGAAGAAAATCAACTTTTTGATTTTTTAGACATTAAAAAAATCAAAATTTGTGAAAAATTTTAGCCACTTGTTTACTTAAATTTAATTTCGAGAAAATACACCAAATACACAATTGACTAAATTTATTACTAAATTTATTACTGCAACAGATTGTTAATTTCCTTGAAATTCAATTACAAAAATCGATTTGAGCAATTTAATATTTGACAAGCTACAAATAATTTCAGTTAAGGAGGCAGTTTTACAAATTACCCCCATGCCACATTCTGCTTTTGTGAGATGACATTCACCCAAAGCATTTTTATTAAGCTGATTATTACTGTGGTATCCAGCACCTCTTTTAGACAGCTTTTCTTGCAGGCAATGTAATTTTACTCAATTGCTCAGAACGATAAGAATGTGGACTTTTAAAATAGGAGTGATAATAATTTGCTTCCAAACTAGCAGAGCACAGCAGCTCAGGAACTAATCTAAATCCATATTCTTCACATTCACTTCAGGGAACTCCACGTTTGCACCAATTCCTAAGTTGTGGATTGCTGAACTTGAACCAGAGCTGGCTGGATCCAGCCTTGGGAATCACTGCACTTGGAACAATTGCAGATGCATTTTGTTTTTATTTTGGAAGATACAAAGGGGCATTACAGAGGCTGGGCACTTGAGATTCTTAGAATTTCAAAACTGACCTAATTATTCCCATTAAAGTCAGTACAAAATTTACTGTTGACTTATATGAATATACATCTAAACCAGTGGTAAAAAATTTTGCATTTGCCTTTTCAGAAAAAAATATTAATTTATTTTTTGACTCCCTCGAGAGATGGGAAAAAAGTGTTTGGCTAAATTTTAACATCCTTTCTAAACTTAGTTTTTTGTATTTAAGTGGAAACTGTACCTGAATATAATAAATTAATTGATTAAGAGTCTGGGAATTTGACCCCCTGACTGAGGAAAAACAAAGAAAAGGAACTGATTTGCTGTTTAGAAGCCTTCAGTTTCAAGAATATAATTTCTAGTATGCCTAGGGAAATCTTAGCTTTTTTCACCAAGTGTCCAAAGAAATGCCAGATAATTTAAAAAATGCTCATATTTGCATTAAGATTTTAACATAATAAGGTCCAAGATATCTATTGGGCACATCCTCCCTCCTCAAGGATAAAACAGCCTATGGAAAGCAGAATTATTATAACCGAAAAATAACTATTAAAACATATAGATGGGAATTCCTAAGGACAGAGAGAGCATTTCACAGGTCCAGATGTTGGAAACTCCACTATTAGTGTAAAAATAAATGCCCTTTCAGTGCTATTACTAGACAAATTCTTTTTCCTTTGAACTGCCAGATATGCATATGCAAGAGTGTAAATGCCTAGGAAACTGTAATTAAACAGGACATTTAAAGTCAAAACCATTAGGCCCTGGCAAAGCTTTCTTCTTTCTTGACTGGAATTCTGGCCACAGGGTCTGAACAAGGCAACAGTGGGGTTAAAATGTGGATGGAGAAAACAGAATCACTGAAATACAGTGAACACCACAAGTCAAGCACATTGTAGATACTAATACCCTATATAGGTTAAAAGAAAATACACCCTAGATTATAATTAGCCAGTTTTCTATTTAATGTATTTATAGTTTCAGCTGGTTGGGGATGAGTATAGCATAAGCTCTTCTGCACATGGAAGGGAGTGAACACATTGATTTCACCAGCTGAGCTATTACACATAATTTCATGATTTTACTGACTTGCTGATTCTAATTTTATGGCTGTGAAACACTGGAAGTGTTGTGCTTCTGTACTGGGATTTTTTGTAGTTGGGGTTCTTTTGGGTTGTGGTTTGCTTGGGGGTTTGTGTGAAAAACCTGCTGTATGTGAAGGCACCATAAATGAGCACTAAGAAATATTTAAAATTGCACATATCTTGAATATAAAAGGCAGTTGAGCACCCTCTTTGCTCTCACAGGCAGTATAAAGTACTAGAGAGTGATGAGAAGAGTAAAACAAAAATAGTTCTCAACATTTGGATGAGCTACCTGGCACAAAATGTTTTCCTCTTTTGTTTTGGGGGCTGAGGGGGGTTGTTCATTTTGAGTTTTGGGGTTTTTTCATCACTTAAATTATTCAGACAGACTGATGCTGTTTTGAGCAGAATTTGTTTTCCAGAGCTGCAGACAAATATACACTACAATATATATCTCCTATGAGCAGTGGTTTCAGGGACTGCCTATTGATTTCACAGCTGCACATATGGATCACAACCTTCTATTTTAATCTAAGGATTCCTTATTAGAAGTTGCTCAGATATTTTGGGGTTTTTTGGGGACAGTAATGCATGCATGATACCTGCAGACAGGGGCTCTTCAGAAATTTCTCATTTATCATCACATGGTGTTTTTTGGATCAGTGGTAAAAAATAAAGAACTAGTGAATAAAAATGACTGATGGTACAGCTCATGGGAGAAAAGGACCCCAAAGGTTGTTTTGCCACCTCTGTAGAGGTCTGACCTTCATTGCAGACCATATCCTGCTATTTTTTATTCCTGCTTAGGAGAGGAAGAGTAGCAATACCCGCCCTCCAATGAAGGGACAATACAAAGCTGCCTCTCAGCAGAACTGAAAGGTCAGCACTAACTGGGAAAGTGGTTGGGTTCAGCTGCTGCAAGCACACACATCCTGCCTGTCAAGGGTGCTGATTTGGCTCCTTCTGTAGCAAATTAATCTTGCTATGCAGGGAAGTGGGCTAGCAGCCCCCAGCCAGTGACCCACGACACTTCTGTACCCTGCATGGGAAATAACTCACTCAACAAAGGCCTGTGGAGCACCATGTGGAACAGTCACAGCCTGCACTGAGCAGAATATCAAGGTTTCCACCTGCCATACATTTAGGAGTACACGATTTCCTAAAGTAACCTGAGGGAAAGCAACACATGGTCTCAAGATGATTAATCTTGTGAGAATACAGTGACAACGTGCTGCCTTAGCTTATAAACTCAAGAGATCACTATTTTTTTAAGACAAGGCTTTTTCTAGGCAGACAGATGATGTTAAGGATCCCAATTCACCCTGGAATTTATACACTGAGGCAGTCTCTAACTACCCTGTCCTATTAAGCATTAGACCATGAAAGGACCCAATTATATCTTTATTAGGTGAGACTGACCTACAGCTGAGAACTCGCTGTATTTGCACTCATCAGTAGATCACTACCAGTTAAGCACCATCCTTCTGTGAACAGCTCTTAGTTGCATGGCATGGCAGCTACAAAATGTAACTGTACAAGAATCTTTTTATTCATTTAAATTAAACAGGAAAAAAGGAAAGTGTTCATCCCCTCAATACACTCAAAGTGCAGAGGGGGTAATACCAGAGGGTGGAAGAGGTGATTATGGAAAATCGCACAAAATCCTTAATTTTAGAATGTTTTAAGTTATGAGAACCTCATCTTTAACATAATATTTTATGTGAAAGCACTACATAATATGCTATTTTAATATTAAAAGTACCATGTAATTCAGAATGATATTAAAAAAATAAAATGCACACAACGTGTGTGTCTGTGTGTGTGTCCCTCTGAACCAGTTGTCCCTGACAGCACGAAATTTAAATCTTGGCTGTCCATGGAGCATTCTAAGCAGAAAGCAGGAAAAATGTAAATGAGATAATTAGTCTGGGGATGAGACAATTGGTGCAGACATACATCTATGCATGAAGATTCTGGGGATAAGGAAAAGGCCAGCTACTTTTCCTTAAGCCTCTGAGAGCTGTGCTACAGATTTACTAAGAAGGAAGATTTCAAAACAACTGCTTCATCACAAGCCAATTAAAATTTGAATTATACTGTCTTAAGTTTTGAACAGCTGTCACATCTACAGATAATTCCTCAGACCTTAATGTTGCAATGCAAGCCCAGTCTATTTTTATGTCTGCATGAAATAACCCCCACCACAATGTGCTGTGGGATAAAAACACAGCACAGGCATATTGAAATACATTTAGCACAGCCAAATTTTATCTTTAAATCTAGTTGTATGTAATGTGCTTAGACACAGTCTGTTCTTTGTGGGTGCTTATGTGTGGACTGTTAACTGGATTGATCTGTCATGTAGAAGTAATAAATTGAAAGCACAACAACAATGAGATGTTAAGAGTTCCTTGTGGTAGAATGGGACTATTACTACAAACATGGGGTTCAAGTATTTCAAATCAACTTAATTATGTTTCCACTGATTTTGGGTAGGGTGTAGTTTTGGCAGCCACCCTGTGTGACAGGTACAGCTGGACCACAGCTGCACAGATGATGTGGTTCCACAGAGCCCAGCTCCACCAGCCGAGCTCCAAGCGAACAAGCCCCGGACACGAGAACGAGAGGCTGGGTCCAAAGCCAGACAGGAGCTCAGCCAAGCCCTCTGAGGCACAGAGACACCCACAGCAGTGGCACTGAGCTGGGCACAGCCCACACCCTCGTCCAGTCCTGTCTGTAAGCACAGGGAATTTGAAAGCCCTACAAAAGGAGCTGCTGGACACTGAAGGTGAGGAGTCCCTGCAGGGACTCAGGGTGTCAGTGTCACATCCCTGTCTCCCACCCCACAGCCACAACCCCAGGCTTGTGCTGGAGATCTTGTAGGGAACATACATCCCTACTGCTGTAGGACTGCAGAGATAGCATAAATTATTTGGATTCTACAAAATTAAAATTTAGCTTTGCTCCACAAACTATTCTTTTCCTCAAACCCACATTTTAGGGCAGTTTGCTATAAAATAAGGAAGCTTTCCTTTTCCCAACTCTTTTGCCAGTATTCAGAACACTCAATGAAAGCCTGTGTCCCACTGTGCCTCAAGATCATTGACAGATTAGCACCTTTTGAGTTTAAGGGCTTTTGGTTTTCACTGTTGTTGGTCCTCAGCAAGAGATTTAAGTTTCTTTGAGTGATATTCACTGCAGTATATAGACATCTTCAGAGGCCAGACACAATCTGCTGCCTTACCTTGATCACCATTTTTGAACGTTTTAAATATTAGTCCAAAATTTCAGCTAGCATCAATAAGTATAAAATACACAATAATTGACAGAGGGAACTATGTGCTTGTGCAATTAGTGTGTTTTTGGATTATTGTAAATACAGGCATTACAGGGTAGAGTACAGAAGAAAAGTATGGAGAGTATAAATGATCTTTCACTGATCTTTCAGAGAGTGAAAAAGGAAATAGGGGAGACAAGATAGTGAGGCCAGAGCTTGACCACTACAAGTGTTAGAGAGGCCACTATAAACTCATACACAAAGCAAATGCTGCAGGGCTCCAGGTAAGAGAGGGGTGCAGAAACAGGTCAGGAAGGTCAGTCTTTCATTGGGAATGCCCCTGTTACCCAGGGCTGCTTCATTTTCTACAGCAGTGTGGTGCAATCTCAGGAATGCACCACTGCCTTCTGCAGGTGCTTCTGGAAAAGTTTTGCAAGAAAGATAGACAATCAATTTCAATTATTTTAGACCACATGTGGTCAGTTCATGTTCCTCTATAAAACATAGATATAAAGCATTATAATTTAAAACTACTGAACTTATAGGCTATCATTACAGGTAAGCCACCTTTTTTCATAATTTGGAAATTTGAAATACCGTCACAAAAGAAGAATAAGGGCTAAGAAAAAATATAAACCAGAAAAATTAGAAATAGTGAGTTAGAAACTTCCAGAGTTTTCAGAATTGCCTGATCACAGCACGGTGAAGATTGTGTAAGTCAGCACTGTTCACAGTTGAACAGTGAAAACTGACAGGAATTTGGTCAGTTCTACTTCAGCAAATCTCAGCTAAAGCAAGGAAACTTCACTGAGGAATTTGCCCCATTTAATTAAACAAAAGGTTCTTTTTTACATTACTAGAAACCATCAGTGCCCCCTGTTTTTATTCTTGGGAGAAAAGACTTAGTCAGCAAACTCAGCAGCACCAGCTATGGCCCCAAATGCCCCCTTAGTTCATTCTTTCTAATTAGAGATATTTCTGCAATATCCTTTGATTTCTTCTCATTTTCCTCTTATTTTTCCCTAGCACTCATGAAGTGCTTCTCCCCATCACTGGCAATTTCCATTTGCTTATATTTTCCTATTCCCTTCCTCTGCTTTCTTTCTCAAGGGATACTGGTCCTTCTATTCAACTGGAGACTGCTCACTCTAAAAGTGAAGCCTGAGATGGAAAGAGAATATAAACCAGAATGATTCTTGTGAATTTTGGCTTTCCTCAAAATAAATATGTATAGAGAACCCTGTATATGTATGGAAATGGATAAGGAATATGAATCTGGTGAACAGTTGGGTGTCTGTGATTTCAAGCTATTTTAGCCTGGCACAGAAATCTGAGAGCTGAAGAAACCACCTTGCTTACTCCAGGCCCAGATTTTGTCATGATACCTGTACTTTTCCTGTGTGGAACACAAATTAGTTGCACAATGATTAGTTGTGCATTCTTTCTGGCTGCTTTGTACATAGCTCATGTTACCTTTGCACAGAGGTTAACAACTATGCTGAATAAAATGGGGCACATAATGAGGAATTTCTTGACTGGAATTTATGTTACAGTGCAACTCTGTGTTCCAAAGTCTGTCTTCAACTGCAGTTCCCATGCTCTGAGGGCATAGTTTTGATTTTGGTTGTTCTCAGACAACAAGGTATTGATAACTTTAGCATTCCTACTAGAACAATGCAACAATTACTAACAAATCTTCATCTGATTTACAAAAAATATATTCTGCACATGCAGCAGTGGAGAGTGCTGAGACAACCTTGCACAGTGCTCAAACAAGATGATAAATGTTCTCCTGACTATTAGCCAGCCATCCTTCCTCAAAACTCATCTCATTCCCACTCCAAACACTCCTCACACTTCCTCAGAACATGTTACAGAAGAGATTGTTTGCCTGAGGAACCTTAGTGACTTGATCACTTCATTAGCCAAACTCTCAATAACTGAACTAGTTCAGAGGCCTAAACCATGTATTTTATCCCACACATTTAGGAGACAGCCACCTTAAATGGTGTGTAATGTATACAGAAGCAAAAGAAAGGTGTAATTTCAGGACTTGTAAGAACCAGAGTGATATTCCCATTGCAACTGCCAAATTTAAGTTTCTGAATTCTGCAGGTATGGATCAAACCTCTCCAGTACAAGCTCATCTAAACACTGAGCTGTAACTGTTCAGCCTGGAACATGTTCCACTTATATTGCAAGTATTCTGCAGGCCTTTTTCCACTTCAGATCTACAATTACAATGAGGTCTCATGTCTGATTAAGGAGTGCATTTCACTCAATACTAAGAGCCTGGGGGTGAACAGCATAGAAAATCTATTGTGAATGCAAAGAAATGACCATATTACTTTTTCATCTAGCTACAGGCATGAGTTCCTTCAATGCTGCTGAGAAGTTTTAATGATACTACAATATATGTCAGAGAATTTTGAAAAATATAATGATATATATATGGTAAGAACCCAGCATTTGCCTGGTAAAATAACAGACAAACATGTTTAAATAATTTATGAGATTGAATATGCAGACTGTCTGAAAGCCCTTTTATCATTTCCCACTACCAAAAAAGGAACACCTTTACACAGTGCAGAGTAAATATTAATGTTGTTAACTCCTTGTGGGAGATAGAGAGGATTCTGGAAATCCTAATGACAATGAAACCCTACAAATTCATCAGGAAGATGAAAATCAACACAGTAAGTTGACCAGCAGACACACACCAAAGCAGAAAAGAGCAGCATCTGTTTGGAAAGAAACAACAGACGTTTCCAGCTGTAATTTCCATAAGTAGATCAGGCATAGATCTTAAGCTTCAACTGATAGGAACCTGTCCATGCAGTGCCACCAGGAAGCATCCAGAGGGAAGGATTGTGAGAAATAAGAAAAGCCTTAAGAGCTTTTTTCACCTGTGTGAAATCCTGTTCACTGAGATTCACTCTGTGAGGGCTCAGCTGCAGTCAGGTGGGTGGAGAATGGCTGGGGGCTCCCTGGTGCAGGAGGGGGCGACTGGAGGTTGGAGAGACCAGGGAGGTGCCCAGGGTGCTGGGGCACAGGGAATGCTCCGGCTGGCAGCCAGTGCACGCTCCTCTGGGTGAAGTTTAGAACATTAAAGGCTGCCTTTTCTGCAATAAATGAACCTCTGGACCAGCAAGGAGGTCCATGTGTCTCTGTTCCCCATTGCTATGAAGGATCACACCCACATTAGCCCATCTGGTACCATAGCCAGCAGAAACAGGGAATGCACAGAAACTTCCCGGTGTGACTTCACACTCTTTGAGTCAAGCGTGGTTACAACACATACAAAAAATTATATTCCAGATAACAGCAATAATGAAATTGCTGAGCAACCACAGCTTGCATCAGACTGTCGTAAACATTTTCAGAAATAAAATAACAAATTAATTAACTATAAAAATATCACTTAGCTTTGAAAAGCACGGGCTGAACAGAAAAGTATCATTCCAGTCTTGAAGAGTTCACCAATCCAATAGGCACATGACTGATGCTGAAACTTAGGTTTGCTCCTTTTTAATTCTGCTTAATCATAGCAAACACTTTAAAACTAGTGAACTGGTTAAAATGCTTTATAAATAATGTGTCACTGTATACATAGACAAACTCAAAACAGGCAATTTTAAGACATTATTGTACCCTGTGAAGCAGTCGATGATAACAATTTTGTAGTGATTTTTAAACTATTAAAAGATATTAAATACCTTCTACCTCCCAATTTCTCACTCAAGATCGAACAAACAAAAATATATGTAACCACATAATCCTGGGGGTAGGTGGCTCCCACAGACTTAAGAAAATAACACCAAAAATAAGGGGTTTTTTTAACGATTTTTTTAATACTTCTGAGAAAAACAGTAACCAAATGGATGGCAACAAAACCCTGGGATTTCTTCCTTATGATTCAAGACCAACATGCCCTGAGTTGTGTTAAACATAAATATCTGTATAAATATATGCATGTGCTAAGTGAATTCATCTCAATTAGAAAAAGAGCAATCAGCAAAGTCACTGTTTCTCCTCCTGTGACTCTGCTACCCTGAAGAGAAACAGCTGCACGGCATCCCAGCAACAGGAAGGAAGCTCAGAGCCCCTTTCAATGCTGTTTAATTCCTGTTTCCTGAGTTTGGATGCAAAAGCTGCCACCCCATCCCATCCCACCTCATTGTGAAAATGCATCTCTCAGGCGCACGCACGGAGCGTTTCTGCTCAGCAGCAAGGAAAGGGATGAGACAGCACATGCTGAGAGAGGCAGAGTCTGCCAGAGCTCCTCAAAGGACACAGAACCCTCCCACACTGCCTAACCTCCACTGCACTTTGTGTTAGGTTGAACTTTAGGAATGACTGTGAATTGCCTTCTCACAGATGTGGAGGATGCAAAAAATCAACGCAAAATCTCTGGCATGATCTTCATGTGCAGGCCTCACTTCATCTTTTACTCTTCCTCCTACTTAGCAACATTATTTTCTTTCATGGAATTCAGCATAGTTTGAATTACACAATCAGACTTTCTGCAAACTAAGTCATACCAGCTACTTTTTTTCCGAAAAGGTTTTTTTTTTTTCCAGTTTCTCTTTAATCACAGGAAGCACACGCAATCTTTGGGGTTTTTTTAAATGGCATTAATCTATTTTTTAATTTAAAAAGCTTTCCATGTCTTTTGTCCTATTGCCTCTTCCCCTTCCCCCTTTTTTTTTCCACCTTACAGTGGAAAAACTGCTGCCTGTTTCAGGAGGAGTTTTTTTCCATGCCCATTTGTTCAGTGGCCAACCCCAGCACTGGGCAATTTTCCAGCAGGAGAATCTGGACTTCAGAGCCTGACCTTTAAGTATTCTGCAGTCAGTGTGAAAGTTTCCATTGATTTCAATGGCATTTGCAGCAAGGCCTTGGCCCTTAGTATGACCTTATTTTCTGCCTAAAAATTAAATTGTTGACAACACTGGCAAAGGTAATCAATTTTATTCCAGCTGTAAATTTTATTTTATTGGCTGGTGTAGCCCTACAAATCTGTGTGAAGAACATTCTAAGCACTACAGTATTATAAACCTGGCCTTACAAACCTAAAACTAATGCAGCAAAATCTTCAAAACCACAGACACCCACAATATTCCCATGAATATTTTAAGGTAGTTTATAGGATTATGTACAGCTACAGATTTGAAGATCAGTACACTCCTCCAAACAATGCTGTCCAGTGAGTCAAGGGGTTTCTTCCATGCAATGGAGTTCTCCTTAGGTGAGGAGCTGGACATAGTGTGGAAAGGGGTTTCTTGGCATGCAGTTCCAGAAATGGGTGTATAATCCCAAGGAACTATCTCCTTAGCTGACTGGCATTAATTCCTCCCCGAGCAGCACTGAAATGATGTGCTAACACGCCATTCCTAGCACTGGCAGTCAGGTTCAAACAGCTCAGGCTCAGGAGCTGCATTACTATTCAGTGTGAAAGCTTTCACCCTGTGATGTGAAAGGCTGACCCCTTTGTGCCCTGTGCAGCTGGTGGTTCAGAGCCAGAGATAGCATTTATTCAACTTGAGCTGTCAGATAGAAAGGGCAAATTTACCGGCAGGTAAGTGAATTAAGCACTGTTCAGTAGTTAATAATATCTACTTATTCATGACACATCTGTCATATGCTGTTAAGAGGACATTAAAAATTCTAATGCCCGGGCATTCTATTCAGTAACACATCTGCTGAGAAACACAGTGTGTGTGTTTCAGGTACTGCTGATTGCATTCTGGCTTTCTTCTCCTCACAGAAAATATATGTCATAATTTTATTTACTTTCAAGTGGGCTGCAGCTTCCGTACAACAAAAGCAAAATAAACAGAGCTTGAAAAATCCCCGGTTGCTGCAAAGGGCAGTGTAACAATGTGCTGTAATGCCTGGTGCTCATAATCCAGTCAGAACTATACAGCACTGCTCTGTATCTTTGCAGTGCAGCAGAGAGCAGGTATTTTCCTTTGGTGTTATTTCTGGCTATTTAATTTGCATTTTGGATGCTATACCAGGGCTTTACTAGTTTCCTATCAAGCAAACACGCGTGAACTCTATTACCCTAAATGAGACAAATATTTGACCCAGCTCTCTATCAAGTTAAGCAGTAAGAGAATGATGACATACAAAGATTTGCAGAACTCAGTACTCAAACATCTAGCTTGGAACTTACCCTAAAAAGAGCTAAAATATCTCCAATATAATCTGGTATTTAACTTCTAGAAATGAACAAGTTTAAATAACTTCTGCTGATTCTCATGCTTCAGTGGGAACAAAAGCATCGTCAAAGTGAGGCTATCTTGCTCTGAAATAAAAATGTAAATATTTCTATTGAGTCTGCTTCTGGCATCCTTAATGAAAGGACTAAAATTTCTGAAGATAGCTGAACTAGTGCCAGTCTATATAGCTACTCTTTCACAGCTACAGATGGAGTTTGTGTTCATCACTCTCCTCATTTTTACTGTTATTGGCACTAATGTAAATATATTTTATAAACATCTTCTGTATAAGGATTGTTTTGGTAGTTCTAATAGTATTGATATTTGCTTGTCAAGTTTAATAGGCCCTCATCAGGCACAGAAGAAAATCATCTCTTCCTCCTGGCAGATTAAGTGCCAAACCCAATCAATTTAACCACTTGATGCTTTGCTAAATTGCACATAGTTTGTGACTGGAAAGCCCACACTCGTGCTAATTGACCTGAGCTTCAGGGGGAGGAGAGAGGTCGAACTGCTCCCAGCCCAGCACAGCTCCTGGTTTTTGCTGAGAGGATCCAACTGAGTGGCCAGTGATTCACACTGCCCACTTCACCCTGGGACATAAGGACTGACCATCCACCCTCCAGCAGATCCTCCCCAAGAGCCTGCCAGGGTGGGCCCCAGGGGTGCAGCTCATCCCAGGAATCTGGAGCACTCAGAGCATCTGTTTACCAGACTGAAGCTCCTGGCATGGGGCAAGTCCATGTACCCTGTCACAGTGCTCATCCTTGGAAATGTTCTAAATGTGTCTGGATAAGGTCCCAGGAATACAAATGTGAGCCCAAAGCTGACCCTGCTTCAAGCAAGGGCTTGGACAAGAGACCTCCAAATGTCGTTTCTGATCTGAATTACCTGCTGACTTTTCAGTATTGCAGAGTAATAAGAAAACATTAAATATCTAATTCCTGAAAAAAGAGAAAAAGCATGGATAAACTGATTCTTCCATTTAATGTAAGTTTAGAGAATATCTCAAGGAAGGAAATTAACAGGGATCCTACAAAAATGACTGTCTTTTATTTATTCAAGTTCTTGTAACGTTCCTTTTCTTAGTAATGCCCAATTGATATCCAATATTATTTGTTAAATCAAGCCATGTATAATTCTGAACCATCCTAATATTAAATCCTTTGCAAGAAGAATGACTCTGAATACAGCAATTATGCACTATGGGATACAGGACTCCTCAGTTCCTGCAGACACAATTCAATATTAACAAAAATTACATGCCTAGATTAAGAGAGAGCTTTAATCTCAGCATTTTATTAAATTATTTTCTCTATAAAGAAATTTCAGGAGTATGTATGTCTATAATTTTCCCCAATGAATTACTTCAGTTAAAAGGAGTTCAAAATGCACTATAAAGGTATCACTCTACAAGTTCTGAAATGTTTTTCTGTAGCAGGCCTGTATTCTTCTAAGTTTGTTTACACAGACTACAAAAATGGAGAATGAGATTCCTTTGAAATGTTGTGATTCAATTTTAGAATTGTTTGGTCTGAGTAAGTGTATCCTGAAATGGTCTGTGTAGACTTTATTTTTCCTATATGCAAAATACAGAGAGAAAAAAATGTGTGAAAAATCATGTACTGTGAAAACAGAAAACCCCACACAACTAAAAGCTGAAGTTGCCTCAAAGAATGAGGTAATGAGTATGAAAAAAGCCCCCAACAACTACAATTCAAAAATCAAAGCAAACACAAAATCTCCATATTTGGTGAGTAGGAGACAGTGGGAAAAAATCCCCAAACCAACCAAGCATTGATGTTGTTTATGCTATTTAAAGGAAAGTCATTCAGGCCCACAAGTAATTTGGAGACAGCTCAGCTGTGTTTATAAGATCTAATGTAATCCACTGCATTGGGGGTCATTTCTATTCATCATCAGCCATCCTTTAGCTGCCACAGGGCAAAGGCCTCCTCTGTCCTTGTGCTGTCCATCACACTGAGGGCCCTGGCCAGAGCCCCAGCGAGCTGGCAAGGATCACTTGGCAAGTTCATGACACTGTCATTCCACACCCTCTCCTGTGCCCTGACCACCAGCACTGAGCTGACAGGGAGAGCTCTCCCCAATGAGCTCAGACTGCTCTTTGAGTTGTCAAAACACAGATAGACCGAGATGATCTCCAAAACCACCATTTGGTAAAAAAGTATTAAAAATGCTCTGAGCTTTCCAGTTATTTCCATGCATGCACAGATGCAGCCACAGTGTGAATAACAGGAATGGAGGCAGGGAGAAGGAGTTGGTGCAGATATGTGCAGCTACACTGTGTGATGGAGAACAGAGATGAGGTTGACCTTGGCCTCTATGAAGCTCTTCCTGAGCAGATCTACCCCTTAACACACAGGAAAACACAGCTGATACTGAAACCCACTCCTGTGTTTTCAGATAAATTCAGATTTGATATATTTCAGATAATTTCAGATAAATAATTTCAAATAATTTCAGATAAATTCACTTCAGTGTGGTTATGAATAACTAAACCAGATCAGTATCTACCTGCAATGTTCTAAAATTGATTACCAGCTTTTTCCTTTCGCTGCTGAGTCATGCAAGTCATAAGCAATTCCAAAATACAAAAAGAAAAATCACAAGTAAAATCTAAAAGATTAAGATTAAAAACCAATGAAAATATTCCCTGAAAATAAAATAAATCCTCACAATTAAAAGTGTACCTCTGAAATATTCATACATCATTGATTATCATTCACATTGTGAGGCCTACTTTCTCCTTTTTCAGAAGTCTAAGTTTCTCAGGTCTACTAGATTCACTCAAGACTTTTTCCTGAGCATATTTACAATTTACAAAACTTTAATGGGTTGATTAAAATCTCCTTGTTATGTGAGGTCATTGGCCAGAGACAGACAAACAACACCAACTCACCAATGATCCAAAGACAAACAGCCTGTTTTATTGTTTGGAACTTCCTTTTATAGGGGGTTTGAATTTCCCAGGTTTAGACAATGGAATGGCCTGGGTCTTAACACTGCCCAGTTCCCTGACCAGTGATATGTCTGCACTCTAGACTGGACACGATGGGCTGAGGTTCCTGTTTGAGTTCAAATCTATCTATCATTGCTCACCCAGGGACTTGTTCCACTTCTTTTCTAGAAGGAACCAGGCTGGCTGAATTGGGTTTATGTTATGGCCAGGTTTATCTTGTCCAGCTACAGACCAGCTGTGCTGTGACATTTCCTCACACTGTGCTGCATGTTTGGAAAGAGCATTCGTTTCTCTTATATACTCTATTAATAGGATCTTTTTGTGAGGCCACAGTACTGGACACCACACAGGCAAATAGTAAGAACTGATCTTTGCTGCCATTCTATTTAATTAAATAGTACCAGTTATAAGGCACATCAAAATATTTGTTGTATGTCTAATAGAAATGGCCCCATAATAACTCAGTGGCAGAGAAGCCAGTTGAGTATTGATAACTTGTCAGCTGAGGAATTCATTCCTAGAGGACACCAAAACCCCACTGCTCTCAGTAGGAATCATTATTCCTCATTTATTTTAGTCTCTGTTATAACTTTGAACAGCAATGCCATGAACATCCCCAGGCCAGAGTAAAAAGCAAGAAAACTCTTCAGAGCCTTGTAAAGAAACAACTTGCCTCACACACTTGCTCATTACATTTGTTGTTCTCACCTCAGCTTCCTCTTTACTTTCCTCAGAATTTCAAATTCTTGAGAATTTTCTGATCTGGCTGAGAGGACAAAGGGAAGAGAACCACCCCCTCTCCTCCAGGCTAAGGGCTGAGCTTTGAGGAGAAGCTTTTGTGGCTCCAGCCAGGAAGGCTCTGGTACCTCGGTACAGGCAGAGTTCACACAGCTGCAACAGCCCCCAGCAGTGTGTTGAGGGAACAGCACAAGCCTTAGGACTTCTCACTATATTTCAAAACTAAAAACTAAATGTTTCTTTTGTTGTGACATACAAAGGAATGGTTTTGTACCCAAAAAAAAAAAAAAAAAAAAAAAAAAAGAAAAAGGGCAAAAAACCCCCACCACCAAATGAGAACAAACAAACATACAGAACAAAACTGACTGCCGTTTTCTGATAATGTATTGTTAGAGAGATTGTCTGGTTAATGGTTTGGAAAAAAGAATTCCAGTGCTCCATTTGATACTTCATGAAATGAAGCAACTTTGTCATGCTTCACTGCATTTAGACCTAACATGTCAAATTTTTCTGAAATAAACTGTGGGTCATTGACTGAGAAAATTTCCTCTAGCAAACCATATGCAGTGAAAAATTCCATTATGATTCAATTTATTTATTTCATAGTAGTGTAGCCTATAGTACCACTACTCCAGATGCTGTGAAGCTGCTGATCTTTGAAAGGGAAAAGAAAGGTACAAAGAGCAGTCCTAAACACCACTGAGAGTAACTTTTAACCTTTTCCTTTATCATCTGGAGTGCCCCCTGAACCCTGATCACCCATGTCCAGCTTGGTGGCTGAATTCCTGAACTGCTAAATCAGTTTATGTTCTTCAGTGGAACTAGCAATAATATTTCACAGGAAATCACAACATTTCACTTTCTCCTCCTTTACAGCCCATAGCTCTGCCTGTTGAACCCCCAGGTGTGTGTGTCTGACTTCTGTTTTGTTCCTTATAGCCTTTCTTAGCATGACATCGAGAAAAATGTTTCTAAACAAATACCCAAGCACTCACAATTTATTACATGTTTTATGGGATTTAGTACTGATAGAAGAGATTCAATGTCCTCCAGCAGTAGTTTGTAATTGTGAATAAATTTTGAGGAAATCAAAGTTCAGGACAAAGTTTAGTTTAGAATGGTTTAAATGTATGTCAGTTCTCATGAGTTCTAAGTTACCATCTTTGAATCTTTTCTAATCTCATGCTTAGACAATAAATTTACTTTAAGGTAAATTATCATGAGGCAAAGTACTTTGCAAATATAAGGTAAATTATACATGTAAGTACCATTTTCAGGACACTTCATTACCTGAGATGTTAATTTTCTTTTCAGGTTAGCAGGATTTGTGCATTTAAGTTGTCAGGCTAGACACCTGAGACATCAATTTCTAAAGCCCTGATTTTAGATTCATTAAGAGAGAAATGTGCTTGTCACTTGGTGTGTGAGTCAAACCTTGGATCCTCTGCAGCCCTTCACTTTTCATCTTCCCCCTTTGGATGCTATAGGAACATACTTGTCTGAAAAAACACACATACAAATATCCCAAAATTAATGGGATTAAATTTACTCCTGGAGATTCTGTTCCACTTTGCATAAATATTTAGTGACAAAAAGAATGAAAATCCAGGTTCTCCTTGCTCAGGGAAGCAATTTAACCTGTTTGAAGTCAGCTTGGGTTTTACCTCTGCATAAAGATTTCTCCTAACTCACAGAATTTTCTATAGCTTGACAATTGAAGCACTTTAATTATGTACAGATCCTCTGTACTTCACTGTAGTAATCTGAAAAGTATTTTGGAGGAAATGTGGATGTATAAATTAAGTTTTCTAATGGCAGAATTTTAAAAATGGTTATATTTTTCACCTATTAAGCTGCAAAACCTAAAGGAATTAGAAGAATGATAAGGGGAAATGTTTTAAGCAGGTTGGAGTTCTTTACATAAAAAGTATCCTGTGATAAATTAAGAAATTATATTTCAAAGAAATAAACCACAGATTTGAAACTTACCTTTGTCTAGTCTTTCTGTAAGCTTTGTTTTGTGTCCTTTCTGTAAAGCTTTTGGTGCTTGCTCCTTGTGTGGATACCAAAAAGCAAATATCAAACACTTCCCATTATTTAAGAGTGTCATTAAGGAACATGGAGCTTCTCAATACTCGCACCAATAAAATTAGTACAAAACTGGGATCTAAGAATCTGTGACATCCATTCTTGCAAATGACTTTTCCTTCTACTGGGAAGTATTTGGTGATATTTCACTGATAATTCTAGAAAAAAGTGGTTGATTCAAGGACTACGAAGAAAGCGAAAAAGCAAAGGTTTTACATTTGGTACATGATTGATTAGAAGATCCAAAGGGACCAAAATCAAATACCTGCACAGCAACCTTCATCAGGAGATGCCTGAACGTGTTGCTTCTTATCAATGTATCAAATACATAATCAAATCTTCAGCTATGCTGATTGCTTTGTTCTATTCATTGTCTCTTCATGTCAAGACTGCAGTATGCTTGGCTCCCTCAGGAACAAATCAAAGAAATTATTTTTTTAGGCATAAGAACATTTAACTTCTCTATTTTTAACATGGATAACTGCTCCCTTCATTTGTGTCTTAGCAGAACCAGCTGGGAAGGTGATCTCAATAGATAGAGCTGAACTTGCTTTTTAACTGTATTTAACAAATTCACATTTTCATGAATAAAAAGGCCTTTAACACACACTTAGCAGTATGCAACTGCTGAAGCATCTGTGTGCACCTTGTCTTTCAGATCCCACTGGTAGAATCCTTCCTGCTGTACAGTAACCAAGAACTGAACTGCCTTCATCAGCTCCAAAATATAATTCCTTTCCACAGTTAAGCAGTTTAGTTGGATGTGACAGAACCAAATTCTGAACTGAATGAGGGCACAGTCACAGCTTCCCATTTTCTCCATGTGCCATGGGAGCATTGCCTGGCTGATCACTATAGTCAGCTTTTCAGAAAAAGGTAGCCAGCCCTATTTACAATCTGGCTTTCCTCTGTGTGAACTACAGCTCTCCCACTGAAGTTAGCAGAAATTCAAGACAAAGAAGACTCTAGCACAGCTTGCAGCATCAAGTTCTGTACATGGACTTGGCTTTTCAAACCCTGATTTTATATTTCATCACAAACAGTCACTATTCTCATGTTGACAGACTGCTATCTGCATCTTGGTTTTATAAAGGGACCTTAACTATTGCTAGATTCTATGAATTATTTTTAAAAGAACACAATTTGCATTGACAGCCTATCAAAGGCTGCTTGCTGAACTTTTTTAAGGTGCATTGACATCTTTCTGAAGCAGTGAGGCTGCTGTTTCAGCTCCTTGTTATCAGGGTTGTGTGTTGAATAATTGTTTAGCTGCAGTCCAACATCTCACCAAGTTTGCACCAAGTGTACTGTGCACTGACCAAACTCAATTCAATCCATACAGTATGTATACCATATTTCCCAAAGTAAAATTTCATTCCTTTAGGAGAACATAAGCATTCCTCTAGTTCTACATCAAAAGTTTTATCTGCTAAATTAGATGAAATGAAGCAGATTCCAAAAGTTGTCCCCTGGAAATGCTGCATTAGCTGTCAGCATATCTGCCCAAAATATTTTATACAGGTAGTTGAAAGACACAGTTTAACTGTTCAGATCTACTTTATTAAATTGCACTTTTGTACTTTCTCTCAGGGCACTTTGTGCCAGTTTCACTCATTTTTTAATTAAAATCTCCATTATCTCCACTATATGATTCAAGTTTTATAAGTTTTGGTGTAACTATTTCTTAAAATGTTCAGCCTCATTGCTTATAACCTGTGAAAAAGTTATTATTACTACAAAGAACCACGATTATTCTTAATTTTGCTGCAGTTTATATGTCTGAAGAGACTCCTGCTTATCTCAGTCAAAACATGACTGGATGGGGCAGGTTAGAACACCTGTACTACAAAAGAGTAATTCATGTCATAGTCTTTTGAGAGATTTGGGATTAATTAAAGTTTGTTAGAAACCTGCTTGCAAACCTCAGAGTGCAGGTGTTTATCAGTTCTACCCTGCTGTGGTGCCCCTGGTGGTCTCCAGGCTCTGCCCTGCTGCTGAGGAATGTGGCTCCTGCTGCACTGCCTTCCCTGCCACCCCAGCTTCCCACCCAGCTCCATTCCTCAGCAGCCTCTTCCACAGCATGACTTGGGGAAGCCCCTCACTTTTCCAAAACTGGTCTCATCTACAAAAAAGATCTGCAGTTGAAAGGAAACCTTTATTGGATGACAACAGTAAATATTATGAGTTATTGTTTTCATCCAGAGTGAGAATGCTAATTAAGCCCAGTTAAACACAAAAGAACATAAGAAATATTGTCTGTGGTTGAAAACATGGGCATTTTCTGAAGCTGCTGTTTCAACTGTTTGTAACCCTGCAATACACGAGCTCCAAGTCTGCATATTCCAATTCTGCCTCTGAAATCAGCCTGTAAGTAAATAACTGAAAATTACTGGGATGAAGATATTTAGAATATGTTTTTTCAACATTAAAGCTGCCCTGCTACCAACACAGTGTAAGCAAACCTGTGTAATGAGGCGTTTGTTACTTCCCTGAGCACAGGGCTCAACTGCTCCCTGGAGCACTTCCAGGGAAGTCAATGGAATTGCCCAAGGGATGAACTTAGTGCTGTTCAGATGACCACAAATGATCAAATTACTGCACTTCATGATGATATGCTCCCACCAGAGATGTTCTTACAGACTCTGCGTTTCTAACGCAATTGAAACAAACCAACTGACTTAATTGAAAGGTACAAGTTTAAATTTCCAGCCTGCACCCACACTGCCATTTCCCCTACCAGCAGGCATGCTTACCAGCTCCTCCCTCTCCCATTCCCTATCCCTCTCCATTCCCCAGCCAATGGCCCCAGTGGCACCTCATGTCCCTTGGGCAGCAGTGACCCTTAGCAGTTGTCATTTGCAGGCACTGCCTTCTTAACCAGCCAGCTTGTGCACTTGCAGTTGTGTGGATGCACATCAGGCAG
This sequence comes from Aegithalos caudatus, assembly GCA_013389925.1. Classification (NCBI taxonomy): domain Eukaryota; kingdom Metazoa; phylum Chordata; class Aves; order Passeriformes; family Aegithalidae; genus Aegithalos; species Aegithalos caudatus. The sequence goes on from WEIU01015966.1 coordinate 72,893, forward strand.
AATAAATGCTTTATACTTCACAATTCCACTTAGGAGAATAATCTCACAGAATATTTTTAGCTTTTTTTTTTGGTCTTTTTTTTATATTCCAGTTACACAGTTCTGCAGCTAAGAACATTTCACATTTTCAAGTGTTCGTTACAGACTGAGTTGGGGGATTTTGTCATACACATGCTGAAACAAATGCCAGTTTTCTGCCTTTATGTTGCTTTACTGTTGGGTTTAGAAAGTATTTCACAGGATATTAGGAAGATGAAACCTAAATTACTTTCATTTCAATGTCCATTTTTTTCCAATGGAATGACTGAATAGAGCAATCCAACTGATGGTTTGTACATGCAGTTACTGTTGCAAGTCCACGAAATTTTAGAATTTTAGCTATAGCCAACCACCTCTTCCATAAAGTTTCCTTTAGGAACTGAGGATGTATTTTAGGTGTCTTAAAAGACACAGAAAGATTGCAAAGTTTTCTATTTTAATTCTTATTCTGGGATCAGAGATTTCTGACAGTGGACTTTCCTAGATTTTGAGCTTTTTTTCATTAAAAAAAAATCTGTATTTATGTGGAATATCATTTTAAGTAGGAACACAGTCAGGAGAAGAATGCAAATCTACCTTCTTATTGCAATGGAACAACTAATGGCATAAAACCTATTTGTGTATTTGGGAATATGACCAGATTGATTACTGGGGTGGACAACCTGAGTCACTTTACGAAATTATGTAGATTAAAGAATATGATTTAGGAAACAAGACATTATAACTTGAAAGAATTATTTCCTTAGCTTCCACATGCAAAACTCCTGGGTTTTTTTACTGTTGAGATTTACCCAGTTCTCTGCAGACAGCTATGTCTATTAAAGACCATTCAGCTAATTTATTGTTCTTTCAATACACTCCTCTCTAATGTATTTTCTCCTGTGGATTAATAAAATAAGGGTCAGGCTTCAGAGAGTGACAAAGCATGAGTCAGTGAGGATGATTTATAGTTCAGCTGAGAGTGCCAACAACACCTTTTGATAAATACTCCAATCAGTTTAAAGTTGTCTCCTAACAATGACAGTGAATGTTAGTGATAACTTCTCAAGCAAGAGCTGCCAGGATGCAGGAGTTAATAATGGCAGGAAAACAGGCAAAGGCCTAACTCCCGAGGAGCCCCTGGAGATTTTTTTTTTTAAATTGCATCTAAAATAACATGGCTAGAAAACAGAAAGAAAAAAATGTAAAATCTTGTATCAACTGGTTTCTCCATTCAGAAAAGCATTCATCAGACAACTTTTTAATATTCTCAATTGTTCTGTATTTTAGCATGGAACCTTTTTCAAACAGAAATACAAAGAAAAATGTATTTCTTTAAAATGTATGAATGGTGTTTGAATGAAAAATATATTGAGAAACCTTGAGGGAATTCAGCTATAAATAGAAAACCACAGTCAAGATCTAGAACACTGAGCAAAGTGACTCGTAACAGATTACTGCTGTATTAACAAACACTTTTTAAGGAGCCACACTAAGCAGAAAATGGTATTGTCTTCTGGGTGCTGCAGGCTGTGGGGAGCAAAGGTTTATCTGCAGAGAGGTGTGCAGCCCCAGAAGGAAGTGTTGGACAAGGTGGAATGGGGGAATTCTGCTGAGGAGAGCTCTGGGCACAAAGCTGTCCTTGCTGCTGCTCCCAGCCCCGTTTAGGGCTGCAGGGGGAAAGGGCTGCTCCAGAACAAAGCCATGCACAGTAATAAATTACACTGCTTGGGATAATTATAATAAGATTAGAACATTTTTGTATTGATCTTAATCCTCCGTTTCACACCCCTGAAGTAATTACAGGTCCAGGGAGTACCTCTAGTGCTCTCGGTGATGGGGATTAAGTGGATCATGTGGACAATATTACCATTTAAATTTTCAAACTCTGAGAAAGTTTTATCACAAAGTCTGTTTGGAGTTCTAAAATCAGTTCCCATGTTACTTGAAGAATATGGATTTATATGCAAATCCTATCACCTTCAAAGATATTCAAATTAGACCTGTAAGAGTTATTGTAATGCAATTGATTTTACAAATAATACTAACTTTTAAGGACTTTATAGAGTTTTCAGTTCATCTAGCCCCAAAGCTCATCTTATTGCTTAAAAACCAGCACTGCATCATTTCAGAGATTTCAGAGCCTAGACAGTTTCTCTAGCAGCTATGAAGCCCGGCATTTAAACTTCTAAGAAAAAATTAAATCAAGTTGAGATGTCTCTAACTTGTTAGGCTTGCAAGCATGCTGTTAAAAATTTGAAATTTCTATGTCAAAACAGGCCCTTTTCAAAACTGATAAATAAACCCAACAAGTGCAAGTGCACCAATGACTGATATGGTAATTATGCCTTGTTGGGAGTACCTAAAAACAGAGGGAAGACAAAATTTAGGGATAAAAATTATTTATTTGAAGTAACAGAGTAGACTATTATATAGTGCAAGCAAAAAGTTAATATTTATTGAAGGGCCTTCAGGTACCTTTTGGGCAGATGAAGCCCCCCAGGGGCTACCCCCAAAAAATGGATGACAGGTTATGGGTTTTCATACTTTTATAAGTTTGGTCCATTTGCATATTGGGGGTTAATCTTCCAATTACACCTTTAGGTAACGAAGTAATTTACCCCAAGTTTGCTCCTCCCCAGCTCACTTTTGTTTACATCTCTCAGGGCCTGAGGCAGTGAGGTGCCCTTGATTCCCAGGCCTGGAGAGGAATTGTTGTGTCTGACCAAAATGGGAAAGCAGCAGCTCACACTCTAGGGAGTTTAGGGTTATACACTAAAGAATTGCAGGATTACAAATATATGAAAAATATAAAAGCTGAAATCCTAAGGCTTCAGTAAAGACAGCGTGACTGTAACAGGCAGCAGCATTTGAACAGCCACACCATTGAATACCCAACCACTTTGGTCCCTTGTGCTCCTACAGAGAGAGGAATGAGCTCCAGTGGTCCTGACAAAAAACAACAACAACAAAAACTGAATTTGAGTTGGGGACAGCATTTCTCCAGAGATCCATGGCTCAAAATATCTCCCCTTTCCCTCCCAACCTTTAGCCGATAGACCTTCAAAACTTTCATGCTGCTGCCTGGAAGCCCTGGAAACTTTATTTAAGGATTTAGAGATGAAAAGCATGGAGGGAATCCCTACCACTCAGAAGCCCTGCTGGGCAGGTGTGAACTCATTACCTCCCATGGTCTCATCTATTTCAAGGATTCACAGGATTTGTTCTTGGCTTTACAGATTGCATCTGAGAATCTTCCGAAGCTATTAATCTTTCTGTCCAGGCATGACTATAAAATCTTGCTGGCTTTATCAGACTGCAAGATCTGAGAACTGGTCTTCATGCCTGAGCCAGGAACCTTACAACTTGGACTCCTAAATTCAGTTACTTTTGAGAATTTCAAAACCCTTAAAATTTATTTCCTTCAGAAGTGAAAGTTTGGAGAAAAGAGAATTGGTTGTTCTGGAAAGGAAACACTTCAAAATGTCAGCTTTTCAGGGAATAGATGTAGCAACCAATTTTTGTTTGTCTTCAGAAAGCCTAAAATTAGATACTGAATTAATTTTTTATTCTAGTGACCATGCCCTACTGCATCCTGGCAGGTTTATCCAGAGATATTTCAAGCCTAACTTTTTTTCTTTTTAGATACTACTTTACTAATGGCACAGGAGAAAATGATTTATCAAGCTGAGATTTGCCACAACAAAGAGGAAGAGAAGGCAGAGTAAGGAATCTCGAGTTATTGGCTCCCAGACACTGGGGAGAGCAGAGTGTGTTCCCCAGGCATGGGCTCTTTCTTGGGCATATCCTAAATATCTGCAGTACCTGGCACCTCTGGAACGTACCCAGTTTTGGCTCTGAAGCAGAAAAGGGATCTTGTCTTGCTTCACTTATCTCCAGCTCTAGGATACAACATTCCAATGTCTAATGTAAATTCTGATTATACCTTTTAACTAAACATGTGGCATGATTATATAAAACATCTTCTCAAACTGGCTATATCGAGTTCCTTAATGTTTTCCTGCCAACACATGGAATTACAGCAACTAGCAATAATGCCAGCTTTAATTAAATTTCATCTTGTGACTATATCCACATATTTTAAAGCCAGAATCATTTAAATTCTTACTAATATGCTTTCTTTTGTTAACCAGATTGCTCTTTTTCACACAAAGGTCTGCATTTAAATATAGAAGGAGCAACAGCAAACACTATAGTTGAGATTATAGAACTAGTTTTATCTTTCCTCAGCTTTTGAATAAAAGGCATGATATTTTCTGTGATCAGGATGAGCTTTAAAGCGAATACTTTATTGGTTCCACCAAAAATAAACACACCTTAGAGCTGGGAAAAAATGTATGTCTTTATAATAATATTCTACTGCTGGGGTTGTTTGTTCGTTGGGTTTTCAGGACTACAACTGAAACAGCTCTAAATTTAAAGCTCAAGTTTACCATTGGAAGTTACCATTGTCACTTGGAAATAGTTGGGCTTTTCTTTCTGATGGGTATTGCTCTCAGACTGTGTTACAGATATAGATATATAGATATATATATATATACACATAGAAATATATTTGCCACTCAGATGCCACCTCCAAAACTCCTACAGCGTGCAGTTCTACCTTCGGCTGACCTTCCAGTAACATCTGCAGTGATTTATTGTGCATGTGCTTGGGTCTGAGGTGCATAGCAATTAGCAAGAAAAGACAAAAATTGCTCAGGCTGTCCCTGATCATAAGGACTTGAACAAGAGAAAATTTTAAGATGACAAGGGTCTGCAGTATGACCCTTGTAACTTTGCTCTCATGTGCTAACTGACCAAGCTGCACACCACAGAGAAATTATTCTTTGGCAGGGGTATCACAGGCATATCTTTGGAACACAACAATTATTTTCCAGCATGCTGTGATTTGCCTCCAGTGGTAATACTTCAGTGAAAAAAAAAACCTGTGCCAACAAACGGTTTTTATCTTAAAATCCAAGGGTGAATATCCCAGTTTAAACCAAACAAAAAAACCAAACCCATTCGTGAATGACTTCAGCCTTGCAGGCTTTTTGTCACCAACTTATGCATAGAACACAGTAAGCATATGACAATCCTAAAATCAACTATTCTTAGACCTTTTTTAAAAAAAGAACAAGGATTTGCACTTATCATTTTAAGCATGTCCCCTTCTAAAGTTCATTAAATCCTTCTTCTAGTCTGGCAATACAGATCACTGCTACATAACAAAAGTAATTACTTCCTCTGCAGCATTGCTTTTTTATTTATATATATTTTTTATCCTCTGCATTTTTTCTCCAAGTAAGCACTTTCAATCTTTTAAATCCCCTTCCTATGGAACACTTTCCTCATCTCTAATCATTTAATCATCTGAATATGAATCTCCTCTATTCATGTTTAGGAAGGGTATTACTGTGAATCCTTGGACTTTGTGATGCTGTAAGCTATGCTGGATGCCTCTTCTTAAGGAGGCTGCGTGCCTGAATTTTCTAACATTTCATATTTTCGTATTTTTAAGAAGAAAGGAAAATGTTTAGGGCCCTATAATTTCTACCAGGCATGTTCCAGAGGCAAAGAAGTCAATTAGAAGAAGAAAGGAGCTAGGCAGTATTCTCTTTGAAAACCAGGATGTTCAGAGATTATAAAGGCTTACTGCATGGATTAGAAATAAATTTTATCAGGGTGTACAGAAATTAATCAGGAACAATTATAAAAATTGTTCCTAGAGATGAAGCTGAGCTGGCTATTAGAGATCACTCCTAGCAGCCTTTGTCCAGGTTACAACCAAGCTGTGTTTGTTGCACTAAAGAGAGTACACACAATACCTGTACATTTCATGATGATCATCATGCCAGGCTAAAGGCCAGCACTAACAGTTTTATTGCAGATGCTATTAGAGCAACCTGCAGAAAAGAATTTTATTGCAAATACTCTGACCTGATTTTAACAAAAAACCTCCTTCTAAAAACAGTAAAATAAATTAGCACAACAATCTTGTTACACAGGATTAAATTCCGCTTGCATTGTAACTAATAGGTTAATGAAAGCATTGCTCATGCATCTTCTGTAATGTTTCCATGTAATATTTGTAATTGTATATTAAAGACTTGATTTATCATCTTTTCATTCTAAGGCATAGTCAGTGCTCAATTCCAACCTACTAAATTTGACTGTACTAGAATTCCTCTAAGATATCTCATTACAAAAGAGGAAGAAGAGACTTTCTGAAATCAACTCATTGATGATACATGTGTTTTTTAGCCAATTTAGCCTTATATGATCCTGGAAAATTGCTTTTACTTCTTTGCCCTTGCAGCATCTGTTTTTGTGGATTTGAACCCCAGCTGCTGGTTCAAGTTGAAAATGAATTTCACACCTTTGAATTGGTACATGAATTACAGTCATGGCTGGTGGCATCAGGACGCTCTTGGAACCCAGGCTCAGAAGCAGGGAAGGTCACTTTCTACAACTAAATTGTTAATGACAAGGATGAATAATTGGAGCTTAATGAGCACTGAAGAACCTCTTGTAAGTACTTTACTTATCTTCCAAACTGCTTCACAAAATAGCAAGTTGCATCAATTTTATAAGAAAGCTGAATCCAAACAAAGACATTTTTCAAACCTAGATAAAACAAACTCAGGAGGAACTAAGCTTTTAACAATATAGGTACTTCATATAGTGCCTAAATATAGATAAATCTAAAGGCCTGGCTCAGATTTCACTTTAAGGTTGTGCTGAAGCAGAGGACACAACAAGATGCTTTTAGCGCTGTGGCCATGCCCCAAGCTCAGGTGTAGCATCCTGTCCCTTAGTACAGTGCAGATAATCAGTGGCTGGGTTTGGGAATAAAAACCTGTTTGTAACAGCCCAGCTCTGAGTGAGGATGATTTACCATCCTGCCACAGCTGGACTATTTCTCATTAGAAAGTCATTTAACACTAGCTTAGTTTTTTCTCCGGTACATTACAGTGCAAACACTCTCAGATATTTTATTGGAGAGCTTAATTTTGGGAGATGATCTGCCCTGGCACATGCTTGTATCTACACAGCTTAGATGACAAAACCTAAGGACTTACTCTTGTATCTTTGCAAGCTCCATTTCTGTCCATTATGTTCAAATAAACAGCAAGAATAAGAGGGGAACTTAACAAGGTCACTGTAACTTATCCTGCAGTGTAATAAAAACATCCCTGATAGAAAGTTAGTGCAAACCCTTGGAGTGATTTTCTGCCACTACTTTTTACAGTATCCTCTTGCTATCAGAGCACCTGGCAAGAGAGTTGTGATTTTATCTTTACTTTTGGAGTGTTATGCTAAAATCTGTTAGATCTTTTGCTCAGTATATTCCTCAATGCTGAAAAACAATACAAAATGTGTGTTTATTGAAAATAATACCTTAATATTCTACTCTTTTACAAAAAACAGGCTGGGAACAAGAAGCAGAAATTGGTCTGGCTTTCCTGCAGCACACAGGATTCCTGTCACTGCAGAGTCTGGATCTTTATTTTCCAGAAGAATTCTGCTGTGTCTCGATAGCTTAATCAACACAAAATGCCACATCGTTGTTTCTACAGCAAAGCTGAAGTTTGCTGTGTACAAATATATGGTTTTCAAAACTCCTGACTCCTCTAATCACTGCAGTCTTTTAAATAACACTGCATTTCTATACTTGCATGTTTTGACTGGGGCATCAGCAATACAGAAGTGAGTTTTCTTAAAAGACATCTAAAATGGCAAGAAATATCTTTTTCTCCACTGTTTATCACATTTCTTTGTAAAACTTTCAAAATGGATTGGACAAGCTGCACAAAGCACAGTTGCAGACATGAACAGTCATACACTCCTGAATATTAAAAGGTGTAGCCACAAGCATTTGCTTAGGCAAAATTGGCCCTACAAGTTCAAAAATGTTTAATATCCTTTCACAAACTGGTGTACCAATAAAAAATGGAAGCTAAGATATTTAAAAAGGGAAAAAAGGAAAACTACAAGATAAAATGACTCAGTCTTGGAAAGATTTTGTTTAATTAGTCAGAGACCATGCCTTATGTTTGGAAATTATATTGATGCCTTAAATTTTAGCTTTCATATTTTCCAGATTCTGTACTGCATTGGTATATAACTCTAAACTTCATATAAAGTGTTAGCAAGTTCTCTTCACAGCTTAGTTAAACAAAACAATCCTTTTGCAGCCTGAGAACCAAGAACACCACTGCAGCTTCACTTCAGGCCCACAAAGTACAAACAGTGAATTGAGGAGAGCAGTCTGGGAGGATGGGACTTCATACCCTGAAGCTGTAATGGGACAATTAACCCCAAAATGTAGATGGACCAAATCTTATCAAAGTGTGAAAACTTGTGTGCCATTGTCCATCTTAGGTGCGGCCACAGCCAGGCTCTTGTACTGCCCAAGGTTTATCTTTTAAATGCTTTTAAATAAATAACTACTTTAACCCTTTAAGACTGTCTAGTGTCTATTCCAGGTGACCTCACAAGGCATCAATATCTTAAGTTCTTTTCTAACTGGAATAGAGATTGCTGAACAAAATGTCTCTTAAATAATGCTTATGCAACCACTAGTGTGTGGTTTCTGCTGTCGCTGTTTGACCAATTATTTTTCATAAATCTAAAAGTTTGCCTTGCCTTCATCTTAAAAATAAAATACACAGCAAATCTTAGGTTGATGCTAATACTTGGACCCTTCAGCAATCATTTCCTGGATATCTGTGCACCTGTGCAACAAATGTTTGTTGCAGAGCTTAGTTTACATTCCTGATGTCAAATTTTGTTCCATTCCTAATAAATTATAGATGATAGTTTTAGCAGCACTGTTATTGAAGCAGATAGTGTTGGATTCAATACATTAAAATCCAATTATATTCCTACATCATAAGTGGATAATAATTGCTTTATTATTAAAACATGGCTTTCATTCTGACAGTGTTGAATGCCTTTTCTGAAACCAGTGCAGTACAATAATATTGACAGAAAAGCTAAAGGTTATATGGACAGCAAAATGTCATGTGTTATCATTATACAACACAGAAAAGGTTTCCATTCATAGATTTCATTATCAACTGCATTTTATGTTCAAAATATTTAATCTGTCTTTTTTTACCTCAGAATCCTGTGTTGACCTTCATCTTAAGGAGGATTTAAACTGCATACAATGTTGCTGTTCAATCATCTTTATTTTAGTTTTCCTGAAAATAGTCTATTAAAAAACAAAATCAAAATGTCACATTTATTATTCATTTTTCCTTTCTATCATGGTACCTATTTTTTAAAAGAAGATTGTGAGCCTGGCTGGTTGAGATACCCAGTGCCTTTGCACACTGAGCTGTAAACCCATAAACATCTACAAAGTGGGAACTTCAGTCTTTCTATTTGTTCCAAACATATGCATGATAAACTGCATAAACTTTACCTGTAAATTCAGCGTGCTCAAGGTGATGGATTCTCCTACCAATTTGAACTTTGCATAAAAAAAACATTTTCAGGATCACTTTCACAGTGCAACCAAAGTCCATTATTACGCCTGAGGTGACGTTCTAAAGAAAGCTTTTATCCAACTTGGTGACTCCTGGATTTCTTCTGTTCCTTTCTTGGCTGGTGAGTAGTAAAATGTAAAAGAGCTTGCAAGGTCTGCCTCCCTATGCTTCCATTAACTCATGTCTCCAGGAGGCAATTCTTTTGAGATTGAATTACGATTTTGTTGGAAACAAAGATGGGAAAAGTAGCTAGATTACTTCTAGTGGATTTTTTGAGAAATGCTATTATATAAGCATAGAAAATATAAATGCCTTCAGACAAAAAGCTCCAACAACAAAATAAATGGAAAGATAAGAGGATTAAGGGGACAATCAACAGGAAGAGTTCACTAACCCTGCCTTGCCCTGCTATACCCCCATGGAAGCTGACAAAGAGCCACTGACTCTCATGGATGTGTGTCAATCAGACAGGTGAGGACTTGGGCTATCATATGTTCATTTTATCTTAGTTTATATTGACCCTATGATATACATGAAATAAAACGTAGAAAAAAATCAACATCACTTGTACGATATTAGGAAGTTCTAGTGATACAAACACTACAACACAGCACAACCAAGGCAAGCTCTTTTCAAAATAGTGTGTAGAAAATGGGTTAACAAATAATATTACCAAGTCTTTGTGCAAACCACAGCACTAAACCCACTTGAAAAACTGCTCATGTGCTTAACCTTAATTCCACTGACTGTCAGCGTGCCTAAGGGCCTTCACTACCAAAAAGGGTTGCAGCACTTAAGAGCTCTATACAAAACAGAGGAAAGTTTGTGGAATGCTGACTTCTGAAGATCCCTATGCTCAGGACAACGGAGAGGAAGTCAGATCCCTGCAAACTGGGCCTGCAAAAACATACTGTGCACAGAGCACAGGTCCAGCCATGATGATGTGCTGGAAAGCCTTATGGCACAAATCCTGTTATTCTCTCCACCAGCAGGTAATAGCCCACTCTGAAATCATGGAAATATTCATACAAGATACTGGAATAGACAATGCCTCAATGCCTGTGACTGCAACACTCTCTTATTCTGTTTTTCAAAAGTTTCAGGACATATGATCTAGAGAGCCAGTAAATAAAGCACATTTCAGTGGAAGACCTGAAAGGACCTGGTGAATCTGCAATACACAGGGTCCCAAACCTTGGGCCACCAGGCTGCCTTTCATCATGCTTCTGATGAACAGGCTCAGCCAGTGCCCAGCTCTGGAGAGCACAGGGAAAAGTGAATGCTGACTGCTGCAGGTGCTGCATGCAGCTCATTCCCAAAGGGGCTCTTTCTCACAGTTAGGACCAGATACAAAACACATTGAAGGCTGAATTATTTGTCTTAGGAGCTAAAAATGGGTCTTACAGCTATGATCTTTCCTGTAGACATCTTTCCCCATCCCATTTGTGACCAATACATATCTATGATTTGATAGGGAAGGAAGGCACTCATGAAAAATGACTGTAGGTCAGGTGAATCCAGACTAAATCTGGATTATGGGTGAAAGACATTAAGTTCAATGTAGGGTCTGAAAGTATTTGCTCCTGCAGTTCAAGACTTCAAATTCCTATTAACGTTCTGGACACATGTTATTTACAGACACTGAGATGGTCAGATCAGTCCACTGGTGTGATTTAAACCCACCAGCAGTAATGTTCTGTTCTGAATTCAGCATTAAGCAGAACAGGAAAAGCATTTCAATTTTGTTTTGATGGGTTTGATGCTGTCAGCTCTAGGATTTTTTGTCTTCCTTTTCTACTGTTTAAAAATACAGCATACCAGCTGGCATGCATATTATAAGAGGAAAAATAAATCCATTTAATGCAAGTGTTTGTTACTACTTTGGCTTTTCTCCAAAAGGTCAGAAAACTAGAATACATATTCAAAGCCACAAAGACAACATAAAGGACTTTCTAAACAAAGCTGATCAATCAATACATTTTCCAATAATCAGAAGGAAACTGTATCACCCTACAAAACAGTGATGGAAACCACATTACCACAAAGCCCTCTCAGAAGTGCTCTTGATAAGTTTTCAAGCTTTTCTTTGACAAGAAAATTAATAAACAACTTCTGATGCATAGTTGGCATCTCTGTTTTGCTCCTCTTGGAGCAAGTCAGAAATTCAGAGCAGAGACCTCACAATGAGGGATGCATCTTCTGAAGCAAACACATCCTGTGCACTCTTTCTCTACAATAATTTTTTCATACTTTACTATATAGACAGATTAAAACAAAGTGCTGTTATTTTAATAAGTGTGTTGTTGCTAGGTTGCTTCCTGGTGAAAAGGCAATCTAGAGTTATTACAAATGTCCCGCAGTACTGCCTTGATATTAACATAAATTTTGGGCTTCATTGTATGCATCTGTCATCCTGCTAAGACTTAAAACTTCTAGTAAGTAAATAAAATTAATCTTATTATTAATATTTAATGTTAGTTACAATTTATTTATATTATTAAGAATAGTTATCAATTTACTTGCAATTGATTTACAAGGTGAGTGTGGCCACTCGGACAGAAGTCGGCACCATTCCAATGGCTCCATCATCCCTGTCTGCAGACACGAACAAGGACAGGATGGCTGTGCGGACAGGAGTGAGGGCAGTGAGATTTTGGCAGTACCGAGGCGGTGCAGAGCAGCTCTCCAGCCGCGGGCTGCGGAGCCAAAGGGTGCCCAGCTCCCGTAGCGCGGGCCGGGGGCGGCGGGGAGGCTNNNNCGCGGCCTCCGGGGCCTGCAGGGAGCCCGCAGGCGGCGGCACAGGACGGGGAAACGGGCAGAGCCGGGCGGGCTGGGGAGCAGCAGGAGGAGGCTCTGGAAAGCAGCCTGGCGGGTGTTATAAATGAAATTAGCTGAATAAAAATTAATAGAGAACTTATTGATTTCCAATCAAAATTAAAATCCGCCACCACCAAGACCGGTCCGAGCCCAGGAGTCGGCCTGGGTGAACCCGGGATCAGCCTCGCCTGCACTGTTCACGATTTGCTGTTCACGATTTGCTGTTCGTGCTGTTGGTTTTTATACAGTTTTTCAGCCTTGAGGCTGAGGAACTCCCAGTTTATTGCCGAAAAGTCTGTTTTCTGTTGATATTCATTGTCCATCTGGAACTCTTGAATGGAGTTCCTGTACATTGGAGAAGTGAGGGTGATGCTTTGGAGGGAATATTCATGGTTGTACAGGAGTGGATCATTCGAGTTTGATGATATTTCCATCCTGCTGCCGGTCCCATGATGACATCTCGAGCATCCAGGATGTCCTGATCAGCTCTGCCGTAGATATGTAGATGTTTTCCCTGAGACAGGATTGAATGTAAATAGAGTTGCTGGGCACCTTCTATTCACATTTCCTGCCATCGGGGTATGGGGGGAGCAGATCAGAATCAGGTTTTTCAACAGCAGCGAGGTTTCGGGTGTGTTGCTGCTTTCCTGGGCTTTGTCTCGTTTACGTTGTTATCAAGATGAGTATTCTCCTCCTCAGGGCGACTCCCCCTCTGTGGCAATCCTGGATGCTGTGGTTTTGCTCTCAGAGAGAGCTTGGTTTGATTTTACATAAAATCACGATATATATACATTGCATTTCGTACGGATAGTACAATAAAATACAAATCATACATTTCATTTATAACAGCGGCGATGCTGGAGGTGTCGGTCCGGGAGCTCCGCCAGGCCCCGCTGAGGGCAGAGCCGCGGCTCGGGCAGAGGAAGGAGCCGCCCGTGCTTTGGCAGAGTCTGAGGCCAGTCCCGCCACAGCTTGTCCTGCACTGCCTTTCTGGGCTGCTCCGCCTATTATTTGTCCTCGCAATCAGCGTGAGGTTTTGATTTCGATTTAAGAAAGTTGCTCTAAGCCTGTTCAGCTGCTGAGTTTGCAGCCTCCGAATTCTTGCGCTAACAGATAGGGCTCTGTAAAATCCTTACCGTGCATTTCTCAGAGATAGATTACATTAGCTGATCACTTCCAAAGCAGAGACTTTTTTATAATCTTTCTTACCGATAATTAAATCACTTCAGGAACAGCTAACCTCCCCAAAATTGCCAGTATCAAGATAACTAGTTAAAAGCACACTAAGCCTAAATATTTATGGTAAACTCCCAGGAAGTCCATGAAAACACTGTCTCTGTTCTCAGTATAAATTGCAAATACCCTACAGCCCCCACTCCTACTCAATGGAATACAGATCATAAGATACATCCATACTTAATGTACTGATATAAATGTAATTCCATCAATTTGCTTGTCACACACTACAAAAACATTAAAGGGCAGGTACAGATTTCCCAAGATACCTAAAATAAAATATTCAAACCATTTTCAATGTTGGATATTAGCCAAAAAGTTGAAGTTTTCTGAGGAAAAATATTCTCTTCCATTTCCTGATCACTGAGGATAAATATTCTTCAAGCTTTAATTATCGCCTGATTTTTTACTGAAGATGCGAAGTTATAAATTGGGACAAAATTAACTATTGTTCAGATGTCTTTTACTCCTTGTTAAATGCAAGTTGGTACAACTTAATGGATAATTTACAATATTTAGCCCAGCTAGACACTGATATATTGATTTCTTGATCTTGCATCATTAATGAATGTGATTCCCTTGAAAAGATATGAAAAATGCCTAGAGATAGGCAAGCCTTGCAAAGAAAAGAAAGGAGACTGAAAAAATGTCTTTTCTGTAGCAGATCAAAGCAGCCCACTGGAGTGAATTGCACACGTGGTATTTAATTGATCTTGCTGCACCTGAAGAGAACAGGGCTCACGGGACCTTGCCATTTAAGAACTCTTATTAAACCCACATGAATTGTGCTTCAATTTTGTCCAGGATTCCGTGGCTGCTGAACTGACAAGCTGATTAGAAGCCCTTGGGGGGAAGAACTAAAATGAATAAACATTCTGCAAGTGTCAGGCGCCACAGAACCATTCTGTTAGCTGGTGATAGGAAACAATATCTGCTATACCACATCTCAAAATTGAAGGTCCAACAATTTCCCAGATTACTCCTTCAGTTTCTTTAAAAGTTCTTATTTACAATAGATTTTGACATGCAGTACCTGCATTAGATTGGACTTAAGGCCTTGGTAGTGGAAGCCCTTTGCCTTGAAAAGGTGTTTTAACAACCCAGAATATTTCACTGGACTCTAGACAGCCAAGTGTGGACTAGAGCAAAGGAATCTTTGAAAGATGTAGCTAGATAAATTTTTTGAGAAAAGCCAGCAAATACTGGAAGGCACATTTTCAGAATATTTGAACAAAGACAACTGAAGAACAGACAGTTCCTTTCTTCACCTCTTTTTTGGGTCTGCAAATTGCATGCAAACACCTATAAAGTTGCACTGATCAACTGGAGCTCAAAGGAGAAGAGTCCACTCATTACAGGACAGTGGCAAGACTGGGGAAAGGGAATTGGGCTGACTCTCTGTGAATGATCATCAAAACTCTTCTATCCCCAAATCTGGATCAATGCACAAAAAGGTTTCAAGAAACTATCAAGCAATTAATTAATACATTGTTTTGAATCTAGGTTCAAATTTAAATTGTGTCATTAACTTCCTTATTTTCCTGAATGTGTGTATCAAATCACTTGATCTAGACAGAGATACACATGGATGAATTTCTACTATCAGTCCATTTTGAAGTGCCATATTAAGTCCCAGTTTCATGGAAACATTAATTTACACTTCCAAAAATTACTTATAAAATCAGGGTTGTATTTTGCTGCCATTGAATACCTCAAGCACAATTTTTAAATCATTATATTCAAAGACATTCTATTAATTACAAAAGAAATTATATATGTAATATTACATAAACAAAGTACTTCTGATCATTCTTTTCTGCTGACAAAAATACAGATTTTCAAGCCAATTAAAGTGTTTTCATTCATCTGAGAAAATATTTGGTTGGATTTTTCACATATGATAAGTCTATTCAGAGTAATCTACTGGATTTTATTTGAAAATGTTTTGTAGGGCATTAATGAACACACCAATGCAATTATTTGCAGCTGCTTCTCGACAGCAGTGTGCAGAAAACTATGAATTTGCTACATCCCTGATTAGCAAAGTCCTGTTTCATACCTTTGGTTATTAAGAAAGGCTATATTTGCCAGAGAGACTGTTTTTTTTCTTTTTAGTCTACGACCCACAAATTTTAGTGACTGACAAAGAAGACTCATCCCAATTTAAGACCAACTTTAGTTGAGCCAAATTCTTTTTCCACTATTCAAAACAGACAAAGGATAACTCAGAATAATTGATAACTTGATTGATAATTGATGATGGAGAACTTGCTTGAGAGAAGTCAGATGATGACTTCAAAGAGCCAACATCATTGTGTGGTAGTTATTTGGCACTTTGCCACTGATCCAGAAGAACAGGTTCATCCACAAAATCAAAGACTTTCAGGATCAAGTTCAACCTCCCACTGAACACCTCCTTGTCCCCTAAACCAGGGCACTGAGTGCCCCCTCCAGCCATCACCTGAGCACCTCCAGGGGCCACTGCTCCAGCACTGCCCTGGGCAGTCCATTCCAATGTTTAACTGCTCCATCTCACTGTCTAACCTAAGGCCAGTGGCCATCTAGGACTGATTCCAAAACACCCTTGGCATCAGTTATCTCTCTGAGGACAAGTGCTTTCCTAACAATTAATGCAGGAAAATAACTATCTGCCATGTCAAATCTTATCTTTCAAAATTGACAGCTCTATTCCGTTGGTTTTGTTATAGGGAAAAAAAAAAAAAAAAAAAAAAAAAAAAAGAAAAAAAAAAAAGAAAAAGCAATAAAAAACCAAGAGCCCCAAATAACACCAACAACCAGAAAACCAAACACAACTTGGAAATCGTCCAAACACCTGCCAGGAACTTTTCTGGGAGGGAATTGTCTCCTCACCCATTCTCATTGAGTTTTGTCATTAACGTTCACATACCCATTCACTCTCCAAAAGAAAAGTGTGTTTTCCTTGTCACAAGAAAATAGAAAACAGCCACATCCAGTGGCTTAGACTGCATGGCTATTTATGTGCTTAAGGCAATTGTTAGCAAACAATTTGGACTTTCAGTAGTACCTGCACAGGTTATATTCTTGGCTCCCACTGGAAAGAGTAATGAGTTATGCAATAAAAATACACTTTGGCATAAATTACACCAGTCTGCCACATGCTGCTTTCAAATTACAGCTGTAAAATACATTATATTTGTCCAACAGTTATTGCTTTGAATTGCTGCAAATCTCCCTGATTTAGGGCCAGAAGCCTGAGTCTTACCATGGTCTGTGCTTAACATTTCATAATTCTTTATTCAATTTTCTCTTTCTACAGAGAGCCCACCATTGGTATTGTCATATGATTTTTTACTGAAAATTCTTATGAGCCAGTAGTATTATTTCCAGAGCTGATAGGTCATGAAACCCCTGAAGCTCTCATTAAAATTCAAAAACATTCTCTCATGAACTATTTTGCTCTATATATACATTGCTGCAGGGTGGCTCAAAATATGACAGGTGCAAGCCCAAAAATATACCTGACCTGCATTTTAATTTTGTCTTTCTCATAATCATATTTCAAAAGACTATCCTTTCTACAAAGTCATTGCTAATAACAACATTACAAACACTTTCAGATCCATAAATAATTGCTACCCCTTTCCCAGCTCATAATGGACTCACTTTCTTTTAAAAGATACCTGTCTGTAAGGGGCTTTTTCCATTTTAAAATTGCACTTTCTTCTTAATACCTTGTACTTAATGCTTTTTGGAGAAAGGGGGCTTAGGATTTTATTCAAAGCATATCCCTGAAATCCTTGTCTACACATAATGCGCACTCTTTAAATTGGAAAGGAGGCTGGCTCTAATGCCATCTCACTGGAGATGGAAAGAACCTGCCTTTGATTATTATGGTCCTTGCTTCTCAGTAAGTATCTCCTTCATTTTTAATACTAACAAAGTCATACCTTTGATTATCCTTGACTTTGTTTTTTAACTTTTCTTTACCCCAATGGTAAACACCTGGAGACTGGATTTTTTCTCTCAGGATTGTGCTTTACCCTAGTAATACAGATAAAATCCCAGAAAGCACTAGAAGCATGTTAATAGAGAATTCCATCTTATTTTAACAAGGCAAATACCTCATCCTAAACATTTTTGTTTTTCTTGCCATTTGAAGCACTGAGACCTTTCAATTAAACAATTACATAAACAGGCATAAGCTTCTCAATTAAATGTTATACAGCCAAAAAATCTGCTCTTGCAGGTTTGGATTCTTGGTAAAGAAAATACCAGCTGGGAAAATCAGCAGTTAGCATCAGCTCTTTAGGACTATGGAGTTATCCTGGTACACATCTAACCAGCCATGCCAGTGAGAAGTACCAGGAATGAAACATCCACATGGGACCCGGTTCAAAATGTTCCTCTCAGGTGCACAAGGTGTTACAGGTCATGGTGTCTCTAACAGTGTTTTGTAGGCAGCTTGTAGGATCAGGTAGGGTGGGCAAATATATGTAAAACTAGGGAGTCACGCTTACACTGATCTCACTCCCTTCCCATAAATATTTGCCCAGAGACAAGTGGCCTTGGAGATATTCAGAACATGGAAAAGCAGAGCCCTGCTAACCTGGTCCAGTTTTGAAGTTTGACAAGAAGAATGTCACAGAGACTTTCCAAACTTAATTATTCCCTGTGGGAAATCTCCATTAAGTGTTAATCCATAACTCCACTCAGCAATTATTCAATATTCAATTTACCTGTTTTGTTTAGAATTCTAATGTTAGGGTTCCTAATTTTAAAATAATTGTGGGCATTTTATAATTGAGGGGGAAAATTAAACTCTGAACCTATCAGTTCCTTCTGGAAAATCAGAAACAACAATTAGCTATGCTGTAATTTCATCACTAGACCCATAATTTTCCAGACATAAGAGAGTCCTATTAAACAGTTTGGTCAGGGTTGTTAGGTTTTGCAATTTTAGTGCCATTCTGGTAATATATAAAGTTTGATTTGATACTCTCAGATACAGCTCCTAATATCTGCCTTTCAGTAGAAAGAATATCTCATTTGTGCAATATGTTATGCGTGGGCTAGCAGCAGAAAAAGAAAGAAAGACTCTTTCAAAACCACTATGCTTGATATTGAGAATATATTCATATATGCTCATATGATTTGAAATGGGTTGTTAGTGCCATAGCACAGCAAATCTAGATGGCCATTCGTCACTTTATGTTTTCCAGAGACACCATTTATTAAACTACCATACATTTTTCTTTCAGAGACCATGTCCTCACCAAGCTTTATCATAACCTGCATAATATTTGAAGTGTGTAACCTGGCTGAAGAGAGAATCACTTGTTTTCTTGTTTTAAATCCATTCCAAATTAAGAACTGGTACTTTAAACTATTATTTTGCAAATTCTTACATGGAAATATGACGGAGATCAGTTGATCCAGAAATAATATATCTAAAGAATAATTGCTTCCATGTTATCTGCTGTAGCCAGCACCATACAAACCTGTTATGAATCTCAATATGTAATGCACATTAATGCTGTCAAAAATTGGTAAAAGACTGTCATGCCACAAAACAAAAGACAGTACAATGTCTATTTGAGAATAATTTGATTTCTTGAACCTTGATTTGGAAAATTGTGTTATTTCTGAAGTTATTCCAAGTAGCTATAAATTAGAGGTGAAATAAAAATTAATTACTTATTGCTATGCAGTGTCATGGAAACCTCCAAAAACATAGCGCTAAGTATATATTTCATATTTTCCCTGGAAACCTATCTGCATTTGGAAAAAAATGATAAAGTATCAGAAATGCAGACTCATAGGAAACACAGAAGGGTCTTATTTCAAATCACAGATACCATCACCTGTCATTCAACCCTGCCCAGGCTGAGGAGAAGCAGAATGAACTCTGAAATGCTGAACCCCAGACTGGCAGCTTTCTCTGACTGATCAGCTTTGTGGCCAATCCTGCTTTTGTTACCTACTTAGCAGTGAGGAATTATCTTTAGTTACAATTATGGTTGCCCAATTGTCTTAGGTTGCAATGCAAGATATAACCAAAAGTATGTATTCTATGTAACCAAAAGTAGGCATTCTATTACCAGGTGGGGCAGTGTTCTTTATCTTGTCCATGACCCATCCTCTCCCCAGGGGAATCTTCTGTTAATGGACCATTGAGGCTCACTGCATGACTGATAAAATCACATCATCCCATTAGGAGAGGCTCCACCCAGGGGGAGGAGCCAAGCATTCCTACCTGGATATAATCTGAGACTTGGAACACCACAGGTAGCCTTTTCCACTGGATTCCCAGAGGAAGACTGGACCCTTGTATATCACCACTGGACCTTGAGAGGAAAAACACACCCTTCTACAGGATCATTGCTTCAACAGAACCACATCTGTCACTCCAGCAGAACTGCAGCCACAATTTAATCAGACTGCTACCAACACTGACCTCTGTCAGTCTTTGTACTATTGCATTTTATTTTAGCTTTCCCATTAAATTGTAGGTCTGACTTGCAATCTCCCACTGGTTTGCTTTCAAACCAGCATACCAATAATAAATACAACAAATAAAATAATCAAGCAATATCAAGCAATACAAAGGCTGGATAACTTAGAGATATTTCAAATTTCAAAATCATTGAAAGAAAGAAAATGCTTTTCCATTCAGATGTGTCTGTGATTACAGACATTTAAATTATTTAAGTGACTTTTGGAGTTGCCAGCATAATTTGAATGCCCAGATTTGGGGAATCTTAATGGGATTTCCTTATCTAGATAACTGCCTAAAAAGAACAGAGACTCCAAATGCTTATAACAAGAAAAGCAAAATGAGGAATTATTCAGCACTGCAAATAGCCATGGATCTTCCTCCTAGCCCATTTGCAATCTGCAGTTCATGACATGTTTACTACTAAAACAAAGTTAAATTGTCATAGCACCTAGAACAAGGACAGGGAAAAACTGCTAAATGCTGTTTGAGATGAAGGAAATTGGTGATCCTTGATCAGGTGATTTAAGCACTTCTCATACCCTGCATGTTTAACACCAGCTGCAGATTGCAGTGACACCTTCTGACTGTTCCCCATCTTGGACTTCAGATTAGCTAAACTACACTGGAAGGGAGAGCTCGTTCCGTCACAGCACTGCATCAGAATGGTCAAATATCCAAAACACAGTTTTTCCCTTTGCTGAACATCTTGCTTTAAACAACTCTTTGTTACATGTAAAGGGAAATTCTATGTGAGAATTGTTATTATTCTTTAAATGCTCATACTACAATAAACTGATTGGAAAGAAGTAAAACTCTGTATACAACTGGGAACAGAAGAAACTGCAGTGCAGAAGGAGTTTCACCAAGTGGCAGCTTGCCACTGAAATGATGGTAGGCAATTATATTAAATGGGCACTCCACATCAAAGTTCCTTGCCAATTTGCCAGCACCAAAGGGTTGGCAACTGGCTTTGGCAGCAATTAAGGAGATGTACTCCAGCCTGTATAAAGTTCCTGGATTGGGAAATAAACCTGGGGAAAAGATAGCTGCATGCTGCAGTTTGAAATCATCCACATTCATTTTGCTTTGCCTCTATGCAGACGTAGGATGCTTCAGACGCACATGCTGGCAAGACTGAGAGGTTTTAAAAGGCTTTAAAGAAGAGAAGTGACATACTCAAGCAGTGGAAAATATTCCAGAGTTTGCTAGGAGCCCGACTCCTAAATAACAAGGAAAAATACCTGAAACCAGAACCCTATTCTCCTGCTGTTCAATGTGTTCCCCAGCAGGTTGGACGTGAGGAATTAGGCTTCAAACTCTGCTTCTGGCTTAAACTATGGGAAGGTGATAAAACAGACCCACTCAATGGCAAAATACTTCAGGATGAAATCTGAAGAGAAGCCAGCCTCACTCTAAAATTACACTTTAATTGTGAAACACAGGAGAATTTTACCCATGAAACTTCACATCATTTTAAGACTACTCCATCCCCAGATGAGTACAGGCTTCAAAACAACCAAAGGCATCCCACAGGCTTCAAAACAACCAAATGGGAGAAGAATTAACTATCAAACCCTGCATTAGTACAGCTATTTTCCTTACCCTTTATTTCATGACTTACATGTTGATACAACTGACATCACTGTTTCCAGGATGTTTAAGGGAAATACGTCTAAAAATTACTTCATTAAGCATCTTTAATACCCCCAGTAAGGGAACAGATACCAGACAATTATGGGAAAATTCTTAGCCAATGACTTAAGCAAAAAAGCAACATGGATGAGTACTGTATATGGAATAAAATATCAAACAGCCTTTTACTTCTAGCCTTGAAAATTTTGCTGAGTTTTTGTTTGAGGGGTTTATTTCTGTAACATTTTGTTTGATATGATTGCTGAGTTCTCTTTGAAAAGCCAGTCTATTTACAACAAGGAAGACAAAAAGGGCCAAGGTGAAAGAGCTTTCATTTACAAATTTCTACAGGGATTAACAGAATCAGCAGTTTAACTGTTTGATTTGTCCTTAGGGCTTAGAGCAAAACTATTGTAATATTTCACTTCTCAAAAGTCAGCTGTCAGTATTATAATGATTACATGAAGTCATGATTGAACAACATGAACAATATTTCAAGGACTTGCAATTGGTATGCAAAATGCCATTTTGTTACTGACAGTAAGTGATAGCTCTCTGATAGTAAACAGTTTTCAAGAGACACCCCCAAATTTCTAGGAATACCACCTTCATTTTCATGTCAATTTGATGTATCTCTGTGCACAAAATAAGAAACATATTCAAATACAATTTTAAAAGACATTTAAAAGATAGCCAGCCTGAACAGCCTAATGGAGGTGTAAATAGAGTTCAAGGTAGCAGTAATGACTACTAAATCTGACAGATAACCATCCATGCTATCAGCAGCATCAAACCCAGTATTTGTATCATACACAGGTGAGAGCTTTCCTCAAATGAGTTTACTAAAGCAGAAGCAAACAGACAGGAGGATTTGCTAACAGGTCAAGCCAAACCAAGAATATCTCCTTGGTCTTTGTGAGTCCTGCTCCTATTTCCTCAGCGGTGCTTCTTCTCATAGATGAGTTTGTTTATAGCATTAAACACACCTGAGGTACAGCCACCATAAAACATACCACACTATTTTAGGTGGACTTTAGAGCTGGTTTTGGCTAAGGCGGAATTAATTTCTTTCACAGTGGT
The DNA here is from genome assembly GCA_013389925.1 of Aegithalos caudatus. Classification (NCBI taxonomy): domain Eukaryota; kingdom Metazoa; phylum Chordata; class Aves; order Passeriformes; family Aegithalidae; genus Aegithalos; species Aegithalos caudatus. The sequence continues at coordinate 95,654 of WEIU01015966.1, forward strand.
ATGGTGCTGTGTTTGGGATAATTTGTGGGTGTTTTAGTTATCGCTGAGCAGCACTTACAGAGGCAAGGCATTTTCTGCTTCTCACACGGCCACAACAACGAGAAGCTGGAGGTGCACAGCAAATTGGGAGGGGGCATAGCAGACCCCAACTGATCCAAGGGATATTCCACAACATGTGCCATCATGTTCACTGCACAGAGCTAGAGGAAGGAGGAACATTCAGAGCAATGGCACTTATCTTCCCAAGTCACTATTAGATGTGATGGAGCCCTGCTTCCCTTGGGATGGAGGAACACCTGCCTGCCCATGGCAAGTGGTGAATGGATTCCTCAGTTTGCTTCACTTCTGGGTGCAGCTTTTGCTTTACTTACTAAGCTGTCTTTGCCTCAACCCACAAGTTCTGCCTTTTCCTCCTCTGACCCTCTCCATCACTCCACTAGAATGGAGTGAGGGAGAGGCTCTGAGTTTCCTGCTGGGGTTAAACCAAGACAGCTCCAAGACTGGGCAGTGCCTGACACTTATGTTGGGTTTGAATATGTGTCAGAAACAGTTTTTATTACACAGATAACCCAGGCAGTTCACTAGAAGATGTTTCCTTTCTTTCCATCAATTTCACTCCATCACACAGTTCTCCAGGACCCCTTGGTGCTGAAGCACCTCCTGTCTTCAAAAAGTCTTCTCCATGAAACTAAGCTCTGGTTTAAGTCCTCTTAGGTAACCGTAGCAGGGATTGAATTTGTCAAAGAAAACTGCCACTCCCTTCTTATTGTTGAGAGAGAAATATGTATTGGCTTAAAGTAATGCCATGTTCAATATATAATACTTCAAGTACAGGAGATAAATGGTGCTCTGGAAACTGAGCCCGCAATGCACAATGCTCTGGACACCTACACGCAGATAACAAATTCTGATTGTTCACTGCCAAGCCTTCTTCAGACATGGTTCATGTTCACAGCTCTACACCTTAGAGGCTGACTGCAAAGCCAACCCCACACATTAATATCACAGAGCCCAGCAAAGTGAACTTCTGTGGAAGCCCTAGAATTTAAATGACATTTTCAAAAGACCTCTTTCTTACATAAGATAAGAAAGACACATGTAAGAAGAGAAACTAAAAGAAAGTTTTAAAATAATTTGTGCTGCCAAAAAAGCAACATTAACCTGAACAATGTAGAGGCTATAAAACTATTTTATAAGCACTAACAGAAATCCCATATTGTCTATTAAAAATTTATCACAGTCCTAAAATTTTATTTCTTCTAAAGCATAAAGCATAATTGAAAGGAATAAACAAAGAAGAGTTAGGTTAATTGTGCACAGCAACAGAACAAACTTGAACTGTGAAAAGCAAGATAATGAATACATTTAAAATCATGCTGCACAATAAGAATTTACTCAAAAGTGATATTGAAGAAGTGATGCAAGGTTCATTTTCCAGGTGTTTTTACAGATAACTCTGCTTTTAACTGCATGTTCTGTATATTTTCTGGATGGAGTTTGACTCACTTCACTTCTTCTTTAAAAAAATGGTGAGGGGGTTTAATACATTCTACTGAATTATTTATTATTTTAAACACATCAAGGAACTTTCCTTCTAAGCTTAAGCACTGTGTGAAGGTGTTGAGCAAGAATGATATAAGGCTACACAATTAATTTTATTTCAAAGACTGAATGAATTTGAAGCAGAGTTTGAGGGCAGAAACTGCCTTCAAATCCTTATACCAGTTGTCTACTAGGCCAGTGTATACAGTTGAAATTATGAGGAAGGAAAACTGATATTTGCAGATATAATGTCATTTGGGAAATAAATTGATTGTATAAGATTGCATTTGTGTAAGATATTTCACAAAATATATTCTGTGGATTAACAGAACATCCTGTTGCAGTGGGCAGAACAAAAGATTTACAGGACCTTTTTTAGGATAATTAACAAGCTATTGAAATTCATACAAATCACAGGTTTTGTGCCACATATTCATATACAACACTGTGTATAAATCATATCCTTCTTTCTAAAACAAACCATGGCTGTGGAGAATAGGGAAAACACTGATGTGAATTACTCAGCTTCAAGGAGAGTAAATTCACTTTATTCAAAATAAATAAGTATTCAAGGACAGAGACCAGACTTGCTCCTCAAGACACCAAGAGTTTTCTGGTTATACAGAGTGCACTGAAATCTAAGGACTCTTCCATAAACTAGCTGTGGGGAAAATGGGATTGTTCCCATTGACTTCAAAGCACTTTGGACCAAGCCCTAAGGAAGATGGGAAAGCCTCACAAATGACAGAAGACTTAGATGATATAAATTTACCGTACTGGTAAATTTTTAAGGGGAGATAACAAGAGAGATTTGAAAACCAACATGAGAACAGCACAACTGTTGAGCGGCACAAAGGAGGTTTAAGCAATTTAAAAAATGTCCTTGTGGAAAGATAGTTACAGATAAAAGATAAGGTACAGAGAAACACAAGACTACTTCTAGTAAGAGGGAAGTGAATTCAGTAATTCATAGCACTCCTGATTAGAATTTTAGCATGAGTTTTATCCTGAACTAGAAAGAAAAGGAATGTGAAGTATGAATTATCCATGTGATGTGAATCAAATTTTCATGTTGAATTCCCTAGCATGTGCTGGCTTGTCCTACTTATTTCAGGCATTTAAATGTGTTCCACTAAATTCATTTTATTTAAAATAATCTAAGCTGGTTTTGTATTTTGTATTTGCAGTATCACACAAACTGGGTTTCACTGTCACATCTCTCATGGTACAATGCAACTCTTTTGTACAAAAGACCAGACCAAAGCATAGAGAGGGCTAAATGCCTATTACCTGGAACAGTCTGTGTTTCCAACAGATCCCATTTCAAGGTAAATAAAGGCCCATTTAGCAGGACTGGCTTTTAGTTAGCTATACAATTTACCTTGCTGCAGGTCAAAGCTTTCAAGTTGTCACAGAATGATAGCTTGCATGGGCTGTTTACTTCTTGATACAAGATATTACACTGAACAAAGATACTTCTTTCTCAAGGTGTTTAACTACTGCAAAAATATTATTCACACATGATACAATGTGGCTTTCAAGGCTGAACAGTCCCGTGGGTGCATCCCAGAGCTCTGCTGCCACACAGGCTGACAAAAGGTCTGGCTATCAAAAAAAATCTTTATGTAACAGCTTTATAAGAGAAGATATAGAGAACTGCAGAGAAAGTCTGGATAGAATAGCTATTGACTGAGGCTGTGATCAAATATGGAAGAGTCTTGAATTTGTTTCTTCTTTTTGCTACTGGTTGGCTTTGAAATGTCATGGAAATCCCTTTTGCATGTCCCTGCTTTCCAGCACACCAATGGACCATGGAGGAGTCCATCCATTTGTTATTCAGAACAGAGCATGACAGAAAGGAACTTCCATCAGCTTTCTGAAAAGAGCGTTCCCCAAGTCCCAACTAAATATGCCAACTAAATTGTGCGAAAGGAAAATCCTAGCAATTCCCAATGTTGATGCAGTAGCACTGAAATGCTAATCTGGACATTAATTAATACTAAATTAGTTACAGTGGAATGAAATTACATCAACATGAAAATCAAAGGAGCTAAGCATAATTTGCCACATAAGATAAATATTTCTACTTCACATGGGAATTGTAACAAATGATTTTTATGTCAAATTAATTGATGTCAAGTAACAGTGAAATTCCATTGGAAGTGAATATTACATTCACATTATTTTCAATAAAAACCCTAATTGCATTGTATGCTGTTAACATAAGAATAAGATTCCCACAGCCTGTACATGGAAACTCAAAATATCGTATCATATATTCAGAGTAAAGCTACATACCACCACTGTCCAGAAAAAAAGTGAAATAGGAATTTTAAAAGCTCTGCCTATATTTTATTTTATTTTTGAAAGTATTTATCATCCCAAGTAGAGGCTTTCATCTTGGTGAACAATTTATATTAGCTTAAAGCAACTAGAAAGAGTCTTGGCAGTTCATACTTGCTTTGATTTAAAGAATCTACTCAAATGGGTATTGGGGGTAAAACAGTCTCTCACTGATACAATATTTTGACTTCTTCAAGTGATGATTATTAAAAAAATATTCAAGTGAATATCAAAATGAAGAACTGTAATCAATAAGTATTTGAAATAATCTATATCCTCAACAGCGCATATATAAATGTGTATCTATATATATACATATATAATCTGTTTTACGGGCAATATCTAGACCTTACACACTATTTACTGCTATTTTATATATATATATATATATANTACATACCACCACTGTCGAGAAAAAAGGTGAAATAGAAATTTTAAAAGCTCTGCCTATGTTTTATTTTATTTTTGAAAGTATTTATCATCCCAAGTAGAGGCTTTCATCTCGGTGAACAATTTATATTAGCTTAAAGCAACTAGAAAGAGTCTTGGCAGTTCATACTTGCTTTGATTTAAAGAATCTACTCAAATGGGTATTGGGGGTAAAACAGTCTCTCACTGCTACAATATTTTGACTTCTTCAAGTGATGATTATTAAAAAAAATATTCAAGTGAATATCAAAATGAAGAACTGTAATCAATAAGTATTTGAAATAGTCTATATCCTCAACAGCGCACATATATATAACCTGTCTTACAAGCAATATCTAGACCTTATACACTATATACTACTATCATATATAATATATACTGCTATTATATAAAGAATCCACAAGAAGAAATTTTGCAGTTATGCACATCCCTGCCTGAATACCAGATGCACATCTCCAAAAGAACTTTCCTTGTTAGCATTTGTGCAGCAATTATTCATGAAATTCATTAATGGATTCGATGCAACTCTAGGCTAGAATAGGTATCCAAGATACATGGGATGAATCATCACCTTTAGTTTCCAATTGGCTGTAATGGGAGCCTAGCCAGAATTCAAGGAGTCAGATTCCACTTTCACTTGAGATTTTCCCAGTAATAGTGAGATGTCCTAGACTATGCCAAACCCAGTTTTATTAGGGTATATTATTCCTCACTCCTCTTTCAAAAATCTGACTTACATTCCCATTGACTTCAGTGAGCATGAGTGATTAATGAGCCTTAAGGTTCAGGTGGAACAACAGTATTACCTGGCAGTGGGGAAATCCATCCATCATCACCACGGGTTTCAGCTGCTTCAAAGAGTTTAAGGTTTGTGGAGAGGAACTGCACACACTTGAGAACAAACCACACTGCCTGCAAAAACACCCTTGTCCGCTTCCAATTCAAGAGGTCCCATTTATTTTGCCATTATACCTTCAAGAATAAAGAACTGACATCCGCAAGCCCCTCCAAAATAACTTATAATTTAATGACTAAGGTTTCTGCTATTTTAATGGATATAAGAATTACTGAATTCATGACTCAAAAAGCATCACAATATTCCTCATACAGTATTCTGAATAAGACACTGACCTACAATTCTGACTTGTTTTTTCCCCTTAATAGATTACTCCTTTCTAGGATCTCCTCTTACCTTGAAATATGAAAATAAGAGCTTAAAAGCAGATGTGATTACAGAATTCTGTTGAAAATTCGATCATAATGAACTGAAAAAGCATTCTGGACTGAGATAAAGTTTTTTATCTACCTAGAATGTAACTAAAATACATTGGAATGGTACCATTTCTTAGAATAAACTTCACTGGGGGATGTTTTTAAGTCAGTATAGACACTTCTACATCTCATTCTTATAAATTAAATATGCTTTTGACAAGTGAAACCAATACTTTAGACATGCAAATATATACTTCTCCTTAATAAACAGGCTTCCTTTACTCAAACATACTAGAAAGTATTACACAATAGGTATTACACAATAGGTACAATTTTCAACAATTTATGGCAGCAAAATGGACCTTTTCATCTGTCTATGAGAGGAGAGTGGATTGGGCACCTGCTGAATATTTTCAAAGGAATGTGCAAGCAGGCTTTGCTGTATAATTTACTATGCAAGCATGAGGGTTGCCACATAGATCACTTTCAATCTCTACATAATTGTACTTTGAAAATCTACAAACCTCCTTTTACAAACAAAACGGAGGGCCAGATTTTTTTGCCTTTATTCCCACTACTTTACATCATTCTAGACCTGCAGAAGAGCTATAAACTGGGATTAACAGGTTGGTTGGACAGGTTTATAGCTGCTTTATATCCTTGCAATAGTAGATATCAAGCAAAACATAGTCAAATTTGAGCCTGAGGCTCTAAACATTATTCCAGATACAGAGCTAACCTTTTAAATGTGGCACATATAACATTCTGCTTAAGGCTGCAGATAGCTTGAAACAGTCATGTGGCAAGGTATATATTATTTCTTTCTTCTCAATGCAGTATTAATTCATAAAACTCATCTGGCTGGATGTTAACCCAGTTAACTGCTTAAGTGCTGATGGTTTCCTTTTATGGTTTATTTATCTACCAAAAATATAAATGTAATGAGGAAAACCTTTATAGTTTCTAAGTAATTTGAACCATTAAGTATATGAAAAAGTGCATGAAACCCTACAATTCAGGCTAAGGTGACAATAAAACAAGATTCTTCAACTTTCAGAGTCAGAATAATTTGTTAAACCCCAATTGCAACAGTCTTTACAACACTGGAAATGCCACACAAGAACAACGCCTTTCACACCCACAGCCATGTGTGCTCTAGCATCCACTTGGAGTAGACAAGAGAAAACCCCTGAAACCCAAATAAATTCAGTGTGAGTTAATTCCTCCCTGGTGAGGCTGAGTTCAGGAGTATTTGGTGACCCAAGTTCTATCAGACCCTCCTATCACAATATCAGCCCTACATTGCAGCATTTGCAGCTAGCCAGTTGTACACAACAGGATGTTTCTGATTTGTATCAATATATCTGCTCTAAGAATCCTTCATCCAGTGGAAATTCTGTGAGAAAAATCAGCAAAGATCTTGGTGTATACATTCAGGTTTACAGTTCATAGATGAGTAAATCACCTATTCCTTCACACCCTGTAGTTATTTACCAAACATGAGTGCAGAGCTAATGGATAAAGAGATGAGGCTTGCTGACCCCTACCTTTGAAAAAGCACATCCATAAATAATGATGGAAACTGCCATCCTTGGCTTGTCTGTTTGCTATCCAACAAAAGCTGGCATATTAAAAAGACTGAGAACTAAAAGTGGAAAGGACTAGAAGCCTGTTCTCTCTCTCCACCTACCGAAACAACATTCACCAATGTCTCTTTTAGCTCCATTCCTAACCTGAAGTAAAACTGAATTAAAAATAGTATTATTAATATTTTTAATTAAAATGCATTTTGATTAAATTTCTTGTAGATTACTCAGTATTCTCTGGGACCAAGCTAAAAGACGTTAGTGTCAATAGATTAAAAAACACTGTTGACCATTTAGAATGTTTGATATTTCCATAAAACTCTTGCTTCAATTAAACATTGAGATATTTACTCTGATTTAAAGTCACTGGATGCAATAGGAGAGCTTACAAATATCTCCATGCAGTTTTGCTCAGGTCCTAAATGCACAAATCAAAACAAAGCCCCAAGTAGCACGCTTAAAACAAATTTAACCTACTATATACATCCTGCACACACCCCCTGAAAGCTTTAAGCAGTAATAAACAAGAAATGAATTGCTATTGGCCTGTCATGATAATTTTTAAAAACTCAGGATGTGTAAACAAGTCTAGTAACATTTTTTTGCTGCTTATATGTATTTCAGACACAGAGTAGGTATTCATTACATTTACTAACAGAAGATAAAGCCAACCACCACTACTCCTATTTAAGTTCATGTTTTCTGAATAAAAGGTACTTTCATTTTATGAGAAACAGAGATAGGAATTTATTACTATGAGAGCATACAAAAATGTAAAGACAAATTTTATTTGCTCTTAATGCTCTTCCAAGACAGAGAATTAATAACTGCCTGTGAATATGTCATGCAGGTTACTTTTCTCTGCACAAGAACTTTTTGAAAATACATATCTTCAAGCAAAACAACTTGGGAGGATATATCAGATCTGTCTCAATATTTTCATCTTTTATAAATAAAACCTTTAATTTTTGCATCTTCTATTCCTTTGCTATGGCTCAAACTAGGAAGTCATGAAACACTTCAGGCAGTGCATCCTGGCAAATTAGCAAACACGGTGTTTTCTGCTTGAAAGCACTCATGGCTGCTCTGCATTCACGGCATGATGTTCCAATTCCAAACCCTTAGCTCTCTCAGGTGGCCTAAATATGTGGATGACATAAATTGTTCCTACTGTCAAGTCAAAACCTGTAATCTGAAGAAATACATGCCTGACTTCTTGTTAGTGCCATTCAAGTCTCTTGCTTTCCTCCTCCACACAGAAGCACTTGGGAGGATCTTTTTTGCCATCACAGCTGACCTAATAACTACAATATTCACTGTATTATCTTTTTTATCTGCCTTGTTCAAAAGCAAAATAAATCATTTATGATAAGTGATGCCACAGATAAGACTGCTAAGTACAGATGGATTATTTAAACCTACCTTATTTTAGGACCATCTTTGTCAGTTATTTACATGTCAAAGTTGAAGTCCTTGAAAATGGCTTTGGAAAACCTGTGGACTACCCCACACAAATTTAAAAATCCCATTCAATGTAAGGCTGAGACAGTACTGGTTTGAAAATCAGATTTGTTTGAAATCTTACCTGAGTGCATTCTTATTGCTTTCCTCCAATTCAAAGATTTTTCCAGCAAATCTTATGCTGTTTTTTCATCCATCAAATACAACAGAAGTGTAACCAAGTAAATAAAATTAGTCAAATGTTAAGAGAAGATCTTAGAAACTTGACCCTAAACTGTGTAAATTGATGTCTGCACATTTACCCTAAAGCACTGAGAGGTCTTAAAAGGTGCAAGACAGAGAAAGTTACAGAACAGGTGAATGTGAAGGTTGTGTTTCTCTAAAACCAAACACAACTCACCTGTGAAGGAATCTGGGCCTGTTGTTTTTCACTGTGCCAAACCAAACCTGTTAAAAGCCCCATGCTTGCAGTGCCTTTGTCAGATTAAATGAGAAGATTCTCACACCATTCTGAGACTGATGTGTACTTTGCAGAAAAGGGCTCTAAATGGTATCTGATTCAGCACTCATCCCCACTGAGCAAGGGATTTGGGCACTGCAGAAAGCCAGCAACAATTAAATCTGGGTGACGCATCAGTGATCGCATTTAAACAAGGCTTTTACGCACATTTACACAATGCAAAACTTTTGATACCTTTCCAAAATAAAAATCGCTAAAACTTTGCAGCTGTAGAATTCATTTAATAAACTACAGCTCCAAGAATGGTTGCCAAATTTCCAGCTAGACTTTCAGGGCAGAACTTGATTGGGTGTTGAAAAATTAAAAATGGTCATGCGGCATCTGTGAGAATGCATTAGTGCTCTCAAAATAATTCTGCTTGTGCTTTAGCAAAGTACTGAGAATGGGACCTAAAACGTGGATCTTTAGATAGCCTAACATATGTTTCAAGATTTTAGATGTCCCCAATTCTAAAAGTCACAACACCCAAGAACTAACTTCTGTACACAACTAAATTTTGGCAGATATCCAACTCACGGATCCAAAGTCCTGTTCTCACTGATGCAAATTTTTCTTTGGTGATTTAAAACAAACTTCTAGGCACACCTTGAAAATAGAGAAAGTGAACCTCTGCCATTTTGTCCCCAGTAAAATGTTGTATACCTTAGTCATACCTAAAATACATGCATGCTGATTTTTTAGTCTTTTAACTTGTAATATCCCTCCAGATCTGAAAATTTAATTTTGGAAATGCACAGAGAAACTCAATTCTGACAAATTTCATGCAGGATTTCAGTGCCCATTTTCTGCCTTAAGCTGATAAACATTCACCTACTATTCCTGTTCAGAGTGTAAGTAAATCACACCTACACAATCAGACAAATGCAACTTTCTTTAAAAAGGATAAAAACACCCAAACAACCAAACCCCAAACTTCTTGTGTAATAGTCTGGGTTTTGCAGTTAACTTCAGAAAGAGTCAAAGTGCCTAACTACATTTTGCACAGGGATGTTCATATTCCTGTCTCTCTGGTAAGGATTTCGACCAAATATCTTGGGGCTAATTTAACATGGGAGTCAAAGAAAAGATTTCTCTGGCTCTCATGCTCAAACTCAGATAGAAATGGTACACAGCAGGCACAAAAATATATGAAAACTAAGAACAAGACTGAAAAAGGAGAGGGGATGAAAGCACTAGGACAACAGTTCTGTCAACTTATCCAGCTGTAGCCTAGCTATATTTTAAAAGTGTTCTCACTTTAAATTCTCAGACTGAATAGCACCAAAAGGGTTGCCAGGCAGTGCAACAGGCTGCCCGTGGCAAGGGGCTGAGCCAAATCCCTGGTGGTATTTAAAAGTAGGTGTGGTACTTAGCAACATGGTTTAGGGGCAGACTTGGCAGTGGTAGGGTAACAGCTGGACTGTCTAAAAGGTCTTTTCCAACATAAACAATTCCATGACCCTGGCAGAGAGGGTAATTCAGGCTTTGCAGAATTGCTGTTTTTAGCTCTGTGTTACACTGAGACGTGATCATACCGGCTCTCCAAGGCCAGACCAACAAGGGCTCAGCATTAGACTGATGAGGTGATTTTTAAATTCGGAGCATAAAACGTGTCACAATAAATACTTTGGGAGGCTTCTGGAACTCACTGCCAATACCAAGCCATGTCTCATGGTGTGCCCAGGATTTAAAGCATGGTGGAAAAATGCTGAACACTCAGACAGTGCTCTGAAATAGTTCATATTTAACAGGAAAACAAAACCCTACCACAAAAAAACTAGTACTAGCCACAGTGATAAATAATGTGAAAATCTCAGCAGCACTATTATCACTTACATTATATGATCCCCAGCTACAGTTCCCAAGGCAATTACCTCCCAGAGCCATAATTAGGTGTGCTATGAGCACAGCCTGCTTCTCTCTCTGGAGTGCCCAGTATTGCCTCATGACAAGAGAGGATGCCAGTTGTGACCATCTCCTATTCTGCAGTATAATTCCTAGGAAATGGATATGGAATCTTCCAGACATGATGTGGGAGGTACCCAGAAATATAAAGGCATGACATAATTCATAACACAATTTAGTAAATACCATGTGCAATACATTTTACATGATGTAAACAAAACTAAGCTAAAAAACAATGTACCAAGCAGCGAAAACTCATTTGGTAAACAAGATCCTTCAAAAGGCAGCATTTGCTGTCCTCAGAAAGAGCACACCAATTTGAAGCAGATAAGTAAGGACCATTATCAAACAGATAATAACCATCTCATATTTATGCATGCAGCATAATGAACAGAAAAGCACAATAATGCAGATATGTTAGATTAGCATAATTTTATTCCACTATTCAAATGTCTAAGTTGGAAATGGGTTTTGTTTCAATTACTGCTTTCCTCCATGGGTTTCAAACATTTTATTAAAAGCCCAGACTGTTTTATTTTGGTTTTAGCTCATGATCTGCTATTACCATCTACCTTGCCTCTCTTTTACCAATGAATACAGCTTTTCAACTATCTCAAAAGTCTTAGGAGTATAACAGACCATTAGTTACATTGTCTAGTAATACCTTCATGACATTTCAGATAGATGGTAAAAATGTTTCTCTCATTTCTTTATTTGGTTATATATTTAGCTTCTTCCTTTGACTAAATATCCCCTCTGTCAGAAATACAGTATTTAGAACTTTGAAATTTTTTTCAGAATATTTTACTCCTGTTAGACCTGTGTTCTTTAACAATTTACAAGTGAATTAGGCAATTGCATTTAACTTAAAAGTAGGAATCAATAAGTAATTACTGCACATGAAAGTCAAACCTACTGTATATTAAAAACTACCTTAATTCATTTACTTGTATTCAGATTATCAAGGTGTTCCTAAAAGAAAGCACTCATCCAAAAATAAGTAGTTTAATTTTTAAGAGAAGATAATAATGCCCTTAGGGAATTTTTCCAAAGGCTTGCCACCAACACCTTTACAGAAAACAATAACACAGAAACCTTGTATGGCTTTTTGTTTCATTTCAAGTACTGACAATTGTGACATTTTGTTTCAGACAGTTACAGGGTATTTTTTGTCCTCTTAGTCTGCTGCTTCAAGAAAAGAAAAGACAGTGTCTGAAAGGCAAGTCTCACATGAGGTACTCTATCTATCTAGAAAATAATCCCAGAAGCAGCTTTTTTGGACTATTCAGCTTTTTCTGTACCTTTTCTCAAGCACCCCAGAACTACACACATGGCTTATTTAAAAGGCTAACTGCTGTCATCTAGAAAAATAAAATTCCCTCTGCAGACTCTCACACTCATCTGCTTTCACAGTCAATTCACAGTCAAGTTTGAGACAATCCACTTTGGCCATGATACAACTCTTTACTGGTTTAGAGTGTTTAATTCTGCTAGATCTTCTTGCACCCCAACATTAGCACACAAAGAAGATTTTGATTTTTAGCTTGTTCTGATCCCAAACATAAGCACAATGTTCACAGCTCTTCCAGATAGTGGTGTTGGGCTCCAAGAAGACACAGAGGCACTGAAATGAGTTGAGAGAAGGGCAAAGGAGCTGGGGAATGATTTGGGAGCACAAGTCTGCTGAGGAGCAGCTGAGGGAGCTGGAGTAGTTTGGCCTGCAGAAAAGGAGGCTCAGGGGAGACCTTACAGATCTCTACAGCTCTCTGAAAGCATGCTGTGGTCAGTCTCTTCTCCCAGGTAATGACAGGATGAGAGGAAATGCCCTCAAGCTGCAGCAGGGGTGGTTTAGATGGGATTTAGAGGGATAACTCCTTCCCTGAAAGGGTTGTTGAGTACTGGAAAAGGATGTCCAGGGAAGTGGTTGAGTCACCATCCCTGGAGGTGTTTAAAAGACCTGTAGATGTGCTTGGAACATGATTTAGATTTAGTGATGTAGTTGGCAGTGCTGGGTTACAAGTTGGACTCATTGGTCTTGGAGGTCTTTTCCAACGTAAAAAATTCTAATTGTGGATCATGCAAGCAATTACAAAACCCTGAAAAAACCCACTGCTTGTGCTTTAAAGAGAAAATGGAAGAGCAGCTATCTAAAAGCAATTTGATGATGAAACGTCTTCTATATCAGAACAAGGAAATTGTACTGACTGCATTTAACAGACAGGAGATACACTGTGACAGATACTTTATTAGAGCTCAAACAAAGCCTGTTTATTGCAGAGCTGCAATTAGAAGGCCAAGGGAACAGGACTGCAGGATTATTGTAAACGTGTCTGATAAGAGGGTGCTCAAAACTAACAGGACATAAGAAGAGACAAGAGCCCTCACTGTATCCTTGGGATAGGAACTGGTGCAATGACCACATGTGTGCATCCTTCCAGAACAAACTGAAAGCTACCACAGTATGTGAAGACTGTGGGTAACAGAGGCACAAAAAAGAAAAAGTCCTTTAAATAATAGCCTGTTTTCTTTCAGCTGAAAGACTATATGAATAAGATGTTCAAAGCTGTTAATATAATACCTTATTAAAATCACTTCCAGTAACACAAAATAGCTCGTCAGCCAGGGAGTAATGAAACAATTAAACTTATAAACTGAAAAGAAAACTACAATTATTCTCATCACATGCTAGCATATTTTCCCATTTTACTATCTTAACTTGCTTCTGTAGCACTGCACTCAAAACAGTTTCCTCACTGACAGCAAGAGATAATCATGTCTGCACTGGTTCTCAAGGCAGTTGAGAAAGTAACTGTAATAAGAACAGGAACAGTCATTTAATTATCATGCTAAACAACATTTTCTGAGCTTCAGTTTTTGGTTTCAGAACATGAAGTCACATGGTTTTGTATTAGGTGACACAGCTTGTAGTTGTTGAGACTTCTATGAAAGCAAAATCCTTCTCCATGGTCTATATTTGCTTTTGCTCCATTTCACAACTTGATTTGCTGTTAGATGGCATTTTTACTAGCATAAATGAATTTATTTCCTTTAGCACAAAACCAGTCCTTCCATAGAAGGTCTGATGGAGTAACGTAAGAATGTTGAAATACAGAAAAGGTACACCACTTCTCACTGTGGTGTTGACCTTAAATTTATTGTGACTTGTTTAATGAAGGTTTTATTTTATAACACAAAGGAAGTAGGATTGCTTATGACTAATCAGTTGAAGCTCAAACAATATCTGTCTGTCTATTTTTATATGTATATAAAGTTATTGGGTCAATACTCTGATTTCTAGGAATTACATGCAATTAAATAATCCAGAACAATATGGAATACAGTCTAGTGCTACTTAATCAAAATACTTAAGGATCTTATCAAGGTTAAACAAATCCAAGGAACTGATTAACTTTTTACTTGTCATTATGTTATGGATTTCTTTCTATTTGAAGATGGCTTGCAGAGCAGCTCTGCAGTGAAAAGCTAAAGCCACAAGGGAACACCTTATTTCTCCACCACTTTTAATGAGTGCCTCATTATTTACAATGAATTCCTGGACTCTGTCATAACCATTAGTAATTCTGCAATTCATTTAACAGCATAGAACTTCAGTAATTGCCCACACTCCTCCCAAGTATCAATACTTTCACTTTATTGACAAACCTCAAAGCAGAGAAATCGAGAAATGACACCTATCACCTCCTTCTAACAAAGACAATTACTAGCATTAATACTCATACTGAAATCAGTTGACTTACACATGAATTCAAAATCGTTGCCTTTCATGTGGAAAAGATGTTGATAAAAATCTGTTTTGCTTAACTAAAATAAAAGTCTAAATCAATAGTATTTTTTCCCAGGGGTATTTGCTTCAGTTGGTTAGACTTGAGTTCAATAATTCACCCTTCTAAAAGCAAATGTTGAAAACATTTTGCTGCTCTGACAAGTCATCCTATGGGAATGCATGGCCCTATTTTGTCTCAGCAAGTAAGAAAACTTCCAAGTCTGGACCTAAGGCCTGTTATCACTGAAGACTTTGGAAAAAGCCTCTAGCCTGTTTTTCCACTCTGAAGCAACTCCAGTCACTGCCTCAACAGTGCCATAATCATTTAGCAAAAATATGCCAGCTCTAGAAGTCAGAATCTAAAAGGATATGTGATGGCTACAGGTATTAGAATAGAGTGCAGGAGAGAAACAATCCTCTGTCTAATGCCACGTACTGATTCTGTTATCCAGCACTCATCCAGACTTGTAAAAGCACTTCTAAATCACCTTTGACAGAAAATACATTCTTCCAACGCTGTGTTTACTCACATGGCTCTACATTAATAATCAGCAAGGAAAACAAGACCACAAGATTAAAATGCTTTTGAAGTTATTAAATATACACCACCATATTGGATACTGGTGTTCAGGAAGATGAGAAAATGTGCACCTTTAACATGATGTGTGAAAATAGATCACTCACAGCTGGTATTAAAAAACACTTGTCATTTGGCATAGCATGGATATCTAGCTGTTTAACTGGAAGGAAATCCCAGAAATAGCTGTTATAAGTATTACCATAGCTCTGTTAAGCTCAGAGGTTCCAAATTAATTGAGTTGGACTGAGATTATGACACAGGGTATTTTATTACATTTATGAAGTTCAGAGAAGCAAAAGAGAAGCTCAAAATCTAACTTGAAAAGCAAGAAAAAAAACCATTCTTTTAGTGCTTTGAAAAATAATTTGCCTGATCTGTCTAATCTCAAGCCTAAATCTTTCCTTTTCTAACAGTCATATGGTCCTGTGACATGAAATGCTTTAAACCCAGTGGTACATCACACACCCTGAGCTCCCACTCTCAGAAATGTACAAGAGATACTTGATTGTTGCTCACCTGCTTCACATGATCTTTGGATGGCCACAGCACACCTGGCTTAATTACCATCACCTTTTCACAGCAGAAGGTTAATTCAAAGTCTCTTGCAAATTTAATATTCACTATAAATTCCTTTCTCTTGGAAATCTAAAATATATTTATAAAATGTTTATAGATGTCTCTGCTTCTGCTGCTTTAAGGATGCAAATTTACATATTCACATGAAAATATTCATTCCATATTAAAAGGATGACATTTTTGTTGACCAGATCCGGCTGAATCTAACAGAGATCTTCTAACTTTTCAATTCATCACAGTGATCCCAATAAGATATTCCTAATAACAGTTTTTTTAGTAGCCAAATTAACTTACTTTATTCTTATGCTTACACAAATATCTAAGTTTTCAATCATCAGAACTTTCTTGAAATTTTACATTGGTTTATTTTCCCTCTACAACTATTTAACCACTTCTTTGCAAAGCTGGACAATTCTTTAGATTAGCTTACAGTTTAGTTCCACCTAGAAGACTCATGTGCAAGTCCATTGATAAATTGTTGAGGTTCAGAGTGCCTCTATTCTAGTTTCCAATATATTTTTATTTTCAACTGGGAGCATTCATCCTTGTTTCAGCAGATCCTGGGACAGTTTGTACAAGGCCATGTTTAATTATGCATGACCTCCTTGATTTTAAGAAAAATTGTTTGTGTTGCTGTCTTGCAAGATGTACCCACAAGTTAAGAATGAGAGCACCTTAGCAGTGGTTTCTTAACATTTAGGAAGTTTGTTATTGCTCCTGAAAATTTAGTTCTTTCTCCTTGTGCACCACCCAAAGTGAATCAAAAAGCCTTCCCCTAAACCTGCCAAGTGAACCAAGGCATAAAAACATCAGAGATAAATAATAACCTTATGCAAACCCCACACCCTAAAGGTACATAATTCACTCAAATTAAAAAAAAAATGTTTTGGTTTAGGAGCTTAGCAATGAATTCTGTTTATTCACCAAATTTTAAAAAAAAAGTGATAAACAAAACCCCAACCAAAAAACCCCCAGTAATTTGTTTGCTTCAAATCCAGATTACTCATATATCAATTAGTTCTATTTCAGGTGAAAATCAAGCCCTTAAAAATATGCATAATAATAACAACAGATTAAAGAAACACTATGTAAGACAGCTCTTGAAACAAAGGCCAGTGTTAAGTGACCTGGATCACTAACTAGAAGTAATTTTTTCCTTTGAACAGCAAAACTTCTTTAGGCACTATGTCCCTAATTTAGTAGTTTATTTAGGTATTTTAAGATAGGTGATGATGGTCACAGGCAAAAACAAAAAGCATGGCAGTGTACTCACATACATTGGTTTTCACAGTACCATCTTCTGCTATGATTATCACTACCATGAAAGCACCAAATCACTACCAGGGGGAGTTCCAGTGAAGCAAAAAGGATCTTGCCACAGAAGTGATAATTAGAGACTTTAAGGACAAAAAAAAAATATAAATGCCTGCACAAAGTCAGTGAAAGGTCAATATTTCTTTCTCTAATACAGAGATATTACAAATGCTTCCTAAAGAAGAAACATCCCATTTCTGTAGAATGGTGTTTCCCTTCTGAGACAGAAATTCTTTCAGTCTTAAAACATTCTTTTACTTATCTACTTCTAACTAATTAATATTGAGAGCTTTGGCTTTGTAGTGTATTTGCCTTGCATGTTTTTGAATTGGTCAAGTAATAAGATATGACAGTGCAAGTCAGGTAGCTATGAGAGAATCATTTTGCCTCTCCAAGAAAACTGATTGGGAGATAAAGCCATGGTGATAAGGTGAAGGAGATAAAGCCATTCATGCTAATGGGTGTAATTACTTGCTGGTACCTATCCCTGTGGAATTTCACATTATTTTAACAAGGCCTGTGTTGCACAGACACTGCCAAGGTGCACATGCAGCTCCTCTCTGTGTGTGCCCTACACCAACACACGTTTTTCACTGCCCATACACATTACTGATCCTCACAAGTGACCTGACTACTGAACAGAATTGGTGGTGTTGGGTAAAGCACAGAAACTAAAGCTTAGATACAAAGGTAACATTCTAAATAACTGAACAGCTCAAAAAATTGTTGAACAGAATCAGAAATCCTCAAACTTGTTTTTCTCATTTTCTATTTCATGCTGAAAGAACAAACTGACATACAGATCTTCCCAACATGGGTGAACTGCTTACTTCTCCTGTAAGTAACTAAATGCAAAGGAAAAACACTGTGAAAACATCATGAAACTTAAGTGGCTTTAACTCCAAGAGTCAATTATTAAAATATTAAGGTTTCAGATTTAAATAAGAAAATTCTCATTAATGAAAAAACTGAACATTGATGATTTGTTTACAGATGGATCTCAGAAACCACAGGGTTTAAAAATAAATTTTAAGAGTATTTCATGCAGGTTTTGTTCAGAGTATGCCCTGAAGCCTTCTGAATCACCATTTGAAAATTTTTTTTTCAGAAAATTGGTGGAGCGATCAAGATAAAAGAAAAGGGGTTTAGGGCTAGGGGCTAAAAAAATCTCTGCAAACAGTTAAGACCTCTGTGACACCACCTACAGAATTCTTAAGTCTGGAACAGAAAACACCCCTCTCTAAGCTTCACCCAGGGAGCTGTCCTAATAGCTCAAGTTTCTATTTTGACATGATCAGGCTGACTAGTTTTTTGGACAGTAGTTTGACCAAAAATATATTCTCAGACTATATTGTGATTTACTTGCTCCTGGGAGTAAGTAATTTGTCCTTTTATCCTTATACCCATGCATTTTACCCTAAGGTTAGTAACTACCACATATAACCCTAAAGTACTAAGTCCTCTACTGCTCTATTCTAGGAAGCCCATCTTTATGAATGGTACATCTAATGCAGATATGTAAAGCTGACTCACATATTCAGTCATCAGAATGTTAACCCATTTATTCCTTCAATTTAACTGAACTTGTAAAGGGATTTTGTATTTACATTTTTTCAGGAGTAAGGGTTTTTTGTGTTATTTTTAAAATTTTTTAAATACGTTAAAAGTTGCTACATTTTGAACTTTACAACCACTTGCATTTAAAACTCTAACTCTTTAATTATTAAACTTTAAATATCCAACACACATCTCTATTGTGCCCAATAAGCCCACATCAGTGATTTACATTAAACCAGTATTTACATTCTGGAACTGGATACCACAAGCCTATTTTCCTTGTACCATATCCACTGTCAGGAGAAGAGCTGTACAGTTGCTTCTGCATAGTTTTAAAAAAAAGAAAATCACTGTGGAACAGTTCCCTGAATTCTGGCATAAGTTTAGTGTCTCACACACATAATCATGGAGTAGCAATAGATTGAGAAAAAAGCCTACATATTCCTTGTCAGTTGCAGTTTTACCTAGTCAAATATTCAGGGGAAAAAACTAGCAGGAATAGAACTGCAGTAAGACAGAGAGAGTTTAGCACTAAGTTGCAAGCCCAGATATGACTGGACTTAGAAAAAAAAAGCAATTGTGTGGGACAGAGGACAAGTGAAAGCAGGAAAGGACTTATCCCTACCACTTTTCATAGCCCACTCAGGATGCACTGTGCCATCACATTGATTTTTTCCCCTCTCAGTCAAGGTATCCAAACCATCTCTGCTTTCCTTGCCTTTAGATTATTATGTACAACCCATTAAGAATGAGCCAAGTCTCACTGTACCACCAGGTATGAGTCCTGCACATACAGTGTCTCCCCACTTTGGGGTTCATAGGAGGTTAAATTCTTTCAGTGGCATACAATTAACTGCAAATAATTGAGTCTCCTTGCCTTGCATAAGACTTATATGGAAGAAACACAAGTTCAATAAGTTAGCAGGAGCCTCAATTTACTTTTGATTTATTTTCAGTGTTGACGCTGTGCTTAATAGATTGTTGTTGGGGAGAGAGACAGTAAAAATTCCTTCTGGTAAACAATTTAGTTTAAGAATTAAAATTAGAGATAAATAATGATCCAATTTTGAGACTGAACACAACTGAGAAGAATGCAAATTGAAGCATCTTGATGGCAAATTAAGTTGTTTCATTATCTTTCATAAATTGCTTTGGGAGGATTCACTGTTGGCTAATGAGTATAAAACTGAAGACCAAATTACTTTTTTTTTCTTCCCTGGGAGTTTCTGTCTTTGAGGTCAAAGGGAGCCTCTCAAAGTAACTGTGACAGAGCCTGGGCCCTTGATAGCTACTAGAAGCAACCATTGTTCTCATGCTAGAGGCACTAAAAAGTATGTCAAAACCCAGCAAAAATCGATCCACTTCTAATCCATTTCATGGTCATTTCAATTAGCGTCCTTTCTCTCAGAGGTCTTCACAAAGCATGAGGTCTATTGCTTGCAAAACAATATACACTCACCATACTATTGAAAGTTCAAATGAACATATACACAAAGAAAAACTGTACCAAAAAAAAATCAGAATCAGTCAAGTTGAAAGAGACTTTTGAAGGTCATCTGGCCCATTATCCTGCTCTTATCATCACTTTTCACAGGAAAATGCAAGCAGCATATGATTATGTTGAAAATGTATCTTAAGAAATATACACAACAAGCAACTCGAGAGTCAAATCAAGTATCTGTGTAACAATAACTGCTGTATTGATGCCATTACTGTATTCATTGTCATTATTAACCATGATAATGTGGGAGCAGCCAGTGACTTCTATCAAAAACACACAAACTGTAGTTCATACCAATGCAAGCTCCTACCTCCAGCCCAGTTTAAAACAGCATACCTTTGACCCACAGTAATGGGAACCTGACCCAGCCCAAATCCCTGGGTCTTGGCTGGTGGCCCAGGGCTGCCCATGGTATTCCCACCACTGGCTCAGATGTGCCAGGAGTGTGGGTTTGGATGGTCTGGCTTAGGTGGAGGGCACATGCCCATGGCCTTGTCAGTCACATCAGCTCCCAGATAGTTTCATATTTTATGCCTTTCTACACCATCAGTAGCCTGACAACCAGCGCATTTTCAATTCCTGCCCCAAGTGTGTCACAAAGGATGTGAAATTTTTGCAAGTATCTGTGCTTTTTCACCTTAATAACCTAAAATATTTCAGCAGGATTTCTGTAGTCCACAGCTTTCACATAAGCCTCCACTGTAGCAATGTGCTTTCCTTGTTTTCCCAGCTCAGTGAAGAGCTGGAGAGGTGCACACTCTCCTTGCTCAGAGCAGGGCAGGAAACACCCCATGACTGCACTCTAAAAGATGGTCTCCTCTTCTCCTGCCTTTGGAAATATGTATTTGACAAATGAAGGTCTACCTGTGAGTTTGTTCTGATTGTTACAGACCCGAGGATCCCCTCTGGTGTATGGATCTGTGTTTTCTGTGATGCCTGCCATAGTTGTGCACAACTGTGTACCCAATGAAGGTAACAGCAGCTGCAGCCACTGGGAAGAACAAAGCCTGACAGCAGCACCCATCTGAGCAAGGCAGGATGGACTGACAGCCACCGTGTAAGGGTCAGCTACAAGAGACAAAACTGGCTCTTCCAGCACTTCACACAAAGCTGGCTTGGGCCCAGAAAAGGCTACATGAACTCCAGAATGTACCAGGGAGATGAGATGCTCATTTCATGCTTGCTCCCATTGTCATGGAGGTCCTAGCCCTCTCTCCCTCAGATATTAAGCACTGTCAGAAACTGATTTCACCAGAGTCACAGTGCAGCATCAGATTCCTGACACCTTTTTACTTTGGGACTGCTCAGAAGCTCAAGAGAACTTTCCAGCTTCATGTAAAGTAACAGGAAACAAACTTCAGGTGTGGCATCTCCACATGTCTGGTCCAGTGCTTCCATATGTAAAATAAACTTTTCAGATTCAAAGAGGCTGTTTTTAAATAAGATACAGAATATTGATGTATTTCCAGAGTACATTTCTCTAAAACATTCCATGGATACTGGGGAGTCACAGTAGCATATTTTTGATCTCACAGTTTGACAATTCCCATAATTACAATCTCACAGGCCTTGGTTTCCATCTTAGCAGTTCTACTCAAGTGGTCCTCATTACAATTTGTATCCTGCCCCCAGATGCTGCCAAGATTTTGTGTGTTTGGAATAGTGACATAACCTGTCCTGGAATGCACACTGCTTTCATTTTACTGTGCTAAGTTCCATACTGGATACCATGTTGTAGCTTTCTGTAGAGGTACACTTTGGAAAGCGTGGAGCACTGGGCTTACAAAGCTGTATAAAATAACATGAACTACTAATCTCAGAGCCCCATATCTCTCTCAGATTTTCTACTTTTCTACTTTGGTTAAAGAAGCAGTAATTCCTAAGAATCAACAAGCTGATATACTTATAGCAGCAATCAGTAATAACCTGACTCAAAATGTATAAATTTGATGTGGAAAAAAGAATTTGAGCAACTATTCTGCTTGCTTTGAAGCACATTTGTTAGTTAACTATTATTAGATTCAGCCCTCAAAAATCATACAGAATTTGCTGCTGGAAGTTGTGTTATGCAAACAAAACAAAACAAAAAAAAATACAATTATCAATATTGCTTCTAAGAAGGTCTAATAACACGAGATTGCTCATTCTTGAAATCCCCACATGGTAGAAAAGATAAATGGAACCTGCCACAGCTTTAACAATGGAAGAGTTTAAAAAATCCACACAAAAAACACCCTTAATCCTGATATATTCAGTGATCTATCAAAATATGGTATACATGATCCTTAAAGTGTACTTTGGCCACCACATTCCACAGAGAAGCCTGGCTAAATACACTGGTCTGCACAATGAGGACAACAGATTAAGAAAGTAAAATACCATTTTATAGGCACGTATATGGGGCCCACTAAGTTTTATGCCTTGTCTTCAAGTGCAGACAGCACTGCCTTAGATCTCTCGATGATAAATGGGTGTTTTTACATGACTGACCTGCACAATCTCCTCAGTGAGGGCCAGCAGCAGCTCCCTGTGCAATTCTTGCAGTGCCCATTCTGAAACTCCCAGCTCTGCAGAGGCTCCCACAGCAGCCACAGCAAACACCTCACCTGGGCATGGCCAGAGCCAGCCTGGGCTTGGGCACCTGCTGCAGCAGCAGATCCCCACCCTGTGCAAGGTGCAGGCTCTGTTTCTTACTTGTGCTAAAGCAGATTAAATTACAAAAAACGACTAGCCCAATACTGAGCATCTCCCTGACTAATACTGCTTTTCAGTGACTTTATTAGCTCAATAGGAAAAGCAGATGTGCACCCAAAAAATGTCACAGTGCTCAAGCTCATATGTGTTTAAACTTTTTAAAGGAGCAGGAAATTCACTATCATTTGAGCCAAGTTGAATTGTTACACCTTAAACCCCTAATTTTTGGATTTAAATCAAGCCTTACAAAATAATATGTTCCTATAAATTTTGACTCCTGAATCCTCATTGTAGACTGCTTCAAAATAGTCATAGGAAATGTGAGTTACAAGAAAATAACTTATCTACCAGAGATCAATCCCTCTGGATGGATTTTTGATGATTATATTATTTAATAATTAAATATCATTCAATACTATTTGACTGGCATTTTTCAAATCTGAAGAGCTCAAGGAGCAAGACAGTCTATTTATAAAAAGTACATAGCACAACCACACAGCAATTAATCAAAAGCTCTTTCAAATTATTTTCACTCATCCTTCACATCCAGAATAGGAATCAACAACAGGAAATACTAATATTAAAGTAGCTTTGAAATCAAGATAATTACAGAAATTTCTGACATCCTCAGAAAATAAGAGCAGCATTTGCCAGATTTAATCCCAGTAATGTGAGGTTCATTTATTAGTAAGCTGAACAGCTTTGTCCCCCCAAACATTCAACAAAAATACTTCTAAATCATTATTGAGACTTAAAGTTAATAGGTGTCATAGGGCTTTATTAAATGTATATTTTTTACACTATGCTGCATATAAAAATGCCTTCCTTAATTTTTTTCCCTGCATTCTTTGTTCATGACTTTTAATTGAATGGAAAATCAGAAGTTCAAAATTCCTCCACTAAAACATGAAAGAGGATGCAGTTCTGCACTGCAGTATTAAAATTCAAATCTGCATTATTTCTCATTCTCCTCAGTTAAGATTTTTCCCAAAATACTGCCTCTGCAACTGCCAGAGGAAAATAATCAATCTTTGATACAGAAAGATACAAACTTTGTATTGATTTGTTGAAGTGTAATCTGATATCTAAATGTAAATTATTCACTTCAGTAGCTTTGTTTTTAAGCCATTAATTAAAACTGTGACATATAATAAGCTATTAGTTTTGTTTCTTACTGTTTTCCACTGTACCTATATCTCATGTGCTATAAAGAAATACTCAAATCCTATGGTTTGGGGAGCCCATAGTTGCTAATTGCTAATTTTCTGTATTGTTGAAAAACAAAAAACAAAAAAAAAAAAAAAAAAAAAAAAAAAAAAAAAAAAAAAAAAAAAAAAAAAAAAACCAAAAAAAAACAAAAAAAAAAAAAAAAAACACTAAAGCTTCTATCAGATGATGAAAATATAAAGATATGGTTCTAAAAAGATGAACAAGACCTCACATGAACAAGATTTTACCATCAAGCAGTTGTGGAGGAGGGAGGTGAGTGAATGGGACCCTCAGTGGGAGGAAGTTCACCCCAGTGAAAGGAAAAGCAGCCAAGCACTGCTGAGGGGGTGTGAGCTTCATCCTCCAGGATCAGCTGCCTTCCTGTGCCCAGAGGGACACAGGGAGCTGGGCAGCACTGACAGCAACACTTCACAGTGTGCAGGGGAGGATGTGATGCAAAGAAAAGCTCTTCTTCCCAAGTTATTTATCTGGGCTAAGACCACCAGAATTTACAGCTGCCTAAAATCAGCTCCAGCAAGAAATCTGTGCAGAGAAGGCAGGGGATGCAGCACTGCTTTGGACAAGCAGCTCCTATGAATTTTCCATGTGATGGCTTCTTCCAGCAGAAATGGTGAAGTGCTGGTAGAGCACTGAAACACCCTGCTAAGGCTTCTATGAAATCTGCTTTTCTGGTACACTGGCAGATGAGCCTGTCCTGCTGGGGACTCATCCTGCCCTGAACACGAGCACTTCACTGCAGGAACACAGCTTTGGGAAGAACCTTGCCATGGATCAAGTGGGGCTGTCTCTAACAGGACCCAGCAACTTCTCCAAGAGCAAAAGCAGGAGCTCCAGCTCTGGAACCAGGATTACAAACTTTGTCACACCCCAGGGCTTATGAAGGTACATGACAGGAAGCCTGAAAGATTCAGTTTAGGGGAGGAAAATTTCAAAGGTACTGGTCTAGACAGATGACTTGCAGCAAGAACCCCTCATCTAGAGACAAGCAGGAAATCCAGTTAAATACTTTGACAGTCAAGGCAGAAAAAAACCCAAACAAAACAGCAAGCTTCCACCATAAATGTGGAAGTAAAAATTAATTCAGTGAACTCTCATTCAGTCATCTGGGGAACAATACCCAAATTCACAAAAAAATTACAGTTTGTTAAGTGGCACACATTGTTATTTACATAGAGCTTACTCAGGCTAGCAAGGATGACATAACTTTTCATGTTTTGCAAAGTCCAAAATTCGTATCAGCATCCCTAATAATAATTTCTCCTTCAAATTATGCCCTACAGTGAATATTTTTAAAATAAAGATCTAGAAATGGTCTCAATTTTCTTAGAGAACCTCAGCAGTCTGGAAGGCCAAACTCGTGGTTGAAATCCAGTACTGAAGAACTGTGGCTGACTTTTTGGAAGGCACTAACAAGAAACACAGGGAAAATAGAGCCATATTAGGTAGTTCTTGAATTATGCCAGTTATTTTATTAAGATATAATGAACATGTTTTAACTTGAGCTTCTTACTTAGTAGCTGAAGCCCAGATTTTTAAGATAAATACTATCCATAGGAACACAGTTTAAAAACCTCATTTATGTTAAATATCTTAATAATTGAGGTATTTACATACATGTATCACAATTCCAAAGAATATCTGAAGATGACTTTTTGTTAATACCTGTCCATAAAATAGAAGATGAAAATCTTCAATATTGTTCTCATGGCACCATTTGGAGTCATTTAGGGAAAATGTTAAAACCCACCCCCGCCCCCAAATTTCAATTAACGTTTACTTCTCTAAGTCCCATTTGAAAAATTAAGCCTTCAGGTTAGGGGGAAAAAAAAAGAAAAACAACGCACAAAACACCTTCAAGTACAGGCCACATTAAACACATTAAAGAAATTTTAAAGTTCAGCTAAAAAAAAATAGGGCACTACCAACAGCACCACTACAAACTCAGGATCAGGTCTCTTGCAGGAAGAATGATAGCTATGGCATAGATAATAGATTTATTAAACATTAAATAAGAATTCTTGTTAAAAAAAAACCCGTTTATTGCAATTTATACGTCTAGAACTTTGCAATCCCCTCCTCTCCTACGGTGTTTTCATACATAAAAATGTAATCATTAAAATAACCCTTAAATAATAGTTTTCTAATACTGGGTTCCAGTCCCAGCTGCTAGGAATCATTACATGGTAGGATCCATATTAGCTTATTATTCCATCCTCTGGGATAAAACTTAGCTTTCCTCAGAGAAGCTGCACGAGGTTGGGGATGTGATTTCCATTTGTCCAAATGTTTTGGTTGAACTGTAACTCTGCAAGCATGACATTTGCTCTGCCAATGGTGTGAGACTGACAGTTTTAAAGACTGCACAGAAAATTTGCATGCAAGAACAAAGGCAAGCCAGAAAAATGTCAAAGGATGTGAAAAGGAACAAGTTGGGCAGCTTGGAAAGCTCTCATTATGAATTTGAGCTGTGCTTGGCTCAAACACATTTGGCACCAGCATCAGCACTCTGTTAGTCTTTATGCTTCTGAAATATTCACAAGTGCTACAAAGACTAAAGTAGTTTATTTTCAATTTGCCAGTTTTCCTAAGCTAATTAAATATCTATGAAAGCAAGTTGTGCTTACTAGAATTCAGCTTTTCATTTTTATAAGGATAAAATGACTAGGATCCAAATGATAATTCATATTGCTTTGTTCATCTACATATACCAAATAAACACCTTTTTTCCTCCACCCAAATAATCTCTAAAAACAAACAATTCAAAAAACCCAGTTATGAAATCTGTGCAGTGACACCCCCAAGAGCTGAAATGCAAGGTCACTGATACACAATAGTCTCATGTCATGTTTAAAAAGATAAATATTTACATCTGTAGTGGCTCACCACAGAACAGGATGTAACCCAGGCACCCTGTGCTAGATGGTAATAGAGATGAAAAGCAGAGGATTGCTCCCATGCAAATTGCTTTAAACAGCAGCTGGATTCAGCTTTCAGGGTGTTGAGTGTTAGTGAGCCCAGGACTCAAGCTGATCTTCACATTTTATTGTTTACCTGGAGTGTTCAAGTTCCACCTCCATTATAATGAGCATTATCTTATTTCCACTGAACTGGGAGCCAAGATGTTGGAGTATTCAAGTTCTGATGAGGTGACAAGTGTGTGATTTCAGAGCACAGCTGCACACAGCATCAGCTGTCTCCTTTCTCAGCACTGATGACATTATGGGGAGGTACAAACCTTAGTCCCATGAATATGCAGGAAGGCAGGTGCAGCACTCAGATCAGCGGCTTGGTCAAAGAACAGTTCCAGACCTTTTTCCACCAAAAACGTCACTGAAAACTGTAGTTTTCATCATACTCTTTTTTTGCCCCTCCAAAAGCAGTCACAGGACTTCCAAAAAATTTTTAAAAACCCACAAAAACCCACAAAAAACCAAAAAACATAAACCACCACACAAATCAACCTGTGTTGCAGTTCAGAAGGTGTAGTTTCAATGGCTAATGCAAAAGCTATAAACTCTTTTCCTAATCCTTTCCAGTAAAATCATAATCACCTCTTCTAACTTACAGCATCTTAATTTGTTATTAAATAGACCAGGGTGGTAGATCTGAAGACTTTGGAAGAAAAGTCCTCTGAATTAAATGAAAATGGAGAGTAAGTGATGAATACATAAAAATTTTGATTGGTTCTTCATATTTGCCACAACCACCTCTGATTCCCTGAACAGCCACATTCACTATTTTTTCTCAAGTTTCCACAAAACAAATACAGATCTCCACAAATACTAAACATAGAAACTAACTGCTAAAGAAGCTGATCAGAGCCAAGAATTTTGCAGTCCAGAGAGTCACAGATGAGATCACTTTCAACTTGGTAATGGAGCCTTATTCCAGCTAACACAAAGAAGGTGTGACTTGGCCTTCTAGAAAATCAGAAGAGATCTAAACAGAAGATACAGCCCCAGAGAAGCAGGATCCTGAGTGAGATGGATTTTGACACAAGTCAATTTGCAGTTCAATATTCCAATGATATAAGGGACAGAAAGAATTATACAGAGCCTTTGCCAAGGCATGGGAGCTGAGCAAAGCTCATCATGATGGTCTATTATCAGTCAAATAAAATTATTTATTACTAGGACCTATGAACTCAAAGGCTTTTTATAGAAGTGTTCTTTTGCCCTCCATAGACGCTGAAGAAACTGAAGTCAAATGTGCCATGCATATAAATTAATAGCAGACAAATTGATTTTCAGGTAGGGAGACTTCCAGCTTTTTGCTTTGCCCATGTCATTGGAATTTTAAATGGGCTTTTTCAGTAGGAATGCTGGAAAGTTAAAGGCAAGGCATCACTGCTTGCTGAGGTGATGCTACCAAGGAGCACGCACCAGGGAAACTCCCCTGGTCCTGCATGCTTCTCCTTGAAACCCTTGATAAGGGTTTTCTACCTTGTCCCTCCATTCCAGTCTAAACAAAAAATTATCTTTAACTTGGGTATTGAGAGCATCTCAGCAGCCTCTGAGCTCAGAAAAGCTTTCAGAACACAGTGCTGCCTGTGGGACACAAAGCTCCTTTTGTATTGTCAAAGTAAAAGGTTATCTGCAATGAGCCAGAGATAACTCCTTGGAAAATAATGTTTTCCTTCCAATAACCCCTCCCCATGAGAGCTATTTCTCTTCATTTCTTTTAACACTTTGCACAGTTTGATCTATTTGTTTCCCCTTATTACACTATTACAGTCATTGCTGAACTGTGCTGGCCCCATAATGCAGCAGTGATGTAAAAGAGAATTTACTGTAGAGCTTTTGAAAATTAAAAAACAAAATTACATTTTATCTGGAACAAAAAGTATATTATAAATAAAGAAAAGAATAATCCATGATAAAGGTCTCAGCTCAAATAAAACTTTACTGAGGCTGTGCATCATGGAAGCTTGGACTTCACCACTATAGGACTTCCAGGAAACCTGACTGAATTTTATCATTTCCATCCCATTCCACACCCTAACTGCCAAGCTTTTGCAATAAACACATGACCCTAGAGAAACCCCACTTCTCTCTGCCATTGCTTATCAGGTGTAGGTCATAACCAATGCATTTGAGGCTTTGAAAAAAATTAAACATGACTCACATTTAGTAGGCTTCAGTCTTGGACTACTCTGGGAGGTTCCTGTTCTGCTCTTTGTGTCCAGCTCCTTCATGAAATCCTCACTGCTTAAATCTGTGCCCAGCACACACCTCAAGAGAGTTGCTGTTTCCTGGAGAGAGAATCCACCTGAGCTGTACTTCCCCATACCTGATAAAGGAAATGGCACTCTTATAAATGGCATTCTTATAAAAGGGGAAACCAGGCAAACAGAAACACCACACCACAAAAAAACCCACACACAGAGCAAAACAACTGTTAATTTCATTCCCAAAAAAACCCCAAACCAATAAAAGTGTTTTGGTTTATTACTGCTGTTGTTAATCAAGGAGAAATCTGCATGGACAGTCTATATCCTTTAAGCTGTGTAAATGGATATTGACTACATGGGTGGCTTGATTGGATAAAAATTTGATCTTTAACTGATGCACATGGTAGTTTTTCCCAGGCTGTAGTTAAAACATATAAGCAACACAACAAAACACAAGAAAATAGCATTATATTTTAGTTATCCCTGTTCTCAAAATACTTTGGTCCTCCAATGTTCTCAATCTCCTTTTCTTTTCCTTCAGTTTCTTATTACAAGCAGCAAGACCAGTATTGAATAATAAACTGGTATATTTTAACAACTGGGTTCAAGTGTTTCTATAGCCAGCATGCAGATTTGCATTCAGATATTTGAGGATATCAGATATTTACAGCAAGTAGCACATTAAAATTATTGAGAATATCCCCAATATAACTAGACTAGAAATCTAGCCTCTGTGCACGACTGCTACAATAAAATCTCTGAGTGTCTTGATTTTTATAATAAAATGTCACAAATATCTACACACTCCCTTTCTACCCCCAAGCAGGACCATCACTTAGGCAGAACAGACAGAAAAACATTTGCAGAGTTTCTGCTACAAGTGTAATTATTTTGTGTAAAACACTTAAGCACAGATGTGGTAGCAAAATGAAATTTGTATCCTGCCTGAAAATGTGTGTTCATTACTCAGAACTTACTGCCTGCTAGCAAAGATGTCTTTATATCAGATCATAAATTACAGGGGTTTTAAAGTCTCTAAATAACTTGAACTGGACATTTTTAAAAATTATGAGCTTAGAAAGACAAAAAAATATATCTGGAATTTTTTCTCTTTTTTATTACAGAAATGAGGATTTTCAAAGTCAACACTAATATTCCACAATACTGATAATTAATGAATGTTAAGGATTAAAGACATTTATTGCTTTGCATTCTTATAAAAATGGAAAAATTTTGACTGCAGAAACCTAATGGTTTTGGAGGACAGAGATGTTTGGTTTGGGTGAGAGTGGTACCACTATAAATGAATGAATTTTCTCCCAAGTAATTTAATTCTCCTCTGGAGAGCTCCTCCCTCCCTAGCAACTGCTGAGATTTCCATTTACCTAATGTTTACACTACACTCCAGAAAATTGCCAATCCACCTCTGAGCCATCCCATTACAACCTTGGGCTTTTCACCTCATGCCCTTACCTTTTCCTTCAGTAATTCTGGCTTGAGAATAAATGTGGAGCACAGAAGAGAAATAAATACTGCTTTTACCTCTTCATATTATTAGCTAGATATAGCAAAGTATGCAAGACTCTAAACATAAGATTTTAGTAGAAGGACAAAGCCCTCAAAATAGGCCTGTTCTTCCCTCCTTTTTTTTTTTTTTTTAATTAATCCACCAATAATATAACCCTCTACATTTAGTTAAGAAAAAACCCTTAATATATCCCCTTCATTCACATTAAAACAACTGTGTTAAAATTCACAATTCTTTGTGAACACAGTACAAACATAATTAATAATGTCAAAATATCCTGTATTAGAAATCTACTAAAATGTCAAATATATACCTTGGATTTTAAGCTTTACTAAGAGGCTTGTATCTCCCTTTGAAAGTGCTCTCTACTTCAAGTGTAAAGCTGGGCATTTAGAGACACATGTTAGGAAACTGCATCTTATTTAAAACACATAAATACACTTTTCTGATCAGCGAGAAATCACACAGAGGATATTATAGGATACAATCTAAGGACAAAGATATTATATAAATACACCAATAACTGGAAAAAAAATAGATCAATGGGTATAACTGTTAAGTGAGTGGATAAAACCACCAATACTTGAAAATAAAGTGGTGAAGCTGTTTTCTTTTAAACCAGAGATGCATAAGAATATTTACTTTCATAAGAATAAATTATCAGTTAATGGCCAATGTTCCTGTTCTTACCAATAGAAATTACCCAAGTTTCTCTGAATTGTTGGCAAAAAAAGTTTGTAAGTTATTTTCAAGATATATGCATAGTTCCTCATTATATTGCAATTGGTGGATTTCAACTCTGATTTAGTATAACTTGTGTAAAATTCACCCACCACTTAAGGCTTATGATAATTTCTTGGGTTTTTTAATTGCCAAGCCTCAAAACTTATTAAAAAAAGCCAGCACACCTAAATGCAGAAAAGCTGAGTGTATTCCCTCTCCCTTTTCCAGCAGTTTCTCTCTGGATATTTACAAATGTGTATTAAAACACGCTGCTCTTATATCACAGAAAATATCAAATTCAAGCAGTTGTGGATTTTGTGGATGACAAAAATTCTGCTTAGCTCAAGAAGGCATTTATGTTGCTCAGCTCTTTTTTCAGCTGCTGGAAAAGAGGCATAAGAGGAAATAGGAGATGGAAAGATGGATAAAGCAGAGATAAGGCATGTGGCTGCTGAGCTGCAGTTGCCTCCTGATCACTTCTGCAGAGTTTGGGAAGTTTTCCACATTAGCTACACTACAGCAATAGGGAGTTTCAGTGCATCCAGCTTCATTAGAAAGTCAAATAAGAAAGGATGAATGCCAGGAGATGAAAGACCAAGTATAATTCAGAACATTTCTTTCCTCATTCTGAAGTATTTGTGTAAGTTTAATACATGGGGTTATAGAATCCAACAAATACTGACAATCAGCATAAGAAGTAGATGATTAATAGCTTAAATGCAGGAAAATGTAGTTTTCAAAGGCACAAACAGGCCCACCACACAGGGAATAGCAGCAATGACTCCCAGTCCACTATCAGCTACCTCTGTAGCTGACACCCACCCACCCCTTACTTCCCCAGCAATTCATACATTTTCAAAGGTTTAACAAATTCCTTGGAGCTACAAGGTAGCTTTCACCTAAAATAGCTACACCTAAATAGCAAAGAGGATTATATTCATATCAGACCAAGAAAATTATTCTATTTTTCCTGTATCTTAGCTATGGAAGCTCCAGCTAGTTTGATGCCAGTGTTCTCAAGTTTCCTCCTGGAAGAAAACAGGCCAGCACAAGGGACAAGCAAGCCCAGCCTTCCACAGGCTCTTCCTGCAAACACTGCTCCTGATAATGAGGTTGTTTCATGTGCCAACATCTGGAATAACAACACCACAGTTTGGTTGTACACTGGCAACAGATATTTTCTTAAGTGTATAGTAACTCAAGCACAGAAGTACTTAGTTTTCTTTTGGATCTGATTGTACTGAAAGACTTTATGAGCTGAGCAGTTTTCTCCTAATGCTTATTTTTCTGATTCATATACAAACCAAGCAACATATGTTGCTCACCATCCTGCAGCAAACAGGCACCTTGGATCTTATAATATTTTAGAATAAAATATTCTAAATTAGGTGATTTGTTTCACAGTCACTGGGCAAATTTCCTTCTTTCATGTGCTTCAAATAAGCCAGGGACAAAATAAACACTAGATTAGATTGGTTGCATTTGCAAGCCCTGTCTAAAAGGTATGCAGATGAGTGATGGGCTGCTGAGAATGATATAAACCAAATGACTCCTTATTTTGACAAATCACGTTCATTCTCTCCATTGTAAAACCATGTTCCCCCACAAATAAATGCACCAAAGAAGCAGTCTGAGAGAAGCCCAAGCACGAGTCAAAGTAATTACTAGAAATCCAGCATGACACACCAGCATCTCTTGGAGTTTTCTGGCCCAGGACAAATGTTTGTTCTGCTGTTAACTCCCACGAACAGCAGTAGATCATACATAACCTGTCACTGACACACTCGTGCATGTCTGCATCTGGAACAGGGTTCTCCAACAGTAACTTCACTTTGGAGCACTAAGACTTTACACAACAATCATTTAAAATACAATATTTATTGCCTAGAGAGTACAACTTAAAGTACATTGACCCTGGCTTACACAGCAAACTCGTTTTCTTGCTTAATTCCCTCAGAATATTCACAACATTATTTCAATAATGAACTCTGCACCAAAAAGGGGATCTAAAAACTAAATTTACTCAAAGCTGTGCATCTGCTGGCTTCCAACGAAACGTGCTACAACACTTTATTTCTCATGTGAAACAGCTCTGAAGAGACTGAGCTGACAGCACTGACCACAACACCACATGGAATCAGCCTGTGAAATTGTGCTGAATTTTTAGCTAGTAATCCCTCACTACCCAAACAAGAGGTGACCCTATTCCTCTAAAACACAGAGCATGTTCACTTCTGGCTTCTCTTGTTCTCCAGCTCCTTCTTTGCTTGGAACTTTCGTTTAGTACCATGGGTGCAGAGAAATCACAACTTTCATAGTAACTACATTTCCACAGAATGAATTCTGTTACACTTTTCCTTTTGCACAGAGGAGAATACACATGCCAAATCTGACACTCACTATTAGGTTAATTTGGAACAATTCATGTAGTGAATTCCCTTGATCCAGCTGCAAACCTAAGCCTGTCTTCTGATTGCTGTCAAAGAGCTGGAGTTCCTGAATTCATTAACTTCAGTAGGTGTGTCAAGAAGATGCCCTAAACAGTTCCCTGTTTGAAAAAGCTGAGATCAATATCTTTGATACAAATCAACTTTTCCTGTATGTAGCAACTCCTCCAGTTGAGTTTGGTGTCAGTTTGACAGGGCAGCAGGGTGGAGCAGCCAGGGCAGTGCTGTAAGAGATGCAGTCTGTGTGCCTCAGTGAGCAGCTGCTTTCACTGGCAGCAAACCTCTGCCTCTCTCAAAAGGGGAAAGGTGGTGAACTCATGGATTCTTTCCTTGCCTTCAGCACATCTGTCACAGACATGCTGTAATTCTACTGTAATTCACTTGTCTGTTTACACACAGCTGAAAATCTGCCCCACTGCACTTGGGGGGATTTTTATGCTGTCTCATAATGTATAAAGAGATCCACTGTGGACTTTCATTCCATGAAGATAAGAAGGAAGCCACCCCAGCCTTTCTTTTTGTTAAGTACATAGAGGCAGGTTATTTCATACCCTTTTACAGTATCTTCTGATGGGCAGATGTTGAATCATGATGATTTTACACAAACTAACAGCTAGAGCAGCACAGGCCTCAACATGTTAGACCAGCCTAACATCTTCTCTGATGTTAGCCACTGCCATATTTCATTGTCAGGAAACAGCAAAGAGTTTAAGAAGAAATAAACTCAGCAAAATGCTCTTAACAAAAGTGAGTGGACTGCATTTAGAGTCACACTACCACAAGAGTTTTAGCTCATTCCGCTGTCAACCAGATAAATAATTTGCAGGTATAATTACAGTTAAAATACAAGAAATTTAGAATTTTTTTTTCTCCTTTATCAAAAACTCCCATCTTATTTGGAACTGTTTTCTTGTAAGCCCATGAAGAGACTGTTGTTAGCAGAAAACAAATTTAAATTTATTTAGTGGGAAAAAACCTCATAAAATTAATAATCCTTAAGATAATTTAAAAATTATGTTTATATTTTAAAAATATCATTACCTTCCAGAGGACATAATGTTCAGATGCTTTTAATATAGCTATGTGCAGGAGATACAGATATCTGAATTTTATTCTCTTCTTGTCTTAATAATTGCTTCAGAAGTATTTACTTGTTTCTACTTCTTCTGGCCTATGCACCTTTACACAATGCCTCCTAGAGACATCAGTTGTTATTTCAAAACTAAATGTATCATTTGTGAAAGCCATCAGAAAACCAGAAAACACCCAGTCCACACAAAGTATTACTGCCTTTCCTAAACTCCTCCAAACCAGAAAACACCCCATCCACACAAACTATTACTACCTTTCCTAAATTCCCCCAAACCAGAAGACACCCCATCCACAGAAGCTATCCTTGACCCTCACAGGCTGCCCTGGCAGCACAGCTCTGCTTGGTTTAGCAGAGGCATCTCTCGGGTGGGTGTCATTGAGTCTGACAGCAAATCCACCACTGAACCCCATCCCTGAGTGCACATCTACACATCTCTTAAAAATCTCCAGGGATGGTGACTCAAACACTGCCAGGGACAGCCTGTTCCAATGCTTGACAACCCATGCTTCTTCAGAGAAGAAGTTTTCCCTAAAATCCAGTCTAAACCTCCCCTGAAGCCACTTCAGCCCATTTTCCCTCAATCAGTCACCTGGTACCTGGGAGAAGAGACCAAGCCCCACCTGCACACCCTCCTTTCAGGTGGCTGTAGGGACTGCAAAGTCTCCCCTGAGCCTCCTTTTCTCCAGGCTGATCCCCCCAATCCCTCAGCCACTCCCCACAGGACTTGTGCTCCAGGCCCTTCCCCAGCTCTTTTCCCTTCTCTGGACAGGCTCCACACCTTGGTGTCCCTCTTGCAAGCAGGGAGCATGGAACAATTCTTCACTACAGGCACATTTAGCATCCTCTGATTCTTAACTTCCTGGTAAGAAATACAGCTCTATTCATCTGATTCTATTCTTGAGAGAAATAGTTTCCTTGAAATTATAAATATGGGAGAGCAGCAAAGTTTGTCTTTTTCCTCTGGGAATTTGCAGTTTTGTAGCCTGACCTTGTTTACAATTCGACTCTGTTCACATCAATTCATGTTTTCCATTTAAATCTCTTCCTGCAGTAACTCACATCATGTATCTGTATGTTGTGTTTCTATTCTCACGTTGGAAATATAAACTCCTTTGGACAGGGATTAAATCCCCAGGATGTGTTTTTATGCCATCTGGTACACAGGAGCTCCAGTATCATAGCTTAGCAGAACAAATGAACACCTCCCTAAGTGAAAATGCATGCTCTGACCTTCCACAGCTATTTATAGCTGACCTCCTGCACTGCGCTGCTCATAATACCTCTCTTCTCTTGTTCTCTCCAAAATTTCCTACTCATCCAAAAGGCCTCAGGGACCCAGGCTGCTGAGAGCTGCACATCCCTGCAGGAACCTTGGGAGAAGGGGCTGGAGCTGCTGTGCTTCTCAACAGCTGATGGCCTCCCTTGCAAACTGCAGGTCCCTGAGAGCTCTCCAGCTGCTTTTAGTTATGGAACCTTTCCACTTAGAGGCTACTCATCTTCATTTATAGGAACTGAGCTTTTAGACCTTGAGCTCTCTGAAATTAATGAAACCTCAGGGTTTTTTTGTTTTGATCAATACAGATGGATGGAATTTATGTATTATGAAAAGCTCAAAGGATTATTCTACTTCCACTAATAATGAGAAGAAAGTTACACTTTATGCAAAACACATGAATATTGTCCGAAACACATAGCTGCAGATAGAAATACTGGTTACTGGCTATACTCAAATATTCACTAAATATATTAATTTTCATTTTTGTCTATGCTCAATGCTATTTGAAAAAGTTTCTCCAAGCTTTCAATTTAGTGAAAGTACTTAAGTAACCAATTAAATACTGCAAAATAATTAATAACATGTGAGAAAATCAAAGAGCTCATGATCAAATGAATAGATTAAAGACTATTTATGCAAAACATTACCAAATATATAAGAGTATAAAAATATTCTCTAAAGCTGAAGTCATTTCACAGGTTCATGAGCAGAAAATTCCATGTGAATAATAATAAGAACGAATTCTGGCTCAAGTTTTTAAATCTAGGAAATTCATTTCCACAGTCATGATATTCCAATCACAACATACTGCGTGGTTATCATATAACAGTATTTTTTTTTTCTTTTAGAAAAGACTCCCACTTTTAATTTTCAGTGAGAGGCACAACACAATTTACACTTCAGTGATGTTTCAAAACCCTAAGTCACCCTCCCTATGACATTTCCTATTCCCCCATCCTCCCTGTGGTATATTCCCTCTTAACCTCAAAGGAACAGCACTTTACACTCCATCTTTTTGAATTCACTTTGCTTGATCTTGAGCAACCAGAGACAGGCACAGTATCCCAAGACAAATTCTCACCAACTCTTTGTGCAACTGTGCTTCTTTCCCAGTGAAATCCCCTGCTGAATAGGTAATAAATTTGTCTCTCTCAGTCACCCTATGATCCAGTAATACACTTTCTTGTTCCTCTCTCATTTTCTATGAAAACATTGCCACTACCAGTAGGAAACTTGTTGTTAATTTCAAGAACACAAGCTTTTATCTGGAGATAAAATGTAACAGTATTTATGCTGTGATACAGCTCAAGGACATCCAATTTAAAGCAAGCAAACAGAACACCGAGCCTCCTCCTCTCTGACAGTGCCACTCAATTCACATTAATGAAAAGAAAAGGCAATAAGGACCCAGCCCATCAGACTGTTTTCTTATTATTCCAGCTAAAGCGTAATATGGAATGGGAAAACAAAGCAAAAGGAAGAGCTGAAGCCCACTTAAAACAGAAAGGTCATGTCGTGTGTCCCAGTACCAATACCAATTACAAAAACCAGTACCACTTGAGAAATAGAAATGTTTCTAATACAATTACCAGCAATCCAAATTCCATACACCATCATAAATAATGTTTCCCAGCAGCTTCCCACATCTATTTCTGGTGAAGTCATTACTGCAGTATTGCTGTGCCAGAGCTGTTAGAGGCAATGTGGGCTGACATATCTGTGACAAGAGGCTGCAGCACCCAGGATGTGAGTGACAACCCACAGGCTCACCAGGACTGAAATAGAACAGTGCTTGGCACAAACTGCTTCAGATCATACCCCTTGTCTCCCTCCAAGAGTGTGCTGCTCTTCCCAGGGCACCTAAAACACTTTCTTATTCATTTTCCTACCAAAATTATTCAGACACCACTGTACTCTCCCAGTAAAGGTCACATA
Organism: Aegithalos caudatus; assembly: GCA_013389925.1. Taxonomy (NCBI): domain Eukaryota; kingdom Metazoa; phylum Chordata; class Aves; order Passeriformes; family Aegithalidae; genus Aegithalos; species Aegithalos caudatus. Next base: position 134,039 of record WEIU01015966.1, read on the forward strand.
TTTAAAGAAGTTAAAAACTTAGACCATTTTTTGTGTGTGTGTATCTTGAACCATCTTTCAGAAAACCTTGAACCAAAAAGGCACAATACAAATACCACCATGAACGTGGAACAGCAAAGATAAAATTAAGAAGCAGTTTGAATAAGCAAAAAACATTGTGGCAGAAAAAATAAAGCCCTAGCCTTTCATCTTTCAACAGAAAATCAGGATTTTGGTTCTGTGGTCAAATTTAAAATTCAGAATACACAAATTTGCATTGAAATAGCAAGATCTTTTTAGTGTCCAAGTACTTGATGTGGTTTCTTCCTCAAGTTGAAACAGTCACTCTTGTAAAAAGACTTTTTGTGTCTCTCTTCTCATTGGATTAGACTTTTCCTATTTATTCAATAATAAATTATTCAAGCATTAAACCATCTTGCTGTTTTTTCATGGCAGTTGTTGGGTTGTATTTAACTTTACTTCACTAGTCCTTAAGTCGCTATGACACCAAATTCACCTTTTTTTTTAAATAACTGACACTGCAATGAGTTAAATAAGGAGACGCTGACAAGACACATCCTTTACATTACTAAAACCAGTCATGCTTTCATCCCTTCTAGTTTATATTGCACTACAGGGGATGAACTCAATGCAAGACAAGAACATGTTAAAGTTTTGTGACTGATTTTTGACTTTCCCTTGAGATAATGTTCTGTGGAGGCAATTGTGTATTGCTTCTTTACTTTCAGATCAGATGCACCCAGGATACACTCATGAATTCTAAATATTAGTAGTTAAATATTAACATTAGGTAATAAAATGCTATGTCATTACAGCAGAATAAAGGAAATGCTGATATTCAGGTTTCAAATAAGTATACTCCTTTCACAAATTCCAGAACACTGGAAATAAAAAAGAAGCCATCTTTGATAACAGAACATTTCAGCCCCAAATTATTTACTTGGAAGTGAATACAGTTACTAGTTCCAACTCAACAATTTCTCTGCCTTTAAGTACCAAAAACTCGTTCCAGCTGAGATGTACATATTTATTTTTTGGTCTCAAATACACCTTTATTAATAAATATCCATACAGACTTGCTCCCTGTAACTGTTCTTCTAGAAGGACAGAGGAAAAATGACCACAGAAACATTGTTTATATAATGTGATATTATTGGACATAAGAGTTCTTAGCTGGATCTGCACTCAGTCAGTATGAGTTCAAAGAACCTTTCAAGTACCTTGGTAACTGCATTTTTGGCAACAAATGAGTTCATTCTATCTATTCAGAAAACACACCAAAAAATTCTACCAATTCACTATGATTTTGTTTCCATATATACATTCTTTCCCTTGGACTAGCTTCTTCCCAGGCCCATTTCATCAAACAATTTTAAGTATTAGTCATACTTTTCAAAAGAAATCAGACTCCTTTTTTGGGGTTTTTTGGGATGCAATATCTTTGCATTATCAAAAAATATTTTTAAAAAGCCACTGGGGGAACGGTTTGTCCTTGGATAGTGTAGTGTGCAGCTGCAGAGCAAGAGAAAGAGAAAACAATCAATGCTAGCTGCTACCAATAGAAATCCCCACTAATAGCAGTTTCCTGGCAAGATGTTTGTGACATGGTCATCATTCACTTCCTTGGAGAACAGACTTCAGGATGATGAAGCTGGACAGGAATCCATCTGTCAGGGGGTCAGGAACCAAAGAGAACCACAAAAACTCCACACAAACTTCCTTCCCAGCATAAGCAATTATAATGCAATCTGGTGAGGCAGAACCCTGGCGAGAGTGTGGCAGCTGAAACCAGATAAAAACACTTCACTGTCTTTAAAAGATGAGTAAGTCCCTTGTTTAATGCATTCACCTTGAACTGTTTAAGAGGTTGCTTCACTTCTCCACAATTCTCAGGTGACATTTTCTATTGACTGCAAACCTGTTCATATTTCTGGATCCACAATGTCCAGAGCTCTTCTCCAATAATTTTTCATACATCCCATTAAAATCAGCAAATTAAAAATTACTTTCTACCTTTTCTACAACAGTATTCCCATAGAAATCTGAAAGCCAGATGTTAGCTCCCCCCCAAGATTTTAAATTTCTGTCTTTGGTTTTCCTTTCACCCCTGTTTATTTTCCTAGGAGCACATGAGATAATAGCCCATTTCAGTGCAGGCCAGTGCTGCTGCACCAGCACAATGAGTGCTGTGCCAGGGCACCTCTGGGGAAAGGGCTTGTAATTAACTGCAATGCCACAGCTGAGAGGGCACAAAGAAAGCTTTTGTGGGGATTTCAGACACTTCCCAGCTATCTCATAGTCAAAACCCATGTTGCTTTCATTTTATGCTAAGTATGTACATTCAGAAAAATATCCCACTTCTTTTTCTCCACTAGAAAATTGTATTAATGCAAATAATGGGACAGAATGTGAACTCAAGAGGCCATCACAGCTTCCACCATGGTTACTAAACAGTGTGAAGGTAGCTGTTGCTGCTGAGATATCCAGGCTTGTATTAAACTTTCTAATACTCAATGACTATTCAAAAAACAACACAAATCTGTCTGTAAACATGTCTGCTGAAGACATTGTCTCTTTGTGGCCAAACTATTCATTTGATACTGAATTCTGTTGCATCCACAGTTGGTAGCAGAATTTATTCTCATCCTCTGCTGATGATTTATTTCCAATATACATGATTAAATTTTTTTCACTAAAGGGAGGACAGTGAGTAAGTAGAACTGAAAGAAGGAATCCAAATCTTTGTCCCTGCAGTGCCTTCTTACAAATATTACACATGTACATATGTGTGCATATCAATGCACACATCATGTGAATTTTCTGCTGATTAGCCAAGTAACCCAGCAAAGAATCATAGTACGACCTTCACAAAAAAACCCTTCGGGGTTTTTGCTGTTACCTTATGTCAATCCTCTACTAGCAAGTGACACCTATTTGAGTTGTCACCAGGTTTCTAAAAGTTAAGTAAAGCCAAGGAGGGAAATTGCATTCAAGTGTTTAGAATAAGTCCCATCATTAAATTTGACCCAAACATTCTATAAAGCAAACGTGTCTAGATCATTCATTCTGTTTGCTGGTAGGAGGTTCCAGGTCACTCAGGAATATTTGCAAATGTAAATGGACCCATTTCTAAAGGTTTGTCAAGGTTGTTCTGCAGAAGCTGAGGTTTCCCTGCACCTCAGAGAACTACTAAAGCATAAATATTCATGCTTCCCATTATATTTTTAAGTGCAGAAGTTTACATTCCAATTTCCTACATGGGAATCTATAGAACACCTGAACCAAAGAGGTTTTTATTGCCTATAAAATTAATAATGAGAGGCAAATTGAAGCACAGATCAAGTGAATATTCATCTTTATGAGCAAATTACAGCAGTGAATTTTGAAATATGTAATTTTAAAGCCAGAATTTAGTGTTGTGTGGTTTTTTTTGAAAGGTGAACTGATACAGGAATAAACCCAAAATCTAGGTGTTAGAAGACTTTCATAATTTCTATGTCCACTATTAAATTCAAGAAAACTCATGAAATTATTTTCCCTGCAGATAACATTTTAAAGTATTAGAGGATTTTGCACTGTTTGCCCAAATCATTTGGTAATGCTCTTTTCAGTACTTCTAGGTACCCATATAAATCTTATGTACTCATGGTCTCTATTTGAATCCCTGTACTCAAGTTAAATGTCAAGATTAAAGGCAGATCCTAAGCACACAAGTAATCTCCTTTACAATGTGGGTACGGAGCCACTAATCTCAAATTTGTAATCAGACATATTCCTAAATCTTCTTAGAAATCAGGTTTAAATACCTCAAATCTTGAGCAAAGGCTGAAAACCAGAGTACAGGCTCATAACTGTTCATAGGCTCCAAGTTAACCAGAACCTATGTGACCATAGGAGGCCAGCATTAAATGTGAACTAAAAATCACTGGTTTATTCTGTGGCCAACTCCTATTATTCAGGTTCCCACATGAAATTTAAAATAACAAAGGCTTCTGCAGCATTTTCTGCATCTGCAGGACTTGGAAACACATTTGGAAGAGGCCTGGGTGTTACTTTGGTTATTTCCTAGTAGGCTTCATGGAAAGACTCTCTTTGTCTAGTTCAGGTATCTCTAGAAAGTTGCCTAAAAGTCAGAATTTATGTCCTTGTCATTTTACATGGAAAAAACTACAAACTTGCTATTAGATTCGTGGCTACTGACTAAGTCACTGGAAGCTGCAAAACATCCAAAACATCCTCACAAAGAAGAGTCACTAAGGTTACAGCCAAGGTTAGAGTGAAATCAATTCCAAGTAATATGAAAATGCTCTGATTCTTATGAAACATTAAAACTGGAGCAATGCTCAAATATAAAATATTCAAAATAAATATAAACTAAAGACATGGAATGTTTTAAGTGTTTAAACAGGTAAATTTCTTCAAAGGTAAAAGCACTTCTGTTTATTTTTATAAAACCATAGAAAGAGGTCATTGAAAAAAATTATAAATAAATATTGCAGCAGAAGTCAAAGTCCCTGGTCACGTTTAGGGGGGGAAACATGCTTATTTGCAATTCAAACAAAAAATACATCATCTCAAAAATAGTTTTAGGATAGAGAGATCTGGAAAGATCCTCCTTATAGTACCAAAAAAATCACAAGTATTTTCATAGCTAACAAAAACAGTATTGGGATTTATTTCACTATACTAGAAAGCAAATGTAAAGACCAAAACCCTTTTGCCATTTACTGACAATTTTCACTCTAAGGGTAACTAAGCCCTGAATTCTGCAATAAACAAGAGCAATGCCCCCAGGCCAAGGCAAGCCCCCTGAGCAGGTTTTCAAACAGAGGCATTTCAGTCTCACATGAAGGCACTGCTCTGCACTGGCAATAGAACTGCAGTTAATGCAATTAACTTCTTGTGTCACAGGACGTGTTCACATCTTTTTCCACAGTCAAGCTCCTCCTTGATGTTTGTCCAAAGACCTGTCACCCTTCAGATTTCTGAACAGACAACATTGTTCTTTAGCAGGCTGCAAGTTTATGTAGAGGGGGTTTTGTAGCATTTTTCCCCCAAGTCAGTTCATAAGTAGTCTTTACATCCTACACTCCAATTATCAAAGCAATGTACAGTCTTGACAGCTCCCCATAAACCACTCTAATTGCACCAGCAGTAGAGCCCCTGCAAATCTTTTCATGGGAACTCCTTCATCAGCAACACTCCCACTGTCCTGCCTGAAGCTTCTGTTTCAGCTCCCCTTGATGAAACCTTTCTTGTCCAGTCTCTCTTCTCTTGACCAAGGTTCCTGCTGTGCTGTCTCCTCCAGACTGGGCTCTGCACCCCCTCTTCTCCCTCTGCAGTGCTCAGTCAAAAGGCAAAAATGAGTTTCTCCTGCCTTTTGAGGTTACCACAATACATCTGATATCACAATTTTGTAAAAGGTTGCATTTTCTTGTAGCTGCACAACAAACTCTTCAATTCTAACAGCAAATAATGTCATTGAACATAAAATTCTGGCAAGCTTATTTACTTTCTGAAGTGCAATAAACATGACCAGCTCCTTGACTGACATTGGAGGGAGAGCACTCATATGACAGCAAGTGAACAGAATTGTTTTTCTTGACCTCCAGTTCCAATAATAGTTCCTAACACAAAGGACTTCCTGAGAACAGCTGTTGTTCTGTTGCTTTGCCTCTTCAGGTTTAATGGTTTTTCATAGAATCCTTGGAAGTAAGGCTTTACTATTAAAAAAAAAAAAAAAAAAAAAAAAAAAAAACAAAAACTTTATTCCAAAAAAAAAAAAAAAACCCACAACTTGTCTCATTAAACAAGGAAACTTCTCATCAAAGTCATAGCCCATGTTTAAGGCAAGATTTTGGTACCAGGACTTCCTCCTACATGTAAATAAAGGCACTACCTATTAAAGCCAGCTGCCTGTTTTATAGATGAATTTCAGCAAAACCAACAGTGGTTAAAATAGAAAACCTTATAGTAAACAGCAGTATTTCACACATCTTTGATAAGCAAATGTCTCGACTACAGACAGTAAACAAAGTTTTCCTGCATGACTTATTTCTTTAAACAAAAGGAAAACGTGACCCAAATGAATTCCAAACCACCAGGAGTCCAAAACACCTTGGACTTGGAACAAAGGCCTGAAAGTCTATTTCTCTAGTGAGCACTCTCTTTTTTAGGGTTTGGAGACTGGGAGTATTTTCTCTGTGTTCTTGAAAGCTTTTATCTTAAGCTGTGAGGGAAATCTTTCCTGTTTTTCTTCACCAACTGCAGCTCAGGTGGCTATATTATCAACTTATTTTCCTTTCTTACTTTATAAGCTTTTAATAAGAAGTATCTGTTGAGCTCAGTGAAAATACTGTTTTATAAGCATACATAATAATGTGTGATAAAAATTTAAACAGAAGATATGGTAGACTGAATCATGCATGAAATATGGAATGTAAGATAAAAGCATATTCCTGATCAGCACAAGTAACTTCTTGCTTTTGGTCAAGTCTAAAAATTCCAATTATATTCAAATGCCTTGAGTTACACCAAAAACTTGCAGGAAACTACTTTCTATATAATTTAAATTAAAACAGTTGCAGATTTCTGGTCTAAAGCATTTCAGTATAGCTAAAACAAAATACTGAAGTCCCACAACACTTTGTATCCAAGGTGAATTTTAAATCTAAATCAGTTGACTTCCCAACCTTGCTCAATACCTGGATTGCATTAACATCCTTCCAGGATATGCACAATAAAATCCTGCAGTTTTCTATTCGCAAATTTAGTCCCAACTACATTCTGAAGGCATCCATTTTCAGGTAGATTATGCATATGAAAGTGTTATTTAGATTTCTGTTATCTACCACAGCTAAACCAAAGCTGTAACAAATGTATAAGCACTATCCCTTAAAATCCCCATAGCTTTCCTATTCATGTATATCACTGCTCAGCCTTCACAGGATATTCTCTCTAGTTCTTGCAAATTAATATTGCACATGAATGTGCCTCAGTACCAGCAATTTCTACAAAATTGAAGTGGAATTTAGAAAATTTCTTTTTTTGTTTCACAACGTCAGACAGCATTCCCTCAACCCCCAGCATCTCATAATCAAGCAGAGAGCTGTTCAAGCTTCTCTCCTCACTCCTTTGTCTTTAGTGCTGTCTTCACATTTAAATTTTGTGCAAAACAAGCACTGCTTTTGCTTTGGTAATGAAGTTAAGGGAGCATCCTCTATCAAAAGCTCTGAGTAGCTCCAGGAACCAGCACTGAACAGGCAGAGCAGCTCTGTGAGATGTACCTAGCCATGATATGAAATAAAATTTGTAACTCATTAACAGAAATTATTAAGATTAATGTGCATAATTTGGCATATTTGTGAATATAATTACAGAAAGAAGCTATAAAAACCAAGCTAGAAATTAGAACGGATCATTGAACTAAAATGCAGGGTTTTAACAAGTTGCCTGAAATTAGGATTTTGTTAGAATGAACTCATACATAGTAAAAACTAATCTATGATTAACATAAAGCTTCCATGGTTACAATGCCACCCAACAGTACTCACAGCACAAGAAATACCTTTACATCACTCAATTTTCTAAGCCACAAAAAACATCAGGAAGAGTTCCTAAGGCTTTTCTGATTTTTAGTCTGGAACTATTGAGGGTTTGGAAAAATGAAACATAATGAAACAAAGCTAGAAAGTGACTGTTGCCTGCAAAACATAGGTTGCAGTGGGATTTATCATTTCTGGAAGATGTTTTTCATGGTAGGTTAGAGAAAGAGTGAAATAGTTTCTTACTGTTTACATGCTAAGGGAAACATAATATGCATAATGTGCACGAGGGCAGAGTGTTGTGAATAAACAGGTTTGGTAAAAGGACTGCAAAATAAAGGTCTGAGAAATTAAAAGTTTCTGTTGTTGCTGGAAGAACAGTATATAAAGAAAACAGTACTACTGTCATACTCTAAAATTAATCTTATATCACTGAAGCATCAAAAAAATAGTTACACTAAATACTTGCAATAATTGATATTAGAATGACAGGACGCAGTTCCAGAGCCATCTCCTTTTTATAGAAAGGCTTCCCTGCCAGCATAGCCCTTTACAGAAACAGCCTCCTCCTGCAGATGGGTGCTTTGTCTACAACAACTTTCCAGAGGCACTCAGTTCCATCTGCACAGCCTCAGAGGGGCTACTCCTTTATTGCTTACAGGCATTTTCTGAAAAGTTACTCTGGTTTTCTTCTGAAAGAGGTGGGATAAGAATAAAGAGAAGCACCTGGCTTCAACGCTGGGCAAGCAGCAGCCAACACCTTATGGAAAGAAGCACGTGGCTATTGTGTGATGCGAAAGGAAATTACCCCGAGCCAGGGCTGCTCCCCCTCTGCACCTTCAAAGGTGTACGAAGAAAATCAGATCAGCGCATCTGGATACGGCTGGCAGAGAACAAGGAATGCAGGATGGACGGAGCCAGAGCAGTTAGGCACTGTCTGCCGAAAGTAGCTACTGCAAAGGGAGACACAGGGACAAGGGAGAGACAGGGGCGGCCACAACCATGCATCCCTTCTGCCTGGAGAAGCCGGCGGGCACCGATGAGAGCGCGGAGGCTGCAGCAGGGCTGCAGCACATCCCCGTCACCGCTCAGCGGCGGGATGTGTCTGCTGTGCTCGCCCTCAGCCCCGCTCCGGCCCCAGAGCCTCCTACAGAGACTGCTCGGGGCAGCAGGGCTGCAGCACATCTCCATCACCGCTCAGCGGCGGGATGTGTCTGCTGTGCTCGCCCTCAGCCCCCGGGCTCAGCCCCGCTCCGGCACCGCCGCCCTGAGCCCGCCCTGAGGGGCCAGCGTCAGGCAGGAACAGCCTGGGAATGGGGCTCCAGAGCCTCCCACAGAGACTGCTCCGGGCAGAGCAGGTGTGTGACAGAACGGACAACGCTGCTGGGGCAGCCTCATGTAAAACGGGATCAGACCTGTCAGGTATCCGAGCGGATCCACCCAGCCTGTAATGATGCCAAGTTCTGCTCATTCGTTTTGTGTGAGTCTAGATGGAAGCCTAAGTGTCAGACTGATGTGTTCATACATTAGAATAGGGGAATGACAGAATGTACTCTTCATCAGTGAACCTCGCTGGTTTCCCTGAAGCAGAATCTCCTTTGAAGAAACTAATAGCTGGTTCAGCCCTCAACAACTGCGATGCCACTAATCTGCAAACATCCTTCATCTTCAAGAGTGGACAGCTTTATTAAGCTATTGTTCTAGCAGAACAGATGCTACTCATTAACTTCACCCAATTATATCACATAACACCAAAACGCTTTTCAGATACTCATATATCCCTCCTCAAAAATCCAAGCAAAGACAGCTTTATTATGGACCAGCACAAGATTCAAAATCTTTTCTCAAAAATTTTCCAGAAAAAAACCAAATTGTTTCCATATGAGTTAAAGATCATTTTACACATCACTGCCTGACATTTTAGGGACAGTTTGTCACTTCAGGAGCTGTAGTGCAGACCTCCATTTCCTTCAGAACATGCTGGGAAAACTCCAGCTGATACAGAATGCCTGCAGCAAAATTAATCACCAACAGAGAAAAGCTGCTGCCATGCTGCCCCTTCTTTAGACTCCAAACTGACTTCTCAAAGTTTCATAAATATCTTTTTTCCTGTACAGAACATTCTCCAGGGCTATGACCTTATTTATCTGAGGAAACATGGGTTTCTTATACTCTCCAATCACATGTTCTCAATAGTTTAGTCTATTAATCAAGCAAAATAGAAATAGAAGTCAGCAGATATAACAATCTTGGTAAATTTTACCTTATGGAGGCTGCCAGCTTAGACATCCAGCACCCTGTTCATTACCTAAGAGAAAATAAAATCGTTTGGGGGATTTTCTTCAAGATGTCAAGCGCATCCAAGAACATTGTTCTGCACTGTCTGTTGCTCTTCCCTTGCACTGAACTTGTTACACATCATTATATAGAGGAGAGACTGAGGAATACTGTACTTTGATATAAGGAAAAGACTGCAGAATAATTAAAGTAGACAGTATCACTCCCCTTCACACTTTGAGTGATGGGACTCAAGGTTGCCATCAAAAGGAAGAACAGGTAAGAACAAACACTCAGAAAATCATTGTAATGATGACAGTATGTAGAACAATGAACTGTTAGCAACAATGGTTGTACCTGAAAGTTAAAGACTTCCTGACTCAGCACTGGGTCTTTGGACCCTAACACCACAATAATTATCTTGAAATAAAAGCAAGAAGGAAACCTCCATTAGTTGCTCTTACTCAACTGAAAATATTAGAGGTTACATAACACACACACACCAGTGCATCTAATTGCAATTTAATACTGACCAATTTCCCACTCAATGCTTTAAAAAAAAAAATATTTTCTCTGTTACTTTCCCTCTTATTCTTTGTTCTATGTTACATCCTTGCTTTAATTGGTCTTACCCTGCTTCTTCCTTTTTCCTGTTTTGTTTCAGTCTCCTCTTTTCCAGGTCCCAGCAATGACATCTCCAGGGAAGACTGTTTTTAAACATGCTGTAGTGAATCAGCATACAGCAGTATGGGTCTTTTTTCCTCCATTGGTTAATTGAACTGTTTTCTAAATACAAGCCTCTTTTATAGCTGTAATGACTAAAAAGAACTGACCAAATCCAACAGTTACCTCAAAGGAACAGCCAGCAATTCACATTACAGCTTCCACCACGTATCTACAGTTATAAGGAAGTAGTGCTGCAAATATCTGGAACAACTACTATTTAATCAACACGGGAAATTTGGGATTTCAAAGAGTGCTATGAAATTGATAATATACATATAAAAAGACTGCATAATTTAAATGTATAAAATTAATAGAGAGACATTACACAGATTTTAAAGCTTGTGGAATATAACAAATACAAAAGGACAGGAGCAGCACAAGACAAAAAAGGCTAAACTGTACTAGTTAAAAGCCAGAGTCACCCAACCAGAGTGAAAATATGGATTTTGTGCAACTCTGAGATCTCAGTAACTTTTCCTTCAATTCTCAAGCAGGTAAAACTCTACTCCATCCTCAGACCCAGGACTGGCTCCTCTGATCATACAGTCATGGAGTCTTCTGGCCTAAACACCTCTTTGGAATTAAGCTGATCTGAAGGAATCATCCCAGTCAGTTCTGAGGCATTAACTTTCAACCACACAATACCAGAATTTTGGGTTTTTTTACTAGAACTAATCAGCAGCACCTGTAATAGAACATCACACATTTGATGCCTGATTACCTGCCAATTATGGGTTTTAACAGCTCTGACTTAGAGCTCTCCTGAACTTTTAAAACACAGGCAATAATTAACATCAGTCCAAGAACCTCTTCAGTTTGAATAACACTTTAAAGAGTTACAGAATTTTATTCAAATAGAAAGGAAAATAAACTGTCTTACAAGCCAAGGCTGTTTCCAGAAGGTTCAGATAAGTTAAGAAAAGTCAGGTAAAATATGTCAAGCATCCCACAGGATACCAGCTTTTCTGCAGTTTCTGAATATCAAATACTGCACATGATCATATCTGTGAAAGCAAAAAGAACAGTTTTCTATCCATTTCCATACCCTTAATCTCATTTCTAAACAATCTGTCTGAGAAACCTGGAAACTTGCAGGTTTTCCAACACCTCAATTTAGCACACCTCAGATAAGAGATCTGACTACTGACAGGAAGGAAGTCTTACATGGGGAAGCTCCACATGCTCCAGTGCTGTCCCTCTTCCAAGGACCCAAACCCCCAGTCTGAGATTTTCTCTGAGACATCTACAGGAACCCTTGTGCTGTCAGAAAGCTGTGGGGAAGCCTGAGGGGCAGAGACACACATGAAAAAAGGTAAAATCCAGTTCACAGGCAGAGCTGTTGGAATGGACATTGGTACCTGCTCTGGGATTAAACAGGGAAAAAAACCCACACCAACATGGGTGAGGTATAAAACCCTAATGAACATGGGTAGAAGGTGGCAAGCCAACAACATTACAAATCTATTTCAGAAAGCAGGAGAACCAACTCTTCCTCTCCTGAGTGATGCCTGCCAGCAAAGCCTCTTTGGGTATCTTATCCACAGCAGGGAGCATACTAATGCCCAGCTTAGGAGATCATTAAATCCCAGATATTTACTGCCTAGCACATCCAACAGGCAAGTGTTTTATATCCAAATTGTGCATTTCCTGCTCACAGATTCTCTTTTTCCAGATACATAAAGCCCTGCCAAAAATTACCCTAAAAGGAGGATAACAATCAAATTTCCTAAAAAATTAAGGAGATTAAGGCATGCATATTTTTTAATAGATTTAAATCCTCATTGAACTAGGGACTAATAGAAAATCACTTTTTTAGTATCCACTATGTCCTTAGTATAATTCTTACATATCTAACATGGAAAGTTTGTCCATAAAGCCACTGTTATTCAGAAACCAACAATAAGGTCACCACAAAATTATAAAAGAAATACATGACCAGCTCTAGCCATGAATAAAGTCACAATATTGCTGAATCCCATAGACACTGAGAATTTGCCTTTCATCCCTGGTTTCAGAGGGAGTAAAAGAAACACAGAAATTAAATACAGGGGCATGAAGAGGTACAGGGTCCAAAATCACTATGAATTTGTGTTACAGCATTGCCTTGATAAACTAAAGGGTACAGTACAGTAGAAGAAGAAATTTCTTCCTTTTCTTTCTCCTTCCTGAGGGAAGGAAAATTATTTCGTGAGAGCTGAGTTTGCGGGATCTGGCCCTACCTAGACGAGAACAATAGTACAAGAAGTGGAAAATTTTCTAGAAAATTTTTACATTTCACAATTAAATTACAATCAACTGTTTCCATCTGGCAAAACTACACTATCCAAAAGTTTTAGATGAGGGCTGAGAACACGTTTGGGGAAACAATAAGGTGATTTTTTCCTTCTTCAGTCTAAAATACTCATTACGCCCTTCATTTAGGGCTGGACATTTATCAGTTTGTTACATGTTTTCAATTGTTTTTCTAAAAGCTTTTTATTCTTCAGATCTGCAAGAGCTTGTAGATAGAACTGTCTGTTATGGCTCAACATTTATAAAAGACCCTGTCTTGAAGCAAAAATGGATTAAACAGAATGGAACTTTTGCAGAAATACCAACCCTTAAGTTCTCGTAAGGACCTCACTTATATTCACATTTATATTCACTGGGACAGCCAGTGTTTTCTCAAGTCATAAATATGCGGGCCCAGTTTTCCCCAGGTCCTTTTATACCTGATCAGCTCACTACATGTGTTACCATACTTTTCTAAAGTAAGAGTTTGCTCTGCACTCTTTTTTACCCTGCACAATTATTTTTCTTCATCGTTTTTTTTTTTTTATCCCCAGTCAGTGATGTATAGGATTTCTTCACTGATAAGCTAAAACAAATCAACTGCTGTAATACTGCTGCCATACAGCAAATCAATGTGCAGCAGGGCTTTCTGTGTATTATCTACTTTGTGGCTTACACAAGTGTGCAAGTGGTCATGAAGTGGTCTGAGGATTAGAACAGGGGTCAGGAGAGATATATGAGGCAGGTTATTTCCACACTAGAAACAGGAACCTTTTAAATAAAGATACAGAAATATCACTGGAGTACCTTGCAGTGATGTTACAATAAGACCTGTGAGATCACCCATCTGTGACTAAAACCAAATCTTACAGCTGCAACCACTTTTATGATACACAGAATTACTGATCCTATTACACTGAGTACCAATTATTCAATACCACCAGCCCCAATTCTTTCATTTGGCCAGGAGAAAGCAGCCCATTACCAGGCATGGCAGAGACAGCAGGTCCCTGAAGGTGAGGTCAGCACTGTAGGACATGCACGGAGAAATGAGACAAGATTCTCTGCTTCACCTGCACTCTACACCTCATTTTACTATTCTGTCCAGGCTGGATATCTTCTGGCTTTTACTGAGACAAGACTTAACATACTATCATTAGTCTGGAGCTCTTCTTGAGGACCTTGAAGCACCAGTGTGATGCTGCAAAAGGTTTAGAAATACAGGCATTATTTAGTTCAGTTCCATAATATATTTAAAAGCACACCATTAGAACATGTGAATAGCAGAGATCCTGCTTTTAAGAAAAAAATCGTTCTTACTTTTTGGAAGTTTTTGCATATTAAACTCCTTTTCCACTTTTTCATTTTAGTTTTAGCTTTTATTATATATTTTCATTTCTTAAGAACACTTAGTCATACTCAGCCATTTTATAAACCTCATCTTGATTAACACTAAAACAGCAAAATACTGTGTAACACCCTTGGCAGAAAGGAAGGGGGAAGGCTTAACTTCAGAGAGTTCTATTCCTTATATATGAAGCACTCAATCCTGCTCAATACACTAAGTCTGAAGTCTGAGTTACACACATCCTTTTTCATTTTAAAATTTATTTTCTCATCTACATTTAAAAATATGAAAAGGTAAAAAGCATTGTAATGACAAAGGAAGAGAAGTTAGGTGCCATTTCACTGCCAAGCAAGCAGCAACAACCACTGATGTACAAAGAAGTATCACAGGATATCGTGTGAAGGACAGAAATGTCTTCTATAATCCTAAAACAATATATTCTTTTCCACTCAAGAAGAAAAAAAAACCCACTTCAGTGTAAATCCAAACCACTTCTCTTGCCTTGCAACAGCAACCCAGTTAGAATAGTATCTTTTATGTGCCAACTACAGATATTTCACTTCATTTTTTCAGTTTTGATGTAACTCTAACAGAAAAGATAGTTACCCAGCTTTGGGCCACAATGCATGTTTGAGTAATTTTTCTTGATATTTTCACAGCTCAGAGTGCTGAATGTGATCTTAGCCAACAGATAAGTAGAAATACCTCCTACATTTGTATCAGTAGAAAAACACTGACAAAGTTTCCATGGGTATATGGTCCTTCCTGAACAGTTTATCAAGGAAAGGGGACTTCAAAATGCAGTCCTGTCATATTTGGTTAAACTTCCTTAAATACAGTGTGTGGTTTCCATTAGCATCTAGCACTGTTTCTAGTGAAGTGTTTCCCCAATATTTCCCTGTCTTATTGCTGCTAAGTGAGCTAAGATTCTCAAAATTATTTCCTCAGTTTAGCATGTAAATTAGAGCCTGTTATTGCAGGCTGTCTTACTGTGACATGAATTTTAAATTTAATGTTTCATATTATTTCCCTATCTCACACTGTTAAAAAGTATCATGCAGCTGTAGATATCTCATCAGCTTTGACTAACCAGGAAGGAAGGCAGCAAACTGGATTATCAATATATTCATTCTTTCCTGCTTCACTGAGCACCAACAGTAAAAGCACATGGCCCTGAAGAGCCTGCAGGTACCTCAGCTTCCAAGAAAAAGCTGCTTAGTACTTTTATTTCCTCAATCTACTATTAATTCATTTTCAGGAATCTTTCCTCCCATCAAATACTGCAGAATCAGACATCTTTTAACTCTGGAAACTGCTGATTTTCCTTTGTATTTCCCCACCTGTGAACAGAAATGGCTGTTCCACAAAGGCACCTAGAGAACACCAACACATCTGTGCTTGGTGCTTACACTTGGCCAGCTGTCATCTCTGTTTCAAATAATACACTGGATATCTAGTAAGGATCAAATATTAACACTAATATCTTAGTCCTTGAGTGGATAAACCTGTTACCATCAGATAAGGAAAGTTCAAGTGGATCAGAGTCAGAGCACAAGTTCCTGCAGTAAAGCACTTTAGTGTTTGTGAAGTTCCTCTGCATGTATCCAGGTGTCTTCCCCAAAAGTTTCACATATAACTTCATTTGCTTGAATTCCAGCACAAAATCTATAAATCATTTACATGATGTTGAAACTTAGCAGTGGTATAAATTTGAAAATAAAGTATGTCTGGTTTCTACTGCTCTCTGCACTTTTATTGTCTCTAGCTGACTGAATAAGCATTCATAGCACTCTTCAAATTATATCCTATGCATGAAGCTGTTCTATCAAAAATAAACACAGTTAAACAAACAGCAAGCTAAAACCAGATGAAACTGATTAATAATTTTCTAAATTGTACCACAGTCTGAACTTGAGAGGGGGGAACCCCCCCAGAACAATCTGCTGCAAACCACCCTAGATGACCATTAAATTGGACATATTTTTCATGCATTAGAGAAAGTGATCTGAGTGTTCTGTAGGTAACATAACATTGCAGTGGGATAAGCCACTCTGGCAGGGAAGTTGAAACAACATCCCAGCCCCTCACAGTTATGTAAAACTAATTTAATAGGAGGGAAAGATATACATCATCTTGGACATAATTCACCTGATAAAAAAGAGGGAGGTACATCAGGTCTTGGCCCCCAAATCTGAATGCTATAAATTCTAGTCCCTCTGATTTCAGTAACATTGGACAAGAAATCTAAAAGAAAGCTTTTCTAACTACTCCACAGGAGACTGAGATTTCTGTTTACCATTGAACTCTGGTAAGATTTCTTGTGAAATTCTAAGCTTTTCATTTAAAGATTTGAGGATTTTGATTGAACATAAATACCAGAAATTCCTGAGTAGGTTGCTTAAAATGCAAAATATGTCCTTCACTCAGTATTATCTCACAAAAAGTTTAACACAAAAAGTCTCAAACAAATCTTGTGCATAGTATAGCACCTTTTGAGATCCCAATAAGATATGGATGAAAAGTCTACATGTATGTTTAAGATATTTACAGATTAATGTATTTTTTACTCATAATACTCCTATTATACATACACTAGTTCTCATTTTTGATTTCTGGAGAACAAAATTTAACCCAGTGTAAAAGTAATTACTTGTTTTTAAAAATAATGGCTATAGAGCAATATTAAATTTTCTTAAATTTACATTCCCCCTTTAACACCTAAAATAGTGCCTGGAATAAAGCTTGCATGTCTTTTGGTTCATGAGTTTTATAAATTGTGTCCCTAAAGACCATGAGCATTATGGTGGTAACAAAAGTAATGCACTGGCTGGGAAGTTGGAACAAGGAGGTATTTAAAGGTGTCTTCCCAACCAAACTGTGATTCCCTGAAACCAACTGGAAAATGAAAAGACGATCAAACCATGAGACTTTGGCTAGCTGTAATCAGAAATATGCAGAAATTTAAAAGCAATGTATAAGTCCATCAAAAGGACACCACAAATGATGACAAACATGGTTTCCATGATCTCTAACTAAGCATAACACTGATGGCCAAAGATGATGTAAGCAAAATAACACCTTAAATATTTCCCATTTCAGAAAGTTGCTGACAGGGCAGTTGTTCATCTAAGAAGTCAAGTAATTAAGAATACAGGAACTGATTTCAGAAATGAAAATAAAACACTCTTAGTCCACAAGAGGTGGTGGTATACCATGTCTGGTATTTGCCTAATTCAAATAGAGGCTAAACAAGACAGCTGCATAAAACTTCAGCTATCCTGTTAAAAAACAATAAAAAATTACACAGATGGTTTTTAGTAAGAAAGAATGGAAGAAAGCACTGTAATATTGCTGTGGAATTTCTCCAGCTGTTTCTTTAATTTATAGATTTGACAAGTTAGTAAGAGAGTAATCTATGATGTAAGATTACTGTGTTACTGGAAGTTACACAAAAACTCAAAGTAATTTCTTGTCCTTCTCCCCTCAAATAAATATTTTGCATCCTGTATGCATTATTTAGTCTCTTAGGCCTTCAAGCCACTGCTTAGTAAAGCAAGCTCATAAATCATCTCTTCCATATCACCAAGCTATCCTTAGAAAAGCATTTTAAAAGCCCTTTTTATACAGTATCTCTATGTGACCATAATTATTTTACCCTATAAATATATTTCATCTGCAGACTAATATGAGTTGAATTTTATATAGTAGTAGACTAGATCACCAGCAAATAAATGTTTGTCTCTGAAACTGATAGAGCTATTTCATGATGAAATTTATTCATGAGACAAGGTAAACAAAACCAGACTGTCCCAAAGCACGCGGTACCACTTTGGTAAAGTCATGGCTTTTATTTTCTGTCTCCTAATATTACAAAAAGAGTCAGGACCAGCCCCAGGTTCAGCCTGTCACAGACAATTACAACACACCCTGCATAATCTCAAGAAAATTCTTCCTATCCTTCTTTATTGCACCTGTTGTTATCATTGATAAAAGATGACATTTGTTATGGTTAGCTTTCCAGTCTGAAGCAATTACATTATCTTTTGTCTGCAATGTATTCTAGGAAATAGTAATCACTTTCATTCACATCAGGCTTTCTGGAGGAGGGCTGATCCTTCTGATGACAGAGTACCACAAAACATAGCAGTTTGTGACTGAAAGTGCCAATAGAAAAATAATTACACAGTGCTGAGAAGAAAACATTCAGTAAACAATCTACCTCCCAATAGCCCTCAGCTCTATGTTTAAAAAGGACACTGAAGATTACACAGCAAATTGCACCTCATCACAGAAACATAGAATGGTTAGGGCTGATGGGCATCATCTAAACATTATTATTTACAGGGGTATCCAAATCCAGCTATCAGAAGGGGTGGCAGAGGTAACACATTATTGATTAAAATGGTTTGTTCACCTCAAAAGCCACAAAGGCTTTACTCTCACTCAACTGTTCTTCAAAGAATATAAGAACTGTTCCCATGTATGCCATTAATTATCATGTACTGGGCAGTTCTCATTTAAAACTGACTGCAGCTGGACACGTAGTACAAAATCTGTATCAGCACTAGCACATGGTGGTACTCATGCATCAACTGCTCACTGTGACACCTGTATGCACAAAAGAAATTGAGAGGGAAACCAGATATGGGGACAGAGAACAGCCTGACTCCAGTTAGTGCCACTAATGTTGGAGAGAAGAGGCAACTGGTGCAATAAACCTCTGCTCATAGAAACGCCACACACCAGAATGCACCTGCTGAACTCCAATTCATAGTGAAAAGGGACCTTGGGAAAGACAAAAGCTTGCTGAAGGAATGCAGAAATCAGCATATATTGATCTAAGGCAGGGCACAAGTAGCAAGGAAAATATTATTAAATCTACAATATGTTTAGAGAAAGCTGTTTGCCATTAGAAAAAGAAATAAGACTGTATTATAGAAAACTCTTACTGGACTCCTGAGCTCCTAAACATTGGTGCAAATGTAAAATGAGAAGGGAAATGTAGTAAAACACACAAGGTTTACTTTTGCTTTTCAATAATCAGGGAATTACAATCAAATATTTAGAGATTCTCACAGAACCAGAGCATTGCCACAATGTTAAAGACTACCGGACAATATATGCATTTATATTAATGATATTTTCTTTTGAAGTTTCAAAATAAGGGTTTTGACATGGATATCAAATATTGTTATCCACTGTGGCACATGACAGAGCTTTTCATTTAGGCTGAGTTTGAGTTTGGTGTGTTTTTTATAACTTTCCTTGTCTAATTTTATCTGTGTCGAATAAATATATGATGAACTTTAATACAAAGGCAAAGGACACATCTTATCTGGTGTGACAAGCTGAACCACCTCCAGGGTGTCCATCTACTGAGGAAGTCACATCCTATCTTTTCCAATCCAATTCCAAGAAGTGACAATACTCCCCACAAGACATTCGTGCACTTGAGCAGACTGTTGGTCTTGCCATGGCAAAATCTGGTCAAATGACTTTTTCTCCTGGCTTACATGAGCCAGGGCAAGGCAAGCAGGTCCTGAAACTCCACTTCCACAGGGTGAGAGCCTGCCTGCTGTGCTAAGAGATTTCTTGACCATTTACTATCTCTGTATGGATCTTCATATCTCCAAATAGAAGAAAACACGCTCAAGCAAGAGTGTGATCACCCAACACATTGAACACAGCTACTATAGTTTTACAACAACTATTTCTATGTTTTCTCTCATCCTTCAAGATCAGTCATTGGATGCATATGTCAGATTGCCTCTTTTTTTTAATAGCAGCAGCTTGCAAAAAAAAGCAAGTTTCCTATCTTCATGACTTTTGGAAAAGAGATGCCAAAATCAGGGCCATTGTGAAGCCTTTTTTGCATTACATAGATGTAAAAAACCCAAACAAAACCCAAACAAACAAACAAAGAACTAGAAATAAAATCAACAATGAAAAAAGCCAGCCAACAAATGATTAGAACCACTTCTGTGTTTCATTTTGTGGTGTGTGTTTGTGAATACAGCCATAGGATGACAGGATCCATTCCCACAGACAGGAATAAGTTTGTAGGCAGTGTTAGTACAAAAATACAAACTGAAATCAAGCATTACTTCTATTTGAAGAACAACTATTTTGTCAGCAGGAAAAACGAGAATTATTTATACACTCTCTAGTCTTTTTTAATCTTCTTCCTTTATTAAATATTGTTTTATCTAGGCTTTAACTTTAGGAAACAAAGGCAGCATATCCTCCTTTGCTAGACTGGAGACTATTTTGTTACATAGCCTAACTATATTACCAGAATGCCTGCTGACACATGATTCAGAACATACTTTTCAAAATCACCAGCCTTGCTTTTATTTACTATCCTGACAGCTTTGCTGCTAACAAAAGACAAGTATACAAGCTTAAAACCAGACTGCTCCCCTGCACTAACACAGCCAAACCACAGCTCTTACTGGTAGACTGCCTATACTAGCAGTCACTGCAGAGTCACCCAGCACATAGAGCCATTAAAGCAGTGAGTTTCTCCCTTTTTGCAAAGGTAGGTGGGACAATGAGGCAAGTAGAATGAGCTTTATTCTATAAAATGACCTCACTGTGGTATTTCTCCTAACAGATCACTATTTGCATTATTGATTTTTCCAAAAGTTACCAGCTGGTGGTCACCTTCACTAAATGTCAGACTCTAAAATGTCATTTGTGAAGGGGCCTGGCTTTCAATTATGTGTGCAGATGAACAAAAGGTTCATGGAATCATCTGAAGTGCATCATGATCCTAACTTATCTCTGACAAGTGTGACTGTATCAATCCTGTGGGTTTTAGTATCAGGACAATATGTGGGAGTTTATATTTGCCTTACATACCTCATGTAAAGATCCCTCAAGGGTGCAGCAGAGATTTAGAGCTCAGAGAGAACCAGAACTCAGCAGAGTTCTCAGCAAGGCTCAGGTTTCTGTCCCAGTTCTAGCACAAGCCAGCACCAATCTGTCCCTCAGTATGCAGGAGGAGTCAGTCCCTGTCCTTCCCACCCGACCCAGCTGGACTCTCATGGTCCCTTCAACCAAATAAATTCCTGTTTCCTGCAGCTCCCTGAAAATTGTGCCCGAGAGCCCTTCTGCTCTTTGGAACTGCACAACACTGCTGGAGGATGGCCAGACTGGCATTTCTGCAATGTCTCCAAAACCTGAGAAATCCTAAAAAAATTATATTTGTCTTGCTTCATTACTTGATTAGCATTAGTAAGGCAAATCTCTCTCACAAGTTTGTATAACTGCTTAGAAAATTCAGCTGTCTGAAACAAAATTTTCTGCAAGAGTAAAAATGCTATACCTAGTCTTTTCAGTAAAACAAAGAACAAACGATTATTTATCCTAAACCACTGAACACTGACTATTTTCTCAGCTACTTTTGGCTTAGAACATCAGAGACAACTCGCAAGACTCAAGTTAGAAAAATCTGGGGCCAGGGTATGTATGATCATGCAGAGGTGTAAAGGGGTCTGAAATTATCCTGCAAGATGTGTGGGAGTCCTCCAGTCAGACAGCATCCAGTGCAGGGGTGACTCACCAGAATTCCAGCTCTGGGAAAGCCATGAGCTGAGGAGAGCACAGCCACCTCCACCCCGCACAGCTTGGCATCGTCCTAGGACTGCTCAAAATAATGACACAACACCAATATTTGGGGTGAAAAAACTTAGAGCTTACAGTATAAAATATTCACTTTCACTATGCTTTTTGGTAACTGGACTATGAACAGATTACTGTTATCAGACACATTTTAATTCCTATATGTTGTGTCCAAATATTTGATGCTTATGAACTCTTTCCAAAGCTAGCACTTTACAAAAACTAGTCTGAAAACCAAAAATTCACATGCTATCCTTTTTCTACAGTCATCTGCTGCTGCACAATCACCTTCTGATCTAAGCCCTTGCTGGCATGCCCCTCCTGGTGCAGGAAGAAGTGTATTCCACGCTGATTTACCCTTGCAAGGCTGACCTTGTTATCTTCTGGAATTTCTAGTGTTATATTAAAAACATCTTGGCTAATACTCTGTCTGGTGCTCATTAAAATTTTGCAGTATTCTCAGTTACTATGGAGCCTACAGTTCATGTACATCTTCTTTACTACTTAATTTACTACCATTTACATTTAAAATACTTCAATGACTAAAAACTGAAGTTCCCAAAATTTGAGATTTTGACTCAGACTCGCTATTAGTGAACAATAATGTCTCCCATTAAATAAAAAGTTTCCTGTCCTTTTTGATGTAAGCACTAAGTCTTTGAACAAGACAAAACTCTGTAACAGAAATATGTCAAGCAAGGTTCTGCCACAGTAATAGTATATTTTTATGGCATTACTGCATTTTTTAAAATTCTAATTTAAGTGCAAAATTATACATAATAGATTTCTTTACATGAACTATTCTTTACATTAATTACAGCATCCAGAGTCAGTTACAGTAAAAATCTGAGATTTCATGTCACAAAATCACACTTTCCTTAGTGATAAAAATATAACTCTGTGCATAAGACTGGTGCTAATTTGCAAGTGTGAACCTTGAAGTCTAAAACCTGTGCCCTTTCAAATAGTCTGTCCCAAGAGGAGGAGGAGAAGAATCATGAGGCACACTTATGGCCTATAAATGGCACCCAGCATAGAAGAAATAGGGAAGGTACTTTCATAACACACCAGCAAAAAATTGCTGCCAGCCAAACATGTTTCCTCAGCTTTCTCTGAAAAACTCTCTAATGACAAGTCACTAAAGATGAGCATTCTGACACATCCTGATCCTAATTTGTTGTACTTTTACTAAGTGACACTGCAGTGAACACCTCCCTCCAGCGTCTGCTCGCCAACCCTACTCTAACAATGAAGACCAATCACAGTTTCAAGTTCCAAACATAATTAAATTAATGCTTAGGATCACTTTAAAGCATGATGAGTTGTGTGGCACCCAGGACAACAATCACAAGACACAACGAACACAGACCCCTTGCTTTTTCTCACCTCAAGCCCCTATCTTCCCCAGGCGTGTGCAAGGAGGATGGTCCTTTTCAAAAATACATTTCCTCCAGAATTCCATGTGTATCCAAGTGTTTGTACAAGCATTGCTGCTTGCTAGATTCTAATACAACTGTCTGCTGCTGAAAACAGTTGAGCAGAGGTTAACTGCAGAAGGTCTGATCTTGCATTTCATCCCCCAGAATCTACTGCTAAACTAATTTCTTTCCCTAAGAGTGCAAGACAGACTATAAAATTAAACTTCACAGTTGCCTTAAATTAACCTTTTGACTGAAATCTCCAACACCTCTTAGGGCATGCATCACAAGGCTCAGCTCTCATTCTCAAACCACTTTGCTTTCTCATCTTTCCCAGCCCATTAGTGCAGAAAAATGAGCTACTTAAGCCAGATTTCCCTTTTCCTTACAACTGGTGAAACAGGTCAGTGAAAGTCCAGGCTGTTCCTTTGGTTATCAGGGCTGATGTGGTGGGGAGGGGCTGGCAGGTGGCTTCCTCACCCTCAGGGGACAGCAGCACCCTGCAAGGGCCACACACACTCTTCTCCCAGGATTTTGGCCTCCCAGCATTGAGTTTATTCAAGGTTCATTAAAGACACCTAAATTTTTTTTAAAGCCTCACTAACTTGCTCTAAGTGAAATTCAACCTCACAAGAAGAATAAATTAATCAAATATCTTCCAGAACCCCTAATTAAGTCAGTCATTCAAAGTAAGATGAAAACTACACCTTCTAAACAACACTAATTATTCCACTTAATGACAATATGTCTATTAGCTCCTAGCACCATAAATCCTTTTATACATGTTACTTTTTTTAATGGAAAAGATTCTAAAAAATGTATTAGCATCCGAAATTTAAGGAATTTCAATTTAAAAGAACGCATGCCCCCCATTACCATATCCCTGCTCCAAAGCTAAAAGCAGTAAAACAAGGCTCTAAAGAACTCAGTTATTTAATAAAATTATTACTATCCCACAAGTTTTCTAACTTTTCTACAGAAACAAGTTTCAATTGATATTTTCCACTACAGAGTACAGACACATGTGCAGTTTTTATAAGTTCCTTTCACATAGTAAAGCTGCAAGGAGGAAGAGCAAAGGATGTTTTCTTGCTATATAGTTTTAGACTTGACATCCAATTTTCTAGAAAAATCCCAGTGAAAACAGAGTGAAAGCACAGGCAGTGCTTTGTACTGAAACTTTTTTTTATCCACTGGCCTATCATTACTTTATTTCAACTATAATTTATCAATTGACTGGAGGCAAAAAGCCTACTAGATGCTTCTCTGTGTGCAGATAAATACACTCTGAAGGCCACAGAGTTCAGAAAAGAGCACTGAAAATCACAGCATCAAGGAACTACCAGCAGAAGATGAGAAAGCATGGCAGCTATAGATACCAAGAACAGTAAACAAAGAAAACCTAAAACAGATACAACATGGAGAAGCAAGTAAGAGAATTAATAGGCTTGAATAAAGGAGGCAGTGCATCAGGGGAAAAATATTCCTGAAGGGATATTGAAAAACCAAACAAGACAATGGAGGACATCTAGTATGAATGAGGCAACAGAAAGAAAAGCAGGAGGATATGCTTCTGTAGAGTATTCCTGGACAAATCTCTTTAATGTAAGGATTTTAAAGGGGAAAAAAATCATTTCTTGCTTGAAGCACATGAACCACCACTGCACTGCTTCAAGCTTTTACTGAAGCCTGCAACACTATTCAATATAAAGAGCAAACAACAAAACCATTGCAAAGCCCCCGTTCCAAAAAGAGGGGAAAAAAGCTGTGAAGTCTTCCCACAGAACTTGGAAGAACCACCTTGTTCTCAGATGATTAATTCCATGTACTTTTTCTTCCATTTACCTGAACACAGCGTTCCAGTAATTGCAATTTACCTGTGGCAGCACAAGAGATGTCTTTCCCTCCATTCCCAGAAAAATTTTAGCTAATGTGCAGTACTAACAAAAAGTCAAATATTCCTGGGTCTTCCAGCAGCTGGTAAAGCTATAATTTAAGGATTTAAACTCAGGAGAGCAGGACACTTTTGAGTGTTTCTCTTGAGTAAATACACCTCTGCTGAAATACTCTCCAGTATCTCCATGAGTGAGAGAAAGCACAAACCCATTCCATGTCAGATGGAATCCAGACTTCTCAGATTTCTTCATTTAACACAGATTCCTAGTAAAGGTGGTGTCCACTCAGCTCCTGTCTTTGCATCTTGAAAAAGCACTTCCCTTTTTGCATTATTTTTTGTTTGTTTTATGTAAATAAAACCTTATTTCCCTTCATTTGAGGGTGGCTCAGATAACTGTCCAAAGTTACAAATGTACCATTACAGGGCTTTTTGTCTGGGTATTTTTTTGTGGTTTGAGAGTTTCTGCAGCTGTGTCACATTCAGAACTCTGTTGTTTGTTCTGCCCCTATGAAAGACAATTTAAAATAGTTGACTCTCAAATTTGGATTCATTAAAATTCTATACAGAATGTTGTTTGACAAGATTGCAGTTCTTTTTTGGCACACTTTTCAAAGCTATTCTAGTAACAGAGTTTACTCAATAAGAAGCGACAACTTTACACAATTATTAGGGAAAACAAATGTCAGATAAAACTTGCTTTTGAAAATTGTCTCCATATACTCAGGAAATAATTTTCAAATTCTTTCAATGTATACAAATAATTTTGATTTGTGGCATGATGTAGTTAGAAGAACCACTGTCAAACAGGAAAAAAACAAAACAAAACAAAAACAACAACAACCAAAAAAAAAAAAAAAAAAAAAAAAAACAAAAAAAAAAAAAAAAAAAAAAAAAAAAAAAAAAAAAAAAAAAAAAAAAAAAAAAAAAAAAAAAAAAAAAAAAAAAAAAAAAAAAAAAAAAAACCAAAAAAACTTAATAGGAGACATTCCTGAAAGAAAAAAAATATTTCTTAGTTCTTGAAAGTTTAAAAGTTTATATATTTCTGAAAAGACTGATGAAAAGATCAAAGTACAGAAAGCTCAGCTCTGAATGAATACCTTATTTTACCAATTCTAAAGCTCTTTTAGTCCAACACAATCCTAAGAGTAAAGAAAATTAGTTAATTCTCTGAAAATAGCTCAGGTGCAAAGAGCTTTTATCCACCATCAAAACCAATACTAAATATAATTTAAGTAACCTCAAGATGAGTTTTTTACTTTATTTGTGCAGATATATTGGAAATTTTAAGAAGCTACAGCTTCTAATATTTGGAGATATGCCTGAAACAGTCACTTTACTCAGGCCCTGGCCCTTAAAGAACTCTCACCAAAAATATCCAAACCAAAATCCAAACATTATAATCTGAAAACAAAATCTCACCGTTTTTGTTTTTAATAAACAGTAACAATTTTTCAGCTTGCTCTTGCTACAAGGCTCTTTGATGAAGACCTTCTGACAAGGTACCAGAATCCAGGACCTATGGTGGCACTCTCTGGAGTGCCTGTGTTTAACATCACACCTACCATGGCTATGAGGATATAATTTTCCATGCCATAGTGTTGCCACAATGTTATTGGGGTTTGTGTTTTAGAAAGGATTTTGGACTTCTAAGAGAACACAGAGTGGACACAATTGACCTGCTTGCCCTCTGGAGACTGTCAAGGGTGAGCTGGCTAGGAAACCCTGGTGAGAAACATTTCTAGGAAGCTGACCTGCTCTGTCTTATCAATTTGAGGCTTATACTGGAGAGAACCATTACAAAGTTTCTTTTCTTCCCTAGTTCCTTACAAATACTTTTATGTTCAGTCACAGACTCAGAATTACACAATTCATGATCCAGCACCAGTTTGTCAATTGGAAATAACCACAAGCTACAGGGTGTTACAGTAGGGCTGAAAAAGTCATAGAAAACTGATTGTAAATGAGTTCATGAGCTGTAAACATCCCAGGGGCTCCAAGACACCCTGAACCAGAAACATTCTAAACAGATTAAAAACCTTAAAACCGTCTGCTCTCTTTTCCCCATGCACCACCCTTCACACAGACTGGAAAATGAAATCATGTACTTGCCATTAGTGATAAAAACATACCACAGAATATTTGATCAGATCCCAACTCTAAATTCACTGAAGTCACTGGAAATTTCCTGCTGCCTTCTGTAGGTACAAAATTAAGAGACAATGCCAAATGCTGAGTTTCAGCATGACAGGAACTTCCAGCCAGCAATACATACAGAAAAACCACACTCGGAAAGGCTAAACCCATCCAGGAAATTACTTCTTGGGTAATTATCTTTACTTTTATGCAGAAGGGGGCTGTCAGCATCTGATCACTGTAGTCAGTTCAAGCTCATTTACAGGTGCTAATCAGAGCAGATTCAATCTCACCTTTTATAGCTTATTACATCTTTGAAGGCTTCTTTATAAAAAGTGCTTCCTTGCAAAGAACTCAGTACATTTAATTCCAGTTCATTCAGTAGAAATTGAATGGGTTTAGCAACCTTCAGGAGTCAGTAATTTCTTAGATTTTAAAGCCAGAATAGACCCTTGTGACCACTTAGGCAGGCCTTCTGCATGCAATTTCATTGCAGTCCTGAGAGAAGCACCTAGAATGCAGGCAATTACTGACAGAATGAGAAGCAGCTGCCCAAGGAAAGCAGCTGGGTGGGGTTTTATTTTTTTTGTTGTTGTTGTTGGGGTGTGTTTTTTTTTTGTTTTTGTTTTTTTTTTTTTTTTTTTTTTTTTTTTTTTTTTTTTTTTTTTTTTTTTTTTTTTTTTTTTTTTTTTTTTTTTTT